>JBBDGP010000169.1:1152500-1477908 GCA_037952835.1 Lithobates septentrionalis
TCCGTGAAACGCTTGAACCCACGTCAAGCTTGCTGGGCCCTCTTTTTTGCTCGCTTCAACTTCAACATTACCTTTTGTCCAGGTGCCAAAAACCTTTGAGACGATGCCTTGTCCCAGTCGTTTGATGTCAACGATGACATCTGAGAATCACCTAGACCCTGGTCCCATCATCTCTCCGCAGCCTCCTCCAGGTAAAACTTTTGTAGTTCCCGTACTTCGTCCCAAACTCCTTGCCTGGGCACATGACTCTAAGTTCTCGACATCCTTGTATGCCTCGTACTTGTGACCTCCTTCAGCATCATTACTGGTGGCCCTCTCTTCGTAAGGATGTCAACGAGTACGTTCAAACTTGTACGGTTTGTGTACTATCCAAGTCTTCCACATCCACCCCGGCTGGGTTGCTTCTGCCCTTACCAGTTTCTGATAAACCTTGGAGTTGTATTTCCATGGATTTTACCTCGGATCTGCCCCCCTCAACAGGTTCTACAGTCATCTGGGTAGTGGTGGACCAGTTCTCCAAAATGTGTCACTTGATCTCCCAGGCCTACCTTCTACTTCCAGTCTTGACACGACTTTCATTAAGGAGATCTTTTGTCTTCATGGGATGCTTTCACTTATCGTCTCTGACAGAGGAGTTCAATTTACTGCTCGGTTTTGGAGAGCCTTGGCCAGCTCCTTTGGGATTAAATTGGATTTTTCATCTGCCTTTCATCCCCAGTCCAATGGGCAAACGGAACGTGTCAATCAAAATGTGGAACGTTTTCTCCATGCCTTCATCTCAGCCCACCAAGATGACTAGGTGGACCTTTTGCCCTGGGCAGAGTTTGCCTTAAACCATCACTCTAATGCCAGTTCTGGAAAATCTCCCTTCTTCACTGTTTATGGGCAGCATCCATCTGTTCCCTTTCCTGTTCCCATTTCTCCTCTTGTACCAGCAGCAGCTGAGACCCAAAGGTCCTTCAACTTAATCTGGAAAGAAGTCTTTGAGAATCTTCATATAGCTGCTTCCAGGCATCGCCGTCCGGCTCCTAAGTTCCTGCCTGGCGATACAGTTTGGCTCTCTACCAAGCACATCCAACTCTGGGTGCCCTCAATGAAATTTGACCCTCGCTTCATTGATCCATTTCCTATTCTCCGTCAGATCAATCCAGTCGCTTTCAAGCTCCGCCTGCCCTCTCATCTCAGGATACCCAACGCCTTTCATGTCTCTCTGCTCAGGCCACTGGTCCTCAATCGCTTCTCTCTCCCTTCTTCTCACCCCGCGCCCGTGGCTGATACCACGGATCAGTATGAGATTAAAGAAATATTGGACTCCAAATACTCCAGAGGATAGCTGCTCTATCTGATTGATTGGAAGGGCTATGGTCCGGAGGAGAGGTTTTGGGTTCCTGCCACCGATGTCTCAGCCCCACGCTTGGTGACCAGATTCCATCAGAAATTTTCCTCCAAGCCAGCCCCCAGATTTGTAGGGGGACCTCGTAAGAGGGGGGTACTGTCCCAGGTCAGCAGCAGAGCTGACCTGTGTCTTACTTTTACTGCTGTAGGTCGGCTGGCACCTGTTGTTCCACCAGCTTGTGTTCAGCTCTGCTGCACTCTGCAGCTATGGGTGCCGCCGGCTTCACCTGTTGCTTAATATATAATTCCTTCTTGCTACTTCCTGTCCAGCCCCTAATGTGCTTCTCTATTTAAAACCCTCTCAGACCACTTTCTGTTTGCTTGAGCAACGCTTGTTTCTGAGCTCCCTTCTTGTAACCTGCTTTAACCTGACCTTTCGTGAACTGATATCTTGTGTACCGACTCGGCTTGTTCTGATTACATTGTCTGCAGCCCATCCTGACCTTGGCTCGCTATCCGGCTCTCCTTTGCTTCATCCATCCATCCTTGTCTGACAGTGTCTTCTGGTACTTCCCTAGCAAGCAGGGTAAACCCGGGGGTAGTGACCTGGGGTCAGCACGCAGCTAAGCCCAAACCCTCGTGAGGGGGTCCCTGGCAGAATAATGGCTGGCCCTTAGACTCCACGCCCTGGGGGATCCCATGTCACCTGCTCGCCTGTGGGCTCACTGTAATTGGTACCGTGACATTATTTAATTAAAGTGGAACAATACTCACCTCAGCTTCAGTGATGCAGTGTCCCCTGAGCTCCCCGTCCGGCCTCTGACATCTGATGGCTTCCAAGTCTGAATTGCTGGTCACTTTCATTGGTTGGGTGGGGATGACATTGCCAAATTTGTATAGTGAGCAGCCCGTGTGGGGCTCACTGTACAAGGGAGGACAGACAGGTACGTAACTTTAGTGCGGAAGAGACAAATGATGTCTCTTCTGCATTAAAATTCTTGCCTGCTTACCCATTTTTAATTGTGGCCTGATGTTCCACTTTAAGTCAAAGGTTCCCAAGTCTGCATTCATTTTCAGATTTAGCAGTAGCATGTTAACTATTCTGTGTGTTTTATAATTCCAGACAGATTGAGTAAACACTCCATGAAGACTACATAATTGAGATAGAGGACTGGAATTGTCAAGGTCTCAAAAAGGTATAATATTTTAAGTAGGAAGGACATCTTAATTGTGATATTTTGGCCTAGGAAAAAAAGGTTATAAGCCCATTGTTTTAGTAGTAATTTGACCTTTTGAAATAAAGGGGGAGATTTGTTTTTTGAAAAAGTGTGATAGGAGGTATCTAAGTATGACTCTGACGCTGACGCTGTGGATGGGTCTTTTTATAGCATGAAGGAATGCAGGGCCTTACGAGACCTAACTCTCCTTTACCAAGAAAACAATACGGTGGATCTAATAGATCAAATCGATTTGGACGCCTTACTGCAGGAGGTGGACAAATCGATTCCAAATCCCCTATTAATGTTTAAAAAGGCCTCCACAACATTCCCTTCCTCAAGCATCAATCCTAATGTAGCAGTCTTTCTAAGGCAGACAATTCGAGATATATGCAAAATACCACAAACCAAATTCAAGCCGGCAAATCTTTCACATGATGAAAATCAGGCCCTTCAGCACCTCACAAAGAATCCCAAAATTACAATAAAACCCTCGGACAAAGGGGGCAATGTGGTCATCATGAACAATGACGACTACGTTTCAATCTGTCTGAACATCTTAAAGAACAAGGAATGGTACAAACCTATTTCGGCCCTTAGTATCAACCAATATAATTCCAGCTTCTACAGCATGGTCGACCGTGCATTCCACATAGGGGCAATCACTAAAAACACCTATGAATTCATCAGGACCCCACATCCTAAGGTAGCCACATTTTTTCCACCACACTTACAGGCCGTCCCATTGTCTCTGGCAATGGGGCCATATCAGAAAATCTAAGCCGTGTCATAGATGCCCATTTGCAACCCCTTGTTCTGGCCTTGCCCTCATTTGTTAGGGATACAATACAATTTCTACAACTTACCAATGATCTTAGGATACCAGAGAACGCCATTCTGGTGACCATCGATGTTGAGGCGCTGTACAGCAGCATTCCCCATTCCCGGGGTTTGGCTGTGGTGCAAAGGGCTTTACAACAGTACTCCCAGTACGATCCAGCATTGATCAGTTTTATCTTGAACGGTCTGCATTATATACTGCACCACAATCATTTCTGTTTTGATAACTCCCACTACCTCCAGGTGCAGGGTGTGGCTATGGGGACCTGTTGCACCCCCTCTTACGCCAACCTGTACCTGGGGGAGTGGGAGAAGTCTCTCTTGGAGGAGAAGGACCTTGTCATATACACCAGCCATATAACAAAATGGCTGAGGTATATTGACAACGTTTTCACCGTATGGGAGGGACCCAAGACCAAACTAATCAAATTCTTTAATCGGATCAATGTAAACGATCGCAACTTAAGATTCACGATGACCCATGACTTCCACAACGTCACCTTCCTAGATGTCTCCATTTCCGTCACTGCTGAAAGAAATCTATCCAGCACTCTATTCCAAAAGACAACTGCTGGCAATACGGTTCTCCACTCGGATAGCTTTCATCCGACACCACTCAAGAACTCAATCCCCTACGGACAATATTTGCGCCTTCGTCGCAATTGTTCGAACGATGCTCTTTTTAAAAAAGAAGCCGAGGGGCTTCAGATCCGACTGCTAGCTAGGGGTTATAGCCGATCTTGCCTGAAAAAAGCGTATAACCAAGCTATAGGACAATCTAGATTTCAGCTGCTTTTTAGATCTAAGCCCTCCAAGAGTCCTGAGGGTAATCTCACCCGGATCATTATGCGCTACTCTCGACAACACACAGCCATCAAAAAAATCTTAAAGCGTCATTGGAGCATCCTTACGGATGATCCTAAACTACGTGAATTTGTTCAAGAACAACCTACTATAACATACAAAAGAGCCATGTCATTACGGGACAAGCTCGTCCAGAGCGAATACACCAATGAGAATAGGAGATTGAAACATCGTTCCACAGTGGGGTCCTTCCCCTGTGGACACTGCTCCTACTGTTCATTCATTAAAAAGGACAAAACTTTTGTCCTTCCTAACGGAAGCACATTTACACCCACACAATTTGTGAACTGCCACACACGCGGAGTGGTATATCTGATGGAATGCGAATGTGGCGCTTATTACGTGGGGAAGACCAGGCAGGAATTTTGGAAATGCATTTCCCAACATGTATACAGCATACAGGTGGGGAACCCATATCTCCCCATTGGGAGACATATAATTTCTACACACAACTACAGGGTTCCAAGAGTCACTTTTGTGGCCCTTTGTAGAATGCACATTCCAACTAGAGGTGGCGACTGGAACAAGTCTCTGTTACAGAAAGAGCAGAGATTGATATTCCGGTTACAGGCCACCTCTCCACCAGGCCTTAACGAATCGATCTTGTATGCCCCCTTCCTGCATGGGTTTTCATCCGGCAAGACACAGTGAATATATGGGAGACGAGAACTTTGTCCCCCTCCCCTCCCCCTTTTCCCCTCCCCCTGTTCTAGTTCTGGGGACAGCCTTTTGAAAACACATAAACATAAAAATAATAAAATTTCTCTCTTTTGATCTATTCCTGCCTGGTTTTCCCTGCGATAAGTATCCCCAATACAATCACCTTTAATACTCTGCATTGTGTGATGTAACTCTTTGCCACCAAGCGCAAAATACAAAAGTAGGTGTTGTTCTTGTAAGTCTCCTGTTCTCAGAGGGACACAGCCTTGAAAAACAGTTCACAGTTTCTTTTATGTATAATTTTCATGTATATTTTGTTATTATGCAACTTTCTTGTATGATTTGTTGTCTTATTTTGTATTGTACAATGGATGATGCCATCATAGTCATAGCACCACCTGTAAGGTGAGAATGGCACTGTACAGTATGAGGCATAGATTATGTTTAACAAGGGGTTAAGTAAATCCTATGTAAGCATGCAGTTAGTTTCTAAGATAGGCTAATGCGGTTATATCCCTTTATTGGTCATCTGATAATGTGTATGTTCAGTGTTGCAGCACTTTTCTGTGTCTCTGGCTGTCTCTCCTCTATCACCCATGCTCTCCTCAAGAGGGCGGGACCGCACCATCTATGCCTTCCTGGCAGGACAAGAGGGGTGACGCTTGGGCCCTGCATCTCCTGTATGCGCCCACCAGGTGGCAGCACCTGGGACTGGACGCCTCTTGTCTGCCAGCGGCGTCCCGGATCCCTCCTGGACGCCGTGCTCACGTGCGCGCGACCTAGTGCGCGTGCGCATGACATCACGGTGCCTGCGCAGTTGCGGCAGGAGCGACGGGGGACCCGAGAGATCATTCTCTTCTCTTCCGGAAGGCTGGGGGGGTCACGCAGCGGGCGCACAGCTGTGCCGTTCGTTCCCCCTATGGAGGGGGAGGAGGAAAGGGAGCGATCGAGCGTCCGCACCTGTGGGGGCTTAGTTAATCAACATCCCTTTTAAATGCACCAAGCTATGGGGGAGGCTCATTGACTCTCTCCTAACCCCGTGATGCCTGTGTATGCAACCACCGGTCTGAACGACTGGTAAGTACATTTTAAACAGTTTTAATTGCTCTACTCAAGTGTGTTTTATTACCACGGCTTTCCAGTATCCCTTGCTCAATTAACCATACTATCCAGCCATGTCTGATTACAATATTTAAAATTTCCAGAACCCTGGGCATTCGATCCAACTATTGCTGTTTTTTCCTGATCGGGTAATTAGCACTGTTGTCACCACATGCACTCCCACACTTTTAGTACCCTGCATCATGCACTGTTTGGTTTTGTGGTTTGTTGTTCTTTTGCTGTGCCCCCTTCACCATACCAGTCCTATCACTCCCTCTTCCCTTTCTCCTTTCCCCTAGCCACTTCTTTTCATTCCCACCACCACACCACTTCTCCCCCTCCCCCCTTTCCTTTCCCCCCCCTCCCCCCCCCTTTTTTCATCCAGCTTGTCTGGTCTTCTTCACCCCACACCTTGGTCCCTTCACTGGTGCACATTCAGTGCTGTTTCTCCAACATTTCCGTTGTTGCATGGTTTCAATGGGCGGCAGGGCCTTTGCTGTTTGTCTGCTTCTGCAAGTCACCAACCCCTTCTTTTAACCCTTTATCCCTTGGGGCTTCACTGTTCATTTGGTGTTTGGTCTTTCCTATCTTCCCCATCCCCCCCTCCCTCCCCACACATGTTCCCTTTCCTCCCCCCTTTTTTTTTTATTCCCCCCCTTCCCCCTCTCACCCCTTCCCTCTTTTTTCCTTTTTCATTCCTTTTTCATTGCACTTTTTGTTCCCTGCTTAACCATGAACCCACGCCTCATTATGATTAAATTGCCCTCAAAAGTCCCTTTGAGGGAACTAACTGATCCCTCGCTCTTAATCTTGTTTTCAGCATTATCGTTACCCCATCTTGGGTGTAGTGCATGCCGTTCGCTGCCTGTGTTTTTTCCCCCCTTTCCCCCCCCCCGAAGGGGGCAATACATGCGTGATTCCCTGCAAGGAATATCTGGTCGATTACCCGCTCTCCGGGGAGCTGGCCTGGCATTGGGGAGACGGAAGACATAGGAGGGATCACATCACTGTGAATATTCTGAAATATTGGGAATTCTGCGACGGGTAACTATACAAGTCATGCATATATGCTGCGCTGTATGTACATGAGTTTGCCATTGTTGATTTTTTACGCCATGCCTGACACATGCTTACACCCCTACAGTTGACAACTATCCTCTGAAGATGACCCAGTGAGGGTCGAAACGCGTCAGTATTCCAATTTCCATGATCTTGTTGTCTCTAACATACTGTACTGTACATTGTTCCCAACCACGGGCATTGTCTGCTGTGATTTTTATATTGTACTCCAGTTCATGTCCTGACTCAAAGGTCAGAACTCATCTGTTTTACACCATTTTTTGTATTAATAAATTTAACTTTTTGACTATCTATAGTCTTTTTCATTGGCTGCTTTAAAGCCCTGTTAGTATTTCATCAATTTTTCACACCACTTATAGGGATAATTATCCTGCAGATGGGGGAGTTGTGTTATAGGGATGTGCAATAGCAATGCCATGGTCAGGGGTCAGGCTCAAAGACCAGTAGCTGCAGCAGTAGAGAGGTTCACACTGACCATTGGGATAAGTACACATGAGAAGAACACCCTGGCAGATGACACAGGCTCACCCAAGGTGCAAGGTCTAAGCACTAACCAGGCTTCACCAGAGCTACTGATTATGAGATGGTTTTTGTGGCATGCTAGTGCCAGGTTGTGGTCCTCAGCACCCCCCCACCAGGAGATGAGCACACCAGGGTCTGGTGGCAGATGGAGCAAGTAGAGTTAAGCAGAAGCATAGTCAGTAAACAAGCCAAAGGTTAGCAACAAGTAGTTGCAGGTTGAGATCAAGCAGAAACTTAGTTGAGGAACAAGCCAAAGGTTGGTAACAAATGTTTTCAGGTTGGTATCAAGAAGAAGTATGGCCAAGGAACAAGCCAAAGGTCAGTAAAGAGTGGTAGTGAATATATGGATAGCAGCAGGAGCAAAAGGTGCAAGATATTGGCTGAAGAGGAGCACAATAATATGGCAAACAGAAAAAGCAAAGGCTTTAATAGAAACCAAGGAGTTCAAGGTTCACCAGAAACAAGATAGAAAGCAGGTTTGTCCAAGGAATCAAGCAGGGTGGTGTCCAGCATCGCAGGTGGCTTAGCAAGAAGAGTTACTACCAGATGCAGCAGAGGTCCTGGGTTCGAATACAGTCCTGTCAATACTCTGCCCCCTCTCCCTTTAAGCATGTCACTTGAACGCCTTAAGGCCAGATTTGTGAGGAAACCTCTGGTAGAATTCTTGTGTTAATCTAAGTGCATAAACATTCTCCTAGCCAATATACTACCAATTGAACCAAATACTGTCATTTGTTCCTATAGATCCTGGAATCGGGAATTTTCTCAACCACAAATTCTCCTTCACTTTGCACCTCAACAGGTGGATGGGGTTGGAGAATTCTCCCAGAGAAGTGTTTTTCATGAAATGGTTTGAGTAAGGATACATGAAACACTGGATGAATCATCATACTATTAGAAAGTTTCAACCGAAAAGTGACTGGGTTAATTTGAGCTCAAATATGGAAGGGTCCCACAAACCTTTGGCCCAGCTTTACAGATGGAACATGTACCTTCAAATTTTTGATAGATAACGAAACCTAGTCATCCACAAGAAAGGTTTAAAGTGATCTGCCGAGTCTGTCAGCAGCCTCTTTGTAACATTCCTGAGCCTTCTTCAAAGTCTCAGTCAATTTCTCCTGAATCTCTGTAATGTAGTAAATCTGTTGGTAACAGCAGGAATTGGAGTTGAGATAGGGAGATCAGGAATAAACACTGGATGATACCTGGTGTTTTAGAAAAAAGAACTTTGGAGCTATGTTTAGAATTGTTATAACCAAATTCTGCCATAGAAAGATAGTCCACCCAATCATCCTGAAGATAACTGACAACATTCGACTGGGGATGAAAAGGAGAGAACATATTAATTGTAACACCTAACTCTGACCAAAGCTTTTCCAAAATGTTGAAGTAAACCATAATCTTCTGTCTGACACTACATCATAAGGGGTTCCATGTCATTTAAAGACTTCACAAACCAGTTCTACAGTTCTATAGTTTGTTCAACAGCAGGTACCAATGGGTAAGGTTGGAGCGATCCCAAAGAGAAAGGGTGTGGTATTGCATGCTTAGGTCATGCTTAGGTCAGGAATGAGGCCCCATAGCTTTTGACATCTTTCTTGTAACCAGGTTATCAAAAAAAACATTTTAAAAGTTATTCTGCCTTAGAAACCCCAAAATGCCCAGCAAGTTTGAAGTCATGAACTGACCTGAGGGCTTCAACCCAAGCAGATTTAGGTACATAAAGACAATGCCCTTAAATCCAAAAGCCATTCTTATAAGCAAGGTTAATGTCCTTAGGAGGATGATTGAGAAGTTGGTCATTATTATACCCCTCTTTGAGAAGATTCAAGAATGTGTTATAACTTGTGGCCACTAGGAAGTTCTTTTGAGGCATGATTGTACATTCAGAGTTGCTTTTCTGGAAAGGCCCAGATAACATTTGTGATAAGTCGTTAGCCTTACCATTCCTTGGCCCAGGTCGACCCGAGATAATAAAATTAATCCTGAAAAAGAATAGAGACCAAAGTGCTTGTCTAGAAGACAATCTCTTGGCCAAATGAATGAATTCTACATTTTTATGATCAGTGAGAACAGTTACAGGTTGATTAGCCCCTTTCAGCCGATGACACCATTTGGAAAAGGCTTCCTTAATTTTCAGTAACTCTTTATTTCCAATGTCGTAATTACTTTCGGCTGAAGATATAAAACAACAAAAATAAGCAAAAGGCTTGAGATACATTTTTTTTTACCTATTTGATGAGAAAGAATAGCTCCTGTGGAAGAATCTGAATCCACTTCCATGATAAAAGGCAGTTCAGGATGTACCAATATTGGTGCAAAAGTGTAAAGAGTCTTCAGCTTACTAAAGGCAGGCTATGCCTCACGTGACCACACAAAGGGCATCCCTTTCCTTGTCAGCTGTGCAATTGTCAGCTGCGTAATTCTTATGATTTTCTGTAGAAGTTGGCAAATCCAACAAATCACTGTATCTCCTTAACATTTCTAGAGGAAGGTCAATCCACCACTGCTTTGATCTTATCAGGATCCATTCTCACTTCTTCAGAAGAAATGACGTATCCCAAGAACTTATTCTGGGTTTGTTCAAATTCACATTTCTTTGATTCCCCCTCATTCCTTTGAAGACTGTGAAAGCATGTTTTTGACATTCTTCTAGATTATCAGATAAGATAAGGGTATCATCCAAGTATGCAAAAACAGACTTGTGCAACAAATCCCTGAACGTTGTTGATGAAATGTTGAAAAGTTGTGGGAGCATTGCAAAGCCCAAAAGACATGACCAAAGACTTGAAATGTCCATATCTAGTTCTAAACACAGTGTTCAATTCATCTCCTTGACATGTCCCTATCTAGTTTGGTAAAGACTTTGGCAGAGCAGAGTTTTTCCAACATTTCTTAGATTAAGGGAAGTGGATAACAGTCTTTAACCACTTGACGACCGCCTCACGCCGATGTACATCGGCAAGGTGGCACGGACAGGCAAAATCATGTACATGTACGTGATTTGCCTTCCGCGGGTGGGGGGTCGGACCCCCCCCCGGTGCCCGAGGCAGTCGTCTTTTGTCCAGCGGTGATCAGAGGTGAGGGGGAGACCATCCGTTCATGGCCCCCCCTCGCGATCGCCGCCGGCCAATCGAATCATTCCTTTGCTGCTGTATGCTAAACAGCAGCAAAGGAAATGATGTCATCTCTCCTCGGCTCGGTAATTTCCGTTCCGGCCCGAGGAGAGAAGACAGGTATGTGAGTGCACAACACTACACACACACAGTAGAACATGCCAGGCACACTAAACACCCCAATCCCCCCCCCAATCGCCCCCCGATCCCCCCCGATCACCCCTGTCACAAACTGACACCAAGCAGTTTTTTTTTTTCTGATTACTGCATAGTGTCAGTTTGTGACAGTTACAGTGTTGGGACAGTTACTGTTACCCCCCTTTAGGTCTAGGGTACCCCCCTAACCCCCCCTAATAAAGTTTTAACCCCTTGATCACCCCCTGGCACCAGTGTCACTAAGCGATCATTTTTCTGATCGCTGTATTAGTGTCGCTGGTGACGCTAGTTAGGGACGTAAATATTTAGGTTCGCCGTCAGCGTTTTATAGCGTCAGGGACTCCCATATACTACCGAATAAATGTTTTAACCCCTTGATGGCCCCCTAGTTAACCCTTTCACCACTGATCACCGTATAAGTGTTACGGGTGACGCTGGTTAGTTCGTTTATTTTTTATAGTGTCAGGGCACCCGCCGTTTATTACCGAATAAAGGTTTAGCCCCCTGATCGCCCGGCAGTGATATGCGTCGCCCCAGACAGCGTCAGATTAGCGCCAGTACCGCTAACACCCACACACGCAGCATACACCTCCCTTAGTGGTATAGTATCTGTACGGATCAATATCTGATCCGATCAGATCTATACTAGCGTCCCCAGCAGTTTAGGGTTCCCAAAAACGCAGTGTTAGCAGGATCAGCCCAGATACCTGCTAGCACCTGCGTTTTGCCCCTCCGCCCGGCCCAGTCCAGCCCACCCAAGTGCAGTATCGATCGATCACTGTCACTTACAAAAGACTAAACGCATAACTGCAGCGTTCGCAGAGTCAGGCCTGATCCCTGCGATCGCTAACAGTTTTTTTGGTAGCGTTTTGGTGAACTGGCAAGCACCAGCGGCCTAGTACACCCCGGTCGTAGTCAAACCAGCACTGCAGTAACACTTGGTGACGTGGCGAGTCGCATAAGTGCAGTTCAAGCTGGTGAGGTGGCAAGCACAAGTAGTGTCCCGCTGCCACCAAAAAGACAAACACAGGCCCGTCGTGCCCATAATGCCCTTCCTGCTGCATTCGCCAATCCTAATTGAGAACCTACCGCTTCTACAGCACCCGTACTTCCCCCATTCACATCCCCAACCAAATGCAGTCGGCTGCATGAGAGGCATTTTCTTTATGTCCTCCTGAGTACCCCTACCCAACGAACCCCCCCAAAAAAGATGTTGTGTCTGCAGCAAGCGCGGATATAGGCGTGACACCAGCTATTATTGTCCCTCCTGTCCTGACAATCCTGGTCTTTGCATTGGTGAATGTTTTGAACGCTACTATGCACTAGTTGAGTATTAGCGTAGGGTACAGCATTGCACAGACTAGGACACACTTTCACAGGGTCTCCCAAGATGCCATCGCATTTTGAGAGACCCGAACCTGGAACCGGTTACAGTTATAAAAGTTAGTTACAAAAAAAGTGTAAAAAAAAAAAAAAATATATATAAAATAAAAAAAAATAGTTGTCGTTTTATTGTTCTCTCTCTCTCTATTCTCTCTATTGTTCTGCTCTTTTTTACTGTATTCTATTCTGCAATGTTTTATTGTTATTATGTTTTATCATGTTTGCTTTTCAGATATGCAATTTTTTATACTTTACAGTTTACTGTGCTTTATTGTTAACCATTTTTTTGTCTTCAGGTACGCCATTCACGACTTTGAGTGGTTATACCAGAATGATGCCTGCAGGTTTAGGTATCATCTTGGTATCATTCTTTTCAGCCAGCGGTCGGCTTTCATGTAAAAGCAATCCTAGCGGCTAATTAGCCTCTAGACTGCTTTTACAAGCTGTGGGAGGGAATGCCCCCCCCCACCGTCTTCCGTGTTTTTCTCTGGCTCTCCTGTCTCAACAGGGAACCTGAAAACGCAGCCGGTGATTCAGCCAGCTGACCATAGAGCTGATCAGAGACCGGAGTGGCTCCAAACATCTCTATGGCCTAAGAAACCGGAAGCTACGAGCATTTTATGACTTAGAATAGCGCCATTGGGAAATTGGGGAAGCATTTTATCACACCGATCTTGGTGTGGTCAGATGCTTTGAGGGCAGAGGAGAGATCTAGGGTCTAATAGACCCCAATTTTTTCAAAAAAGAGTACCTGTCACTACCTATTGCTATCATAGGGGATATTTACATTCCCAGAGATAACAATAAAAATGATTAAAAAAAATAAAAATGAAAGGAACAGTTTAAAAATAAGATAAATAAGCAAAAAAATAATAAAGAAAAAAAAAAAAAAAAAAAAGCACCCCTGTCGCCCCCTGCTCTCGCGCTAAGGCGAACGCAAGCGGCGGTCTGTCGTCAAACGTAAACAGCAATTGCCCCATGCATGTGAGGTATCACCACGAAGGTTAGATCGAGGGCAGTAATTTTTGTAGTAGACCTCCTCTGTAAATCTAAAGTGGTAATCTGTAAAGGCTTTTAAAGGCTTTTAAAAATGTATTTATTTTGTCGTCACTGCACGTTTGTGCGCAATTTTAAAGCATGTCATGTTTGGTATCCATGTACTCGGCCTAAGATCATCTTTTTTATTTCATCAAACATTTGGGCAATATAGTGTGTTTTAGTGCATTAAAATTTAAAAAAGTGTGTTTTTTCCCCAAAAAATGCGTTTGAAAAATCGCTGCGCAAATACTGTGTGAAAAAAAAAAAATGAAACACCCACCATTTTAATCTGTAGGGCATTTGCTTTAAAAAAATATATAATGTTTGGGGGTTCAAAGTAATTTGCTTGCAAAAAAAAAAATAACTTTTTCATGTAAACAATAAGTGTCAGAAAGGGCTTTGTCTTCAAGTGGTTAGAAGAGTGGGTGATGTGTGACATAAGCTTCTAAATGTTGTGCATAAAATGCCAGGACAGTTCAAAACCCCCCCAAATGACCCCATTTTGGAAAGTAGACACCCCAAGCTATTTGCTGAGAGGCATGTCGAGTCCATGGAATATTTTATATTGCGACACAAGTTGCGAAAAAGAGACAAATTTTTTTTTTTTGCACAAAATTGTCACTAAATGATATATTGCTCAAACATGCCATGGGAATATGTGAAATTACACCCCAAAATACATTCTGCTGCTTCTTCTGAGTACGGGGATACCACATGTGTGAGACTTTTTGGGAGCCTAGCTGCGTACGGAACCCCGAAAACCAAGCACCGCCTTCAGGCTTTCTAAGGGCGTGAATTTTTGATTTCTCTCTTGACTGCCTATCACAGTTTCGGAGGCCATGGAATGCCCAGGTGGCACAAAACCCCCCCAAATGACCCCATTTTGGAAAGTAGACACCCAAAGCTATTTGCTGAGAGGTATAGTGAGTATTTTGCAGACCTCACTTTTTGTCACAAAGTTTTGAAAATTGAAAAAAGAAAAAAAAAAAAGTTTTTTCTTGTCTTTCTTCATTTTCAAAAACAAATGAGAGCTGCAAAATACTCACCATGCCTCTCAGCAAATAGCTTGGGGTGTCTACTTTCCAAAATGGGGTCATTTGGGGTGGTTTTGTGCCACCTGGGCATTCCATGGCCTCCAAAACTGTGATAGGCAGTGAAGAGTGAAATCAAAAATTTTCACCCTTAGAAATCCTGAAGGCGGTGATTGGTTTTCGGGGTCCCGTGCACGGCTAGGCTCCCAAAAAGTCCCACACATGTGGTATCCCCGTACTTAGGAGAAGTAGCTAAATGTATTTTGGGGTGCAATTCCACATATGCCCATGGCCTGTGTGAGCAATATATCATTTAGTGACAACTTTGTGTAAAAAAAAAAAAAAAATATGTGACTTTCCCGCAACTTGTGTCAAAATATAAAATATTCCATGGACTCAATATGCCTCTCAGCAAATAGCTTGGGATGTCTACTTTCCAAAATGGGGTCATTTGGGGGGGGGGGGGGGTTTGTGCCACCTGGGCATTCCATGGCCTCCGAAACTGTGATAGGCAGTGAAGAGTGAAATCATAAATTTACACCCTTAGAAATCCTGAAGGCGGTGATTGGTTTTCGGGGCCCCGTACGCGGCTAGGCTCCCAAAAAGTCCCACACATGTGGTATCCCCATACTCAGGAGAAGCAGCAGAATGTATTTTGGGGTGCAATTCCACATAGGCCCATGGCCTGTGTGAGCAATATATCATTTAGTGACAACTTTTTGTAAATATTTTTTTTTTTTTGTCATTATTCAATCACTTGGGACAAAAAAAATAAATATTCAATGGGTTCAACATGCCTCTCAGCAATTTCCTTGGGGTGTCTACTTTCCAAAATTGGGTCATTTGGGGGGGTTTTGTACTGCCCTGCCATTTTAGCACCTCAAGAATTGACATAGGCAGTCATAAACTAAAAGCTGTGTAAATTACAGAAAATGTACCCTAGGTTGTAGACGCTATAACTTTTGCGCAAACCAATAAATATACGCTTATTGACATTTTTTTTACCAAAGACATGTGGTCGAATACATTTTGGCCTAAATGTATGACTAAAATTGAGTTTATTGGATTTTTTTTATAACAAAAAGTAGAAGATATCATTTTTTTTCAAAATTTTCGGTCTTTTTCCGTTTATAGTGCAAAAAATAAAAACCGCAGAGGTGATCAAATACCATCAAAAGAAAGCTCTATTTGTGGGAAGAAAAGGACGCAAATTTCGTTTGGGTACAGCATTGCATGACCGCGCAATTAGCAGTTAAAGCGGCACAGTGCCAAATTGGAAAAAGACCTCTGGTCCTTAGGCAGCATAATGGTCCGGGGCTGAAGTGGTTAATACTGATTTTATTCAAATCCCTCTAATTGAAGCATAAATGCAAGGTGGAGTCCTTTTTTCAACAAAGAACAGGTCTGTCCCTGCAGGACATTGAGTGCCTGATAAAGCCCTTCTTTAAATTCTCATCAAGCCACTCCCTGAGCACCTTTAATTCAAGTTCCCCAGGAGTAGTTCAATGAGACAATCAATCAGGAGGTAACTGATTAGCATTCTTTTTATCACAGACGTCCCGGTACTCATGGAACTGTGGAGGTAGGTTGTCATATGACTCTATAGTTACCACATCAACTTTTGATTCCTTGATCAGTGGAGAACTTGTTGACAGGGTTTTCTACAATGTTTCTTGCAATGGAGGGATTTAAAATTTATAGTCCGTGCTCCCTGGTTAATGGAGGAATTATGGGTACACAGCCAAGGAATGCCCAGGATGACAGAACATTTAGGTGATGTAATCAGCTGAAAGCTGATAGTCTCATAATGGCCGGTCTTAAATTGGTGTTCAAGAAGAACTGTTTCAAGGGTAACAGGTCCTGTAGATAAAGGTGAATCATCAACCGTCTCCAAATCATTTGGGGCTGCGTTATTTCTCATTTGAATATTATTGCTTTGGGCGACTTCTATGTCCATAAGGTTTTCTTTGAGTCCAGCATAGCAGAGGAAGGAATATGACGGCCCTCAGCGATACATTTAATAGGGATGACAAAATGAGAGAGAAGAGAATTAATTTAATCTCTTCATGAATCAATAGGGAAACAGACTAAATAATGGAGTTTATTTCTTCAGGCACTATAGCAGCAGTAGCAGCAATTGTTCTTTTAACTTTGTTGGGACAATTAATTAATTTGAATCCAGAGAAATGTTTAGATTATTCTGAAAAAACTGACTAGTATAGAAAGGCATGCCAAATTACTTCCAAACATTCCCGGTCCCTCCTTCCTTCTTTGTGTAATTTGATCAAAATCGCATGACAACTTGCACTGGTGTGAACGGGGGCTAAATCTTTTATCAGTTTAAATGCATAATTGGATGAGATCCTTGAGATCATTAGGAGTCTCTACTCTGGTGAGCTCATCTTTTACCTGTTCAAAGAGCCCTTGGAGGAACATTTTTGCACTGCTGGGTTCCAAGTGGTATCTGAGATTCAATGCCAGAATTCAGCTATGTACTCAGCAACAGAGCATTTACTGTATGTCATGTGCCTGGTGGAAAGGGGGCTTCTCTTGAACCTCTTGTAGAGATGACAGGAGGTATGAGGACACAGAGTAGTGTGAGGGCTGGTGTAGTGGGCTACACAAGCTGGTTTTTGCAGGATACATATTTTTTGTTTATGTTTCCAATATGAATGGATTCCAGACGTCGTTGAATGGGGCTTGCGTTCTTCTTGAGTGCATGGATTTATGTGGGAATAATGATTTATACATAATCATTTTTAAACGAAAATCAAGGTTTTATTTACACAATTTTCAAATGTAATTAGGTTTATATATTTCAGGATGATGTGTATGTGTATATATATGCAGTTACCAAGACATAATTGATAGTGCTGGGAATAGGATTATCGGTATTTTCACATCAATTTCTTGTATATGTTATTTTGCGATTTTGCGATTTTGTATGGTTTCAGCATGTTTTACATTTTTACAAATTTTGTTTATCATCATTTATACACAAGTTTTCCTTTGAGATTATTTAGCATTTATGATTTGAAAATTAGTGTTGTTACTTTGTACTTTGCTATTGTTTAATATCGTTTTAGTATTTATCATGGTCTTCATCCCAAGGTTATGGATGTACACAATGGGAAAAGTTGAATAATGCGAATAGTAAAAATAATCATGTGTCTAGTGCATGTATATACATATATATATGCGCATTGGTTCACTTAGTAAACTTTTTTTAGTTTGGTGGACCTTTATAGGCATTATTACATTGTCATGTTATCTTGTCTTCAAATTTTGATTCAAAATTCAACTTCACATCCCAGGTGTCTCCTATCTCTTGGGTGTCGGTCTAGAGTTTGATCATGTGGGCAGGTCTCTATTTGAGACCATCTCTGGATTGGCTATCAAAACCTGAAGTCCCTATATATACCCATGATCAAACTTTAATCATTCAGCTATGAATAAGCGCCATGATGGGGCGTGAAACATGTTAGCTGTCTTTCCTGTTCCTCCCTGTACATGAGGTGACTGCATTTGGATTTTATTTCTTCATATCAATAAAGATGTCTTCTATGGTGTGCGGCCGTCCAGGATATTTTTCTCTTTCCTCAAGCTTGTGCAGAGCCAGCACCTGTGAGTTCCATTAGGGCGGGTGTCTTGATACGGATTTGAGAGATTGGAGCGGCAATCTTTTGCTTATGATTTTCACCTGGACTTTACCTTTTCTCTACTTGCCTGCTCAGCTCTCCATTCTTTCACACCCAGTCTTTGAAGCAAGAGTGCCTCGGCACCATCAACTACCCTATGGATATGACATCTGTTTTATCTGAATCTGAATCTACAGCAGTCCCTTCTGATATGGATACAGGTTTTAGTCGGACCCTGACGGCTCCATCTGACAACCCACTCCGATCTAGTCAGCGAATCAGTCTATAGCAAAATACAGACACTAGCGACCTGACTTTAAAAAGGACTTTTAGAAGATTGGAAGGGTTAATGGCCAAAGAAATCAAAGCCTTTTGGGATGTTAACTCTCTTACTGAATATCTAACGTTGGAGCAAATACCTCGAGGACTTCTTATTAAGAAATTCCCTACATTTGAATTTTCCGATGAGGAATCCAAACTAGAATGGACCAACACCCTTTCCACATGCTCTTTTAAATTAATGAAAATTATTATCGACTCCAAGAAAAAAGAGCTGGATCGCATACAAGGTGAAATGGTCCTAATTCAAAAAGAGCTTACAGAACAACAAAACAGACCCGGCTTTTCAGATCTCGATGGCCAGCTTAATAAAAGATTGGACAAATTGGAAAGGAGTATCATTGCTACCAAAAAAGAAAAACGCATCAGAGACCAAATCGATTATGACACGGACAAAGTTTATATATGGAAGAAACCAATATTCCATCCAGGTTGTCGGCGGAGATCCTCGTCTAAAAAACGGGTGAGCTTTTCAGACACCGAGGGAGAACCAGCCTATGATACTATGGCACTGACAGGATCGGATTCATCCCCAGATACCAATTCAGTTACTGGTTATACACACACAGATAAAACATCGTCTTTAAACTCGGGCGGGACGGGACAAAACAAGAGATCCAGAAGAAAAAAAGGAAAACGAGGAGGGGAGGTCAAAGACACCGAAAAAATAAGCGAGAGTCGCTATCAGCTGCGAGGACGGAAATAACCCAGAGTTTCAATGTGGTAAATTTATCTGAAAGACCGCTATCGGCCACAGACATTACATTGCTTTCAAGGGGTTTAAACTTCTGCCCCTCTAACCATTTCAATTTATTTGGAACAATTCTGGATGTGAATAAACTGGCTCGGACATTAACACTACAGAAACACTATTTT
This sequence comes from Lithobates septentrionalis, assembly GCA_037952835.1. NCBI lineage: Eukaryota > Metazoa > Chordata > Amphibia > Anura > Ranidae > Lithobates > Lithobates septentrionalis. Next base: position 1,171,697 of record JBBDGP010000169.1, read on the forward strand.
TCTGAAACAGAAGATTCAGATATTCCCCTGCCAACAGACCAGTCCTCAATCGGTGAGTCTACCTCTTCTTCTCCTCAGTCTTTCAAAGATGTGTGCGCCTTAATGGACCTCACCGACTTGGTTATTGAATCAGATATTAATATGGATGACATTGATGTTTGTTGCAGTTCAGTATCATTTAAGATGAAATCTGATTTTTATCCTGTGAGTTCTAGAGGCAAAGACATGGACACATATCAGACTCTGGTTGAAAGGGATTTGACCTTGTTGGCACGGAATATCTCAAAAAAATCAGTTGATAATTTATCTGTTGATGAGAAAATGTCTATTGAAAATTTACGCAAAGATGACAGTATAGTTATCAAAAGTGCAGACAAGGGGGGTTCGGCGGTTGTCATGAATGTGGCTACATACAGAGATGAGGCCATGCGACAACTATCGGACACCACTACCTATTGCAAATTAAGGGGTGACCCTACTGAGTCATTTAGGGCAGAGCTCTCCTCATTGTTGGATCGAGCCGTCCGAATGGGTCTATTCACACAAAAAGAGAAGGAGATGTTTATACCTATGTTTCCTGTTATGCCAATTTTCCACCACCTCCCTAAACTACACAAAGGGTTAACTCCCCTCACAGGGAGACCGATCGTGGCAGGCATAGACTCACTAAATGAGAGATTGGGTCATTGGGTGGACCAGCAACTGCAACCATTGGTAGTGGAGCTGCCAGGTCACCTCCGTGACACCAAACAACTTTTATCTAAACTTAATGGTTTAACATGGAATGAAAATTACAGTTGGATAACATGTGATGTTTCCAACCTGTACTCTTCAATTCCACATGCTCTGGGTCTACAGGCGGTATCCTTCTTCTTAAAGAGATCAGGAAACTTCTCTCTGGTTTCACAGGAGTTCATTATCATGTGCCTGGAATATCTCCTTACACATAACTTTTTTATGTTCGACGGGGACTTTTACCTCAAAGTGCGGGGCCTCTATGGGAGCTAAGTTCTCACCATCCCTGGCCAATTTGTATATGGGATGGTGGGAGAGGTCCCGCATTTTTGGACCTGCATTCTATTGTCGATATATAGACGATATATATATAGACGATCTCCTGTTCATTGTCTCTGAGCCGCACATCTGTTTAGATCAATGGTTGGAGTATATGAATGATAATGCTTTAAATTTAAAATTTACTGGACAACATGAACCAAAGTCTATAGAGTTTCTAGATGTTAAGCTCACAGGAGACAACAATGAAATCATTTCAAATCTCTATAGAAAGCCCACTGCGGATAATACTCTTCTACGTGCAGACTCTAGCCATCCGACCCATACCATCAAAAGTATTTCAGTGGGCCAATTTCTAAGGCTGAAAAGACTATGCACTAGACAAATAGATTTTGAACAGGAGGCCATACATATGTCAGCTAGATTTGAAGCTAGGGGTTACCCCAGGTCAGCTATCAATAGGGCTTTTTCCATTGCAAATAAAACACCTCGGGCCAATTTGCTAATGGACAAACCCAGTAACCACAGTAGACGGAATAGATCAGAAAAATCCCATTTTGTTCCAACATTTTCCACTCCGTACAGTGCTGAATTTCATAAAATAAAGAAAATAGTTACCAAATATCTGCCGGTGTTGTCTAACGATCATATCTATTCTCAAATTTTAAATAAAGGCATAAGTACGGTATCAAGGAAAGCACCTTCTTTAGGTGGACTTTTGTCCCCTAGCCTTTACATTAGCAAAAAACAAACTGCTCATTGGCTGCAGTTTAAGGGAACATACAGATGCGGTGGTCGGTCTTGCACATATTGTCCCTTCATAAAAGGGGGTGACACTGTCACATCTACTTCAACAGGCAAATCATATAAAATACAGTCCTTCATCAATTGCAACACGCGTTACATAGTTTATGTCATCACATGTACCATTTGCTCTATTCAATATGTTGGCAGGACCACTCGCAGACTGAGGGATCGTCTTTACGATCACCTCTATGACATAGAGAAGGAACATGCCACTAACATTGCTCGCCATTGGGTTGATATTCATTTCAAGGATACTTCCAGCCTCTCCATTCAAGGCATTGAAAAAATTGTTAAACCTCCTAGAGGTGGGGACAAATTTGGCATATTGTGCAAACAAGAGGTTCGGTGGATTTTTAATCTAAATACTAGACGTCCCACCGGCCTCAATTTTGAATGGGACATGTCCCACTTTTATCAATAGATATGCACCGTGTTATGCCCATGTGTATCCACAATATCTCACATACATGTGTGGCTATCGTGATACCTTAGCCTAAATTTATTTAGTATATGACGTAATGCTCCCTGGTTTATATTTGTCAGTGGCCATCTTTCACTTCGATTTTTTTGTTTTTTGTTCTTCCGATTTGCTATAAATTTTGTGTATTTTTCCATGTTTTTTTTAATCTTTTGCGATTTTTTTTGCGATATTTTGTGATTCTGCGACTTTTTGCGATTTGTGCGTTTTTTGTGATTTTTTTGCGATTTTATATATATTTGGTGATCCATTGCTGTTTGTGATCTACTTAGAGCCTGGAAGTTTAAATTATAGCTTTTGTAACAAAATTATCATCTTAATCATGTTATTGCACCAAGTATAGAGAGACTATGTCTCCTACACATCTATCCACACAATATCTGTTGATTTTCTAGGGTTCTTTGAGATTCAACTGAGAAAATCAGTAGCGTGACCACCTTTCCCATAGCAGTTACAGGTACAACGAGATCATTGCTCTTTGTTTACTGTTCCTTGCATAGCCATCCAGGTAATATTTATAGATCTCTATAAATTTTGGACCACCGTCTGAAGTTTACGTTATTTAGCACACATAGCTAGTCTATTAAAAAAATGTTAACGTAACTCCTTTAGGGTCCCTCTCTATTTTCCCACAATTTCCATGCACCATTTAAATGCTTCCCCATTGGATGACGATTTTCTGTCTTTTTCTTCTTTTTTTCTTGGCCGTTTGTTGCAAATTTGAGATATATTTTTTGTTTATGTTTCCAATATGAATGGATTCCAGACGTCGTTGAATGGGGCTTGCGTTCTTCTTGAGTGCATGGATTTATGTGGGAATAATGATTTATACATAATCATTTTTAAACGAAAATCAAGGTTTTATTTACACAATTTTCAAATGTAATTAGGTTTATATATTTCAGGATGATGTGTATGTGTATATATATGCAGTTACCAAGACATAATTGATAGTGCTGGGAATAGGATTATTGGTATTTTCACATCAATTTCTTGTATATGTTATTTTGCGATTTTGTGATTTTGTATGGTTTCAGCATGTTTTACATTTTTACAAATTTTGTTTATCATCATTTATACACAAGTTTTCCTTTGAGATTATTTAGCATTTATGATTTGAAAATTAGTGTTGTTACTTTGTACTTTGCTATTGTTTAATATCGTTTTAGTATTTATCATGGTCTTCATCCCAAGGTTATGGATGTACACAATGGGAGAAGTTGAATAATGCGAATAGTAAAAATAATCATGTGTCTAGTGCATGTATATACATATATATATGCGCATTGGTTCACTTAGTAAACTTTTTTTAGTTTGGTGGACCTTTATAGGCATTATTACATTGTCATGTTATCTTGTCTTCAAATTTTGATTCAAAATTCAACTTCACATCCCAGGTGTCTCCTATCTCTTGGGTGTCGGTCTAGAGTTTGATCATGTGGGCAGGTCTCTATTTGAGACCATCTCTGGATTGGCTATCAAAACCTGAAGTCCCTATATATACCCATGATCAAACTTTAATCATTCAGCTATGAATAAGCGCCATGATGGGGCGTGAAACATGTTAGCTGTCTTTCCTGTTCCTCCCTGTACATGAGGTGACTGCATTTGGATTTTATTTCTTCATATCAATAAAGATGTCTTCTATGGTGTGCGGCCGTCTAGGATATTTTTCTCTTTCCTCGAGCTCATCTTTTACCTGTTCATAGAGCCCTTGGAGGAACATTTTTGCACTGCTGGGTTCCAAGTGGTATCTGAGATTCAATGCCAGAATTCAGCTATGTACTCAGCAACAGAGCATCTACTGTATGTCATGTGCCTGGTGGAAAGGGGGCTTCTCTTGAACCTCTTGTAGAGATGACAGGAGGTATGAGGACACAGAGTAGTGTGAGGGCTGGTGTAGTGGGCTACACAAGCTGGTTTTTGCAGGATAAAGATGACTGTGGATCACCAGACAGTAACTAGGAACTGGAACATGGTGGCACTTTATTGTCAGACAGAAGCATAGTCAGGACACAGGTCAGAAGGTCATCAACAGCCAGGCAGAAAGGTACAAGAACAATAGGCAGAGGCAGGGTCAAGATGCAAGTCAAAATCGATACACATCAAGGCAGGCAGGTACAGGAACCTAGGACAGGAGCAGAGTCAGAGTACAAGCCAAGGTCACAACAGACAGGCAGGAGTCCAGAGGCCAGACAGTGGCCTCCCATATGGATGGCTCAGGGAGTAGACAGACTGAATCGGGCCCTTCCTTGTTGTTGATAGGTGCTAATAATTTCTGATAGGGAGGAAAAGAAAGCATACACACGGCAGAGATATGCTATCATGCGTCTGCCGTATTAGCTGCCGAGCATGTGCCCTTTCCCTTATATCATCTTCAGAGAAAACTTCAAGTATATTTTAATCAATTAAGTTTCTGAAATTCAGTAGACTGTGCTCTGCAATATTTGCAGGAAAGTAAAAAAATGATCTTGGTATGTAAAATGTATACAGGTAGCTGTATGCATGGGAATATCTGTTCCAACCAATGTATTTAGGGAATCTTATTGGTGGGTGTCATGGAGCACTATTGACCACAATGTAAAAGTGGGAAAGTGTTCCCCACTCTAAAAATAACTTATAATACCTTATTTTACTTATTAACAACATATATGATTACTGGGTATATGACAAGGGAGCAGGTTTTGAATGAGATTTGTGAGACTAGGTAGTCGTCAATGTCATCAGCACAGTTGATCAGGTAGATGGAGTTGGAGAATAGAATAGGTGGTTTCACATTTCGTAAACAATTTTCTTTGACAGTAAAAGAATGTGGTAGCAAGAGTCAAAACATTAGTTTGATTAGTTGAGAATAAAGCTCTAATACATCATTTTGAAGGGATATCATTTTGTATTTTAGTAATTTCCAGTTACATTTTATTTTTCACTAGTGTTTAGGATATAGAAGCAAAATCTGAATTGGATAAAGAAGGTAAACCAGGCTATGAAGCAACAGAAAGTTGTTGCATTTTTTCCTTCCTATGTGGATGTGTTGGTTTGTTGCCTTGAGCAGAGATAGTAGATTTTAATCAGGAAAAGGAAGCTGTAAGTTTGAAAAATGAATCACAGTATGTTGTTGATTCAAAATTAAGTTGAGTGTTCACTACTGTGAGTGACTGCTGTTGATCACTGTGTGCACGCAAGCGTACAAATAGGGTGTTTAGAAATAATACTAATGCCGCGTACACGCGGTCAGGATTTCCGACAACAAATGTTCGATGGGAGCTTGTTGTCGGAAATTCCGACCGTGTGTAGGCTCCATCGGACATTTTCCATCGGAATTTCCGACAAACAAAATTTGAGATCTGGATCTCAAATTTTCCAACAAGAAAATCTGTTGTCGGAAATTCCGATCGTGTGTACACAATTCCGACGCACAAAAATTCCACGCATGCTCGGAATCAAGCAGAAGAGCCGCACTGGCTATTGAACTTCAATTTTCTTGGCTCGTCGTACGTCACCGCATTCTTGACGATCGGAATTTCAGACAACATTTGTATGACCATGTGTATGCAAGACAAGTTTGAGCCAACATCCGTCGGAAAAAAAACATGGATTTTGTTGTCAGAATGTGCGATCGTGTGTACGCGGCATAAGAGTTGAATACTAATATGTTATATTATAACTGCAGGGATATTAGGTAAAAGAAAGGGTTGAAACCAGGATGCAACATTCTCTGAGAACTTGTAGGGAGGACTTGGAGGATTATAAATAATTGCATTCCCTGTCCATAAACAATGTACATAAATATTGAGTTAACTTGAGGAAGAAACATGTGAGGAAGAAAGGGAAATAAGGGTGTGGGCTTCAAAATGTAGAAGGGTTAGTTCTTCAAAATAGGAGTCTTAAAACCTTCCCTTGTTTGTTACATAATCTTGGGGGGATGCTTACATTTTAGTGGCTGATTTGATATATCTTAAATGAACTGCTTTGCCCTGATTTGCAGTGCTTTTGTCCACAACAATATCATATCTCTTGTAGTGGATACTACATCATTCCTATACACCCTATCCATACTGTTACGGAACTGCAAGGTTTATTTTCACCCATACTACAGTCAAGAACTTTCAATCAAATATAGCTCTGCTTATTTTCCCCTTTTCCACTGGTCTGTAATAATTTTTGCAAAGAATATCAAAGAATTTGGCAAATCAATTTGCTTAGACTGTGCCTAAATAAACTCCCTTTCTAATAAAAAGTAGAGTGTTCTATGATTCATCACAATTGTTCTTTGCTTCATAGGTATGCCAGATATGGCCTGTTTCAAAGGTCTCAAGGTGACAGTAGCCCATCTGGGCTTTGAGAATTCTTGGGGAAGTTTGCTGTGTGGATGGATTTTTTCTGCTGTTTTTGGGTATGTTGCACCCCTAACCCTCTCTCTCCTTAAGACAAATAAAATCAAATAAAATAGCAAAAAGTAGATTAAAAGGTTGCAAATTTGACAGCCTGTCACTGTCAGTAGGTCAGTGAGTGCCTGGGTACAGACTGAGGATGGGTTACTATTAGACAGGCTTGGAGGGCCTGTAAAAAAATCTAGCTACTGTTAGGGGGGAGTTCTACATCACATATATAGACTGTAGTCTCTGTGGGTACACCTGTGTATATTGTGGGCGCATAGCTATTTATGTTAATGATTCACTGTATGCTGCACCTGGGCTGCCTGGTCTGAAGAAGTATGCTGGGAATTACACTGAAATTATTGCCAGAGAACAGGTTTGGTCATTTTAATTGCAATTCAGTGTAGTGTCTTATTTTAAACTGAGTATGTTACACTATACAGCCAAATGTACAGTCATATACTGTATAAATATTTACCAAGATCAGTACTAATATTTTTTTGTGCAGGTCCATTACGTTAGTTTTCTTTTCCTTTTTTTTCTTTTTTAATAATGATAATTATTTTTTTCAATTTATAAAATTCAAATGTCTCTCAGACTTATGATATTCTGATATGTCTTCCAGCTATTGTCACTTCTATCCCTTTGTAGCATATGCTTCAAAAGTGTCTAAGCAGAGAATATAATCAAGAATAATTTTTGAAGGTTTTATTTTAACAATCTTTTGCCATCAGTCAGGAAACCCAGACAGTGGTAATGGGTTTCTAATGCGTTTGGTAGATTTAAAGTCAAGTTGACAAAGAATGATTCCTCCAAAATGTATCTACATAGATTGGCCTCATCACAGTCTTAATGCCTCTGGGTTGAGCAGATACTTCTAACTTATCATCTTTTAAATATATTGCAAGTAATCATACTCTTGGACCAAGACTCCTACACTGAACAAAGCTGCCCAATATCCCTTTAGGGAGAAATTTATCTTTTTACATGTTAGCGCCTCAGAAAATGTAACTGAAACATTTATGAACTAAATGATAAGTGAACACTCTGAAAAAAAAGCTAACCTTCTACTCATATACTGTAGGACACTGTAGTCCATAATTTATATTTTCTTTTCTCTTTTATTTTCTTTCTTTCCCTTATTTCTTTACTTTATTTCGTACATTTCTTGCTGTTTTTCTTCATAAAATATTTATAATTATACAAAAAATATTATGACTCATTTTTAAAAAACAGTCTAAAGTATAATTGTGCTGCTCTTCCAACTATCTTTATATTTATTCAAAAAGTGTCATAGTAAAAGTATCAAAGAAAGTTACTTTTTTTAGGGAGTAGTAAAAGTATACCATTAATGGCAATCTGTAGCAGATAATGTAGCAAGCTTTAAGGGTACAAGGTAATTTGGTTTTGCTGATTGCCAAGCAACCATGTGTCTTGAAAGTTTACTATGATTTGAGCTATAGTCAGCCTTCAGTTATTTATGTTATTTTAGTCCACAAAAGTAAAAATTTTTTTTTCATCAAATCCTCTGGTATCATGATACCAAACTGCAGCTAAAGTAATAGCTCACCTCAAGGTATTTTTAACCACTTCAATACCAGGCAGTTAGACACCTTCCCGCCCAGGCCAATTTTCAGCTTTCAGCGCTGTCGCAATTTGAATGACAATTGCGTGGTCATGCTACACTGTACCCAAACAAATTTTTTATCATTTTGTTCCCACAAATAGAGCTTTCTTTTGGTGGTATTTGATCACCTCTGCGGTTTTTATTTTTTGCGCAACAAATAAAAAAAGACCGAAAATTTTGAAAAAAAACAAGTTTTTCTTTGTTTCTGTTAAAACTTTTTGTAAATAAGTACGTTTTCTTCTTCAATGATGGGCACTGATATGGCTGCACTGACGGGCACTGATACGGCGGGACTGATGGGCACCGATGAGGTGGCACCAATGAGGTGGCACTGATGAGGTGGCACTGATGAGGTGGCACTGACGGGCACTGATGATGGGCACTGATAGGCAGCACTGATGGGCACTGATAGGTGGCACTGATGGGCACTGATAGGTGGCACTGGTATGCGGCACTGATGGGCACTCATAGGTGGCACGGATGGGCACTTATAGGCGGCACTGATGGGCACTCATAGGTGGCATTGATGGGCACTCGTAGGTGGCATTGATGGTTACTTATGGGTGGCACTGATAGTTGGCACAGATGGGCACTGATAGATGGGCACTGATGGGCACGGATGGGCACTGACAGGTGGCATGAATGGACACTGATGGGTGGCACTGATGGCACTGCTTGTTTGCAGTGATGCCCCTAAGGGTGGCATTGCTGGGCATCACTGCAACATGATGGTGCCAATCAGTGCCCATTTGTGGGCACTGATTGGCACAGATTTGGCACACTGGGTACATGTGGAGGGCCATGGGGTACATACCTGGCCATCCACATGTTGCCCCTTCCCTGGTGGTCCTAGTGGCGATCCCTGGTGGTCCAGTGTGGTGATCTGCGGGGGGGCTGCACTGATAAACAATCAGTGCAGACCCCCCCTGCCAGGAGAGCCGCCGATCGGCTCTCCTCTACTCGCGTCTGCCAGACGCGAGTGAGGAAGAGCTGATCAACGGCTCTTCCTATTGACAGCGTGATCAGCCGTGATTGGACACGGCTGATCACGTGGTAAAGAGCCTCCGCCGGAGGCTCTTTACCAAGATCGGTGGAGCGGTGTGTCAGACTGACACACCGCTCCACCGATCGCCGCGATGCGCTCCCCCGGGGGCGCGCTGCGGCATGTTATCCTGCTGGACGTCATATGACGTCCAGTCAGGATAACAGAACCACTTCCCGGATGTCAATCCGCCATAGGGCGGGCAGGAAGTGGTTAAACTATATATTCAACTTTACTACTTTTGCTAGAGAAGACAATAGTAGTAAAACAAATATGTTTTAAGAAAGAAAGTGAACCTATGTTTTTTAGGATTCAATCAGTTGAAAAGACTGTCCCCTGCCAGCATACTGCAGAAAAGGTCTCTTGCTAACTTTGCAGAAGCAGTGGTCTCTCTGCAGAGGCTGGACATATCCCTTTATGAGTAAGAGCTAAAGCTCAAAATCAGCAGGGGGTACAAACTGCTGATTTCTGAGCATGCTGGCAAGAGAAAGCCTTTTGTAATCAGAAGTTGGCTGCTTTTTGAATAATGCAAACTGTAATGCCCCCGTACACACGATCAGATTTTCTGACAACAAAACCATGGATTTTTTTCCAAGGATGTTGGCTGACATGGTCACATGTCACAATGTTGTCGAAAATTCCAAACGTCAAGAACGCTGTGACATACAACACGTACAACGGGACTATAAAAAGAAAGTTCAACAGCCTTCAACAGCCTTTGGGCTCTCTCTCCTAATCTTGTGTTTATCTCATGTTAGTAGAAGTTTGGTGAGAGACGATTTGCGCTTTTCATGTTCCTTTCAGTTATTTTCTGCTTTTCAGTTAGTGCTTGTGGGTTCGTATTTGTTCTTCAGTGTGTGTTGTCAGTTCCTTCCTGTCTTTCAGTCCGTTCTATTTAATAGTTCACTTCTGTTTTTCAGTGCATTCTTGTCTGCTCGTTTCTGATTTTCAGATCGTTCTTCTCAGGTCCTTTCTGATTTTCAGTGCGTTCTTCCAGTTCGTTCTTAGCAGCCGACCGTTTTCAAGCCATGTTGTGGGTACATACTCATTGTAGAGTTTGTGCTGTACTTAAGCTTGGTGTTGGAGTTCTTGCTTTGACCCAAGTCCAGTCCATGAACAGGGCGAGGAGGAGTTCATGGATGAAGAATTGGTTGCTCCAGCATGACTTTGTTGCAGGAAATCCAGGAGAATAATGCTGTTGATTTCAGGAATTATCTCCAGATGACGGACCCCCTTTTTCACCATCTGTTGGCTTTGCTGTCCCCTTATATTACGAAGCAGGACACCTGCATGTGGCAAGCCATCACTCCCGAGCAGAGGCTCGTCACCACCTTGCGGTACTTGGTGATGGGGAGAAGTCTCCAGGATATCAAGTTTATGACTGGGATCTCCCCCCAGGCTCCGGGAATCATTATTCCAGAGACCTGTTTTGCCATAATTCAGGTCCTGCAGAAGGACTATATTAAGGTAAGTTTTATCCAACATCACATTCTATATATTTAATGTTTGCTAATCTATTAAATTTATTTCATCATTCCATAATTACCATGATTGTAATATGCTGTGAATGTCCTCTTTGTCCTCATGCATGCTGGAAGCTTTTAATGCTTATTTAAATGCTTTTAATGCCATTATTCCAAAGGCATTCTCTACCACTCTTCTGGCTCATGGCCAGCCGGTAATTAAAAACTCTCTGGTCCGGAGTGAGGGTCCTCATTGGGAATGGCCCGATGATGGTCCCCCAGCGCAAATGCTTCATCCGCTATGAAGACGAACGGGAGTCCCAGTGGAGTGCACAGTGGATTTGCCTTTAGTAAATACCCCCATTGTCACTTTAACTACACCAACTTACTCCAAAAACTGGTATTGAGCATTGAAAGAAGAAGCCACACATTGTTGAGTATAAAACATTTTACTCCAAGCACATTCACATGCATGTTTGCATTTCATTCTAGTTACAAACCCATCTAGACAACAATGTACCAAACTTCTTTTAATACAAATAGGCATGAACAAATGTAGTTAACCTGCATCTGCCAAAAACATCGTATTAGTGGGCGAATGAACGATCTTTACTATGAACGATTACTGTGCCCACACACCTGAAACTTGACATTTTAAACTGTACAACAGTAAAGAAAAGCACATGGAGCAGCACTGAGGTAATATCAATAATAGGAACACACGACAAATACTTTTTAGAAGCACTTTCCCGATCCTTCTGTACTTGTGCTGCCTCAATTTCAGGTCTGACCAGCATTTCCTCAATTGCTCCTTGGATCGTCGTACCCCAAAATTCCTGTGCCGACTTCCCACAACTTTAGTCATGATCCTGGCCTTTCTCACATTTGGGTTTGGGTACGGTCCATGCTTCCCGTCATAGTCGGTCCTCTTCAAGATATCCACCATCTCCACTATCTCTACAAAGGACATATTTGAGGCCTTATATCTCATCCTGGATCGGGATGCTTCTTGCTCCGGGCTTTCCTCGTCCTCCTCATTTCTGCTCTGTGCATGCACCTGTTGTCTCTCCGCCATGTGCTCTCCCACTGCGCTGAAAGAGAAAGGGCGTGGAATACACTAGAAAGAAGGTCAGGGGCAGAGTTTCACACATGCGCGGTGTATATAAAGCATTAACATGTGTTCGACGTACGTACGATCTGTGAGCAGGGACGGAGTAGCGTAAGCGCCGATTGTGCAAAAGAAGGTACAGTAGGTGACCGCGATATTGTCAATCTCGCTGCATCTCTCAGCGAGATTTGACACCTGCGAGCCCCGTCGTGGGAGCCAGTGCTGAGATGGCGCACTCATCGGGAAAGGAAAACTTTTTTTTCCTTTCGCGATGAGCGACAGGCAGTGCTGACAGCTGTCTGGTATGAATCCTGAGGGGGAACACCGTGCCAAATTTTAAATAAAAAAACGGCGTGGGTTCCCCCCCAGGGGCATACCAGGCCCTTAGGTCTGGTATGGATTGTAAGGGGAACACCCTACACCAAAAAATCGGCGTGGGGGGTCCCCCCAAAATCCATACCAGACCCTTATCTGAGCACGCAGCCCGGCTGGCCAGGAAAGGGGGTGGGGACAAGCGAGCGCCCCCCCTCCTGAGCTGTACCAGGCCGCATGCCCTCAACATGGGGGGGTGGGTGCCTTGGGGGAGGGGGGAGCCCTGCGGCCCCCCACCCCAAACCACCTTGTCCCCATGTTGATGAGGACAAGGGCCTCTTCCCGACAACCCTAGCCGTTGGTTGTCGGGGTCTGCAGGCGGGGGGCTTATCGGAATCTGGGAGCCTCCTTTAATAAGGGGGCCCCCAGATCCCGACCCCCACCCTATGTGAATGAGTATGGGGTACATGGTACCCCTACCCATTCACCTAGGGAAAAAAGTGTCAATAAAAAAACACAGTACACAGATTTTAAGAGTAATTTATTTTGGCAGCTCCAGGGTCTTCTTCCGACTTTGGGGGGTCTCCTTCCGACTTGTCCCAGTGTTCGGCCTCTTCTCCCGGTGTTCCGCCTCTTCTCCCGGGCCCCTCCGCTATCTTCTTCCAGCTCTTTTGCCAGTGGGGACCCGGTCTGCTGCCGCTGACTTGTCGCCGCTGTCTCGCCGCTGTCTCGTCGCTTCTTCTCTTTTTCTCTTCTTCCGATGTTGACACGACGCTCTCTCCGGCTGGAATGCTGTGTGCGAGCTGCGGAGCCATTTATATAGGTGGTGACCCCGCCCCCTTGTGATGTCACGGTCCCAGCATGCGCAGGGACTCTGGGGTCACGCCTCCTTATGACTTTTTTTTTTTATTGACACTTTTTCCCTAGGTGAATGGGTAGGGGTACCATGTACCCCATACTCATTCACATAGGGTGGGGGGCCGGGATCTGGGGGCCCCCTTATTAAAGGGGGCTCCTGGATTCCGATAAGCTCCCCACCCGCAGACCCCCGACAACCAATGGCCAGGGTTGTCGGGAAGAGGCCCTTGTCCTCTTCAACATGGGGACAAGGTGCTTTGGGGTGGGGGGGCGCAGGGCGCCCCTTCCCCCAAGGCACCCACCCCCCCCATGTTGAGGGCATAGGGCCTGGTACGGCTCAGGAGGGGGGCGCTCGCCCTTCCCCACCTCCTTTCCTGGCCAGCCGGGCTGCGTGCTCGGATAAGGATCTGGTATGGATTTTGGGGGGACCCCATGCTGATTTTTTGGCATGGGGTTTCCCCTTACAATCCATACCAGACCTAAGGGCCTGGTATGCCCCTGGGGGGGAACCCACGCAGGTTTTTTATTTAAAATTTGGCGCGGCGTTCCCCCTCAGGATTCATACCAGACAGCTGTCAGCACTGCCTGTCACTCATCGCGAAAGGAAAAAAGTTTTCCTTTCCCGATGAGTGAGCCAGCGCGACATGCACAGTACCCTGTCGCCGAGATGGTATCGTGCTGGAAACACAATCTCGCGGTCAGGTACTGTACAGTTGTAACTTGGGGCATCAGTGGTTAGTGGCCTATACTGCTTATAGATTGAGGCCTATATTGGGACAAGTTTAGGAGAGTTTAGTCTGACATTAGGATTTGTCTTGTCTTGTGTCTTGCAGAGAAAATGGATACATTTGCTGACTTCCTGCCAAACTTTATAGACAAGTACAGGGAGCTGCCATGTCTCTGGCAAGTCAAACACCAAGAATACTCCAACAAGCTAAAGAGGAAGGTAGCGCTGGAGCAACTGTTGGAATTAGTGAAGCTGGTGACTCCCATGGCAGACATCACCTATTTGAAGGCCAAAATTGGTGGCCTGAGGAGTGCAAGAAGGTCCAGAATTCCATTAAATCAGGAGCAGCAGCAGATGATGTTTATGTCCCCAGGCTGTGGTACTATGACAGACTGCGTTTTTTGTCAGACCAGAGTGAACCCAGGCCATCACTCTCAACCCTTCCTTCCACACTTCCTTCCACATCAGATGAGGCTTCAGAAGTCCAACCTGGGCCTTCCACCCAGGAAGAAGATGTGGAGGAGCCCAACTTGAGCCAGGTATAGCATTGTTCAACATATTTCTTGTCAAAAATTGAATGATGTTAACTAGATGCTATTATTGATCACTAATTTCTGGTTTAACAAAGTGGTTTACATATCAATAGAGAATAGTAGCCAAAAATGTTTGGGACAGAAATGAAAAATGCTGGGGTCAGAATGATAGTCTTTTCTATTTGTTAACATTCAATTTGCAACAGTCATGAGCTAAAATATATGTGTGATGACCAAACTATGTACCATTATCATACACAGGAAAGTCTCAGCCAGGAGGAGGCCGTGGAAAGTGGCAGCCAGGAGGTGGCCGTGGAAAGCAGCCTGACTGAATCCCAGGTTCCTCCCCTCTGCCTTCCAACAAAAAGGACCAGGATGGCGAGGAACATGGAGGAGTCAGCGAGTTCTTTGATTCGGCAGGCTACTGCGGTCCTCACAACCACCGCTAGAGTCCACGAGTCCTTAGGCTGTATGACGGCCAATAAAATGGAAGGAATGGAGGAGGGCCAATGTCTCATCTGTGAGGAGGTAATACTTCAGGCCCTAAACAAGGGGGTGAGGGGCCAACTCACCAAAAGAGTTGGACCATACTCCTCCACCACCTCCATCAACACCACCAACAACACATCCACCCAACCCACCACAGCATCCTGGAAGGAAGCATGGAAGGAAGTGTTGAGAGGTGATGGCCTGGGTTTGGTGTGGTCTGGCAAAAGACGCAGGCTGCTGTAAGACCACAGCCTCGGGACACATATGTCATCTTCTGCTGCTCCCGATCTCTCGGAGTCCTGGACCGGATTGTGCTCCCTAGTAAATGGACTCCTCAGGTTACCAATTTTGCCTGTCAAAGAATGGATGTCTGCCCTGGGGTACAAAAGCTTCACCAATGCCAATTGTTTCTCCATCATTGCCTTCCTCTTTATTTTGTTAGGACCCCTAATAAATTTTAAATTTTTGTTTTGACAAATACTTGGCTTTTGTGTTTTACTTCAAAAAGGACAGTTTGTTTGTGAGTAGGCAGGTACATTTCAAAAATACGATGTCAAATTAACAAGGGACACCAACACCAATCAACCTCTTTGAGGTTAAAAAATACAAGATAATAATGGTGTTGTGGTAACTTCAGACACAAAACAACAAAAACTATTATGGAGATCACCATAAAAGAAAAAAAAAGAAAAAAATCAGTTCTGGAGATCCTCAGAAAAAAAGGAGATCACTATAAAAAATTAACATAAAGATTATTCTGGAAATCTTGGGAAAAAAAAACAAACAACAACAAATATTATTCAGGAGATCACAAGAAATAATAAAAAATCCATTTGTCAGAACTGTGTGAAAATCAGCAGCAAAGCAACTTCATTATTCTAGCATTATAAAGAAGAAGAGAATGCGCTGCATTGAAAGATTTAAAAATTTGCAGTGTGAGGAATGTGAAATCTCCATTACGAACGCTAGTTTTACAAGACTGAATGCATCCGTCTCGTACTTGATTCTGAGTATGCGTGGACTTTTGTGCGTCGGACTTGTGTACACACGATCAGACTTTCCGACAACAAAGTTTTGCTGTCAGAAAATTTAAGAACCTGCTCTCAAACATTTGTGTGTGGAAAATTCCGGCAGCAGAAAATTCAATTTTGCTTTAAGGACAATTTAAAAAGATCAGATGTTCAGTTCTCATAGAACCCAATTATGGTGAAGTCCAGTCTACCGAATGTCAAGTTGAGTGATACTGTACACTGAAGCTTTTGAGTGTCACTGGCTGTGTAAATTATGTGCAAGGTGGTGGAGGTCTTTGTCTATGAATGCCATTTGAAGTGGTTCAGTCTATCTTCAGCATTAAGGTGGTTGCAACCCTAAAAAAAAAAAAAAAATATTCCTGTTCCTTTAAGGCACAAGATGTACAGTGTCTTGAAAAAGTATTCATACCCCTTGCAATTTTCTACATTTTGTCATGTTACAACCAAAAACATAAATGTATTTTATTGGGATGTATGTGATAGACCAACACAAATGTGACTTTATAACCACTTTAAAGATCAGTACCTGTGTATAATTTTATGAGAACCAATAGTATTTCATGTTAACAGATTTCAAAACCTTAAAAAATGACTCTGCTGCATTTCCAGGTTCTTTAGATGGCTGCCTAGTTTTTGTGAATATTAACCCATTCCCATCTACCCACAATATTTATATTATTTCTCCCCAGTATGACACCAGCTGACTTAAATATTATAATATAAATTTGCTTTATAAAGGCCACAGCTTCAATTACATGTTTATTTTGTTTTTGCAGATAGCAGAATTAATAAATTATCAACAGCAGGCTGATAACGATGATAAGAAAGAATTAGACAAAACAAGAGAATTCATTAGTAATTATTTGTTCCTTAGATGTGAAGTACAAGGTAGGCATGTTATGGTAAGTAAAATGCCCCTATTTAGAGATTACTGTAGAAATGACCAAATAAAGACTTATGACAATGATCTGCAGTAGATTATTTAATCTGTCTGTATATGTCAGTTTATTAGTTGAGTGAATCCAAAAGTATTAGCTTATCTGTAGGAACCTAATCTTTATCTGGGTCATTGTGATAAATGAACACAGTGTTATTTAAGGTTATTTGTTCATTAAATCTAATGTGTAAGGGAATAAACTGTAATACTTAACATTTTACTCAATCTGGCAGGCTTGTGGAACCTACCTTTACTCTGTAATGCTTCAGGTTGTGGGCTAGCCCACGCTGTCCTAACATATATAGAGCAAAAAAAATAAGATAAGTATTACAGCGCATTCCTCTACCCCTAGACATAATGAGCATTTAACCCTGCAAATGTGGGGGGCCATCTGCAAGGGTATTATTTTCCAAAATACCAGCATTTAGTTTTAACAATTATCAAGCACATTTTTACATTGTTATATCCTTACTGGACAATGGTTTAAACTAGGGTTGCACCGATACCGATACTAGTATCGGTATCAGTGCCAATACTGAGCATTTGCACGAGTACTTGTACTCGTGCAAATGCTCTGATGCCTAATCCGATACCTGGGCAGCCTCAGTTATGATCAGTGCAGCGGTGTATCCTCCTCCGGCTCCCTGGGTCCACTGTGTCCTCCTCCAGTCCCCGTCCTTGTCCTCCTCCGTGTTCCCCTCCATATTCTCATTCGGGTCCCACCTCTGTGCTCCTTGGGTCCTCCGTGTCCTTCTCCGTTCCTCCCCTGTTCCTGATCTGTCAGGATGGAGAGTGGAGGAAGGAGCCAGTAAATATGTTGTGTACTGCATCCTTCCTTTTCTGAATGCACAGAGTCAGTGATCACTGACTGTCCATTAGTACTGAGCATTGTAAACTGTGTTTACAATGCTTCAGTTTATCAATGAACAGGAGCCCCTGTCTCCTGTTCATTCATCTTCAGTGCAGCTGAAGCTGCAGAGAAAGGGACTGGGGAATCTCTGTCCTCAGCCCCTTCTGTCTCAAAAAGGAGATGTCAGGGGTCTGTTTAGACCTGTGATATCTCACCAAAGCCCACCCAACAGGGATGATAAAAAAAAAATAATAATAAAAAAAAAAGAATTGTAATAAATATTTAAAAGTTAAATTGTAAAAAAAAATTAACAAAAAAAAAAAAAAACACTGACACCGTCCACCTCCCCCCCCCCCCCCAAAAAAAATGAAAGTATTAAAAAAAAAATTGTAAAAAATAAAATTGTAAAAAAAAAAAATACTCAGTCCATGCCTCATCAGTGCTCATCAGTGCCACCTATCAGTTCTGAAAATTAGTGCCACTGTCACATGACATAAAAAAATGTATTGGTATTAGCGAGTACTTGAAAAAAAGTAATGGTACTTATACTCAGTCTTAAAGTGGTATCGGTGCGACCCTAGTTTAAACTAAGGGTCCATTCACACCAAAACACAATGTGAGATGTGAAAGATGTTTGTGCACTGTAGGTGAACATACTGTTCTTGTGTGATACTCCTTAAAAGCATCCCTCAAACACAGTGCACAAATTGCATGGTACCGCAATACCATGTGGTTTGCTGTGGAGCATTCTAAAAAAGTGGTGCTTGCACTACTTTTTTCCACATTACAGTTTGCACGTTGCAGTTTGCTTTGTTGCCCATTCAAATGAATGGCCTATCAAAACCACATCACAGAAGAAAGCATGGGATCAGGTGTGAACCGGCCCTAAAGACTATTGGTAAAACAAACGTGAGAACCCTTCTTTTAAATAAATAAAAGAAATTTCATTATTTAAATAAAAAATTAACCAAAATCTTTTTGTAGCTGCTGATAAGACATATGCAGTGAATAGAGAAGGTGGTTTGAATCATTCTTGTATGCAAACCTGTATTTTTTTTTATATGTCTTACTTGAACATATAATTGGACTCACATCAGGACACAGGGACTTAGCAAGTATTCATTGGTCTTAGACTAGGGATAAAGGAATCATCCTGGGTTCCTATTCGACGGCCATTTACCAAACTCATCATAAATTCATAAAATTAATCCAAACCCCACTAAAGTCAATGAGGGTGTGAATTCTGAAAATCAACTCTGACCATTTTCAAGGCTAATAGGCAGGGGATTGGCATATGGACCCGCCACTACCATGGGTGACATGTATCAATGCAAACAAATGTTTTAAAATACCATTCAATGGAAAAAAGGAGCTCCTTTATATGTAATTTTGAGGGAAGCGTCATGCTATTCTACTACATGCTTGGGAGATGCCTTTAAACTCTGTTTACAGAACAGTATCGCTTGGCCTAAATACAGCAACAGCACCCCAATATGAATAATTTCAACTTGTAAAAAAAAGGCTTTTTAGGTAGGTTTGGATATGGGCATTTTATGAAAGCAATGAGTCTGTGTGCATGATTATAACATGGGCCTTCCTGCCAGAGACAAAGAATGTGTGGCGCACTCAGTGCGCTGTGGCAAAATTTGGGTGTGGTTTTTGGTGGTTTAAGGTAGTGCCTGCTGGTTACATAGTAAAGTAAAGATGCCCGATGGTTGTGGGGTTAAATGCCTTTTGTGGCCGTTTGACTCCCACCTGGTTCCTGCCCAACAGGGTTGCCAACACCCCACAACTTACTGACTAAGCATGAAAATTTACTAACAGTGCATTTTTTACTGACAACCTGACATATGGCAGAAACTCCTATAAGAAATTATGAGTGGTCAGAGTATAGTTTTACTCATCCCCCATAGAACCTGGCATGGAACAAAAAAGGGGGAGAACCATAGTGCTCTCTGTATAACCTTTTATTCACTGATGGATTCTCAGCTCTGAGGGACAGCAGCCAAGACTCCTAATCCACCCTCACTGGAGGAGAAGGCGGGAAGAGATGAATTAATATGGATCCAGGGTAAGTGATCGCATTCTCCTATCCAGTCAGCCTTTAACCACTTCAGCCCCGGAAGATTTGGCTGCTCAATGACCAGGTCATTTTTGCGATATGGCACTGCGTCACTTTAACTGACAAAAATTGGACACTTTTTTGAGACCATTGACAATCATACAGCGTTCAGTGCTATAAAAATGCACTGATTTGTCCGAAGGGCGTTGGCCCCAAACTTCTCTTGCATACAAATGGCACACAATTGTCGGCTAACAAACACGAACATAGTGACGTACTACGTGGTTTTTCTTTAGCGCCACCCTTTGGGCTCCTTCTGCTAATTTCATGTTAGTAGAAGTTTGGTAAATGTTGATTCATGCTTCTCATTGTGCGCTTTTCATTTTGTGATTTTCAGTTCGTTTCTGAACTGCCGTTCGTCAACCAGCCATGTTGCAGAATCGAAGGAGATAACGTGTTATTTATTATTGGCCTTGGAGTTATTGCTTGGACCCAAGTCTAGTCCAGGAACAGGAGGAGGATTTCTTGGACCAAAAATTGGTTGCTTTATTAATCGTGACCAATTATGTCATATGCCTTTGCTCCAGGAGAATAATCCAGATGATTTTCAGAGTTATCTCTGGATGATGGACCCTGCTTTCACCAACTCTTGGCATTGTTGACCCCCTATATTAAGAAGCAGGACACATGCATGAGGCTTTTATTTTATTTTTTGGTTGCATAATGATTTGATTTGGTATATTTTCTATATTTTTGGATGCATTGAATGCAGTTTTTGGTTAAGTTCTATTGGCAGATAGCATTTTTAATTTTATTTGTTTTCTTTTTTTAAAGCACAATAAATAAGTTGTGGAGAATAATACTTGGCTATGTGTTTTACTTCAAATGACAGTTTGGGAGCAGGCAGTTACATTTTAAAAAATACAATGTAAAATTAACAAGGGAGACCAGCATAGTTGTATCTTTTATCTTAAAAAAACTACGGGATAATGATGTTGTGGTAACTTGCACCAAAAAAAAAAAAAATAACAAGCATAATAATATTGTTCTTGATATCACTAGAAAGAAAAAGCCTTTGAAAAATTGTTTGCAATAACTCCATTAGTATCTCCAGCAAAGCAGCTTCATTATTATTCCATTAAAGAAGAAGAGAATGTGCGCTGCATTTCGAGATTTCATAATTTGCCGCGTCACGAATGTTAGTTCTCCATTATGAACGTTAGTTTACAAGGCCCACCACTTCTGGCTCATCCCTGCTTCCGAGCATGCGTGTTTGCACTGTGGACTTTTGTCCGATGGACTTGTGTACACACGCTCAGAAAATCCGACAACAGACATTTGTCCGTGGAAATTTTATAGCCTGCCATCCAACATTTGTCCGTGGAAAATCCAACAATTGTCCAAAGTAGCATAAAAACGGTGAGATTTTCACTAACAGCCTGTCATCATTGTGTTGTAAGTGTCACGTACTATGCTAACCATATTTTCGTTGATCACTATCCATGAAAGTTTGTGTTTCATCTACCTACTGGGAATTTCCAAGCTGTTGCAATGGCAATTTTGCTTTAAGTATTTTTATTAGCAATTTTTCATGCAAAACAACAGTAGATGAACAAAACAGTGTGTATGTGTAACCATAGTAACACAGTCTAGTTGCAATGGCGATTTTAACCACTAGGAACATTAGATTGCTTTTTCATAGGGAGGCAACAGCCAGGTATTAATAAAAACACTAACATTAGAGTGTTGGTGCGGGAAAAAGTTATACTGTAAATGCACTGTAAAATTATATGCATTTATTATTTCTCTGTAAAGCTGAACTTAGCCTTTAAGAAAATACAATTAGAGTACACCATTTCAGAGAGACAATAGCCACACATATTCTTGACTACTGGATCAGTAGAAAGCCAAAAACATTGCACATTTATAGTGCCTCATCTCCATACTCAGTGCCTGAGTACACTGTAAACTTTAAAACACAATACAGGGCTGACCCTATAATATATACAGTATATATATATATATAATCTTGCTGTTGAAAAGGGCAGTAGAGGCATCAAGAGATGGCATCAGTTGCAAACCAGCAGTGGGGGCAGGAGATGATAATGATGGCAGGCCAGCAGCAGTGTAAGAAGCTGGTAATGGTGACAGCACATAGTAATAGTGCAGGCCAGCAGCAGTGGAAGGAGATGGTTATGGTTTTAGGCTATCTGTGGTAGAAGGAGCTGATAATGATGGTAGACCAGCAGTGGTAGGAATTGTTGGTAATTTTTGCAGGACACCAGTGGTGAAAATAGTTAATAATAGTGACAGGAGCTGTTAATAGTGGTAAGCTAGCAGTGCTGACATAAAATGGTAACACTACACAATAATGCTTTTAGAGCTAGATTCCAAGATTTGTTGGCATTAGCTGCAGGGGTTTTGTACCCATTAATGATCTAGGACCAGTGAACTGCTCAACTATGTCGAGAAACAGGCAAACTCATTTCTCTGTCACAAATCTGCACAGAATTCCCTCTCTAACAGCACACTGGCTGCACGGCAAGCAAACAACTATATTTATTACTAGGCTAGCTCTGGCAAGCATTAGCTGCAGGGGTTTTGTACCCATTACTAATCTAGGACCAGTGAACTGCTCAACTATGTCGAGAAATAGGCAAACTCATTTCTCTGTCACAAAACTGCACAGAATTCCCTCTCTGACAGCACACTGGATACACGGCAAGCAAACATCTATATTTATTACTAGGCTAGCTCTGGCAAGTGGTCCAGCCTGGGCAACCAAAGTTCAAGCTGTCTGCATCTACCCTTGAACCAGGTAAATGAAATCCAAAAGGGTGACCAACCAGTAATGGTCCCTCTTCTTCATGACTCAAATGCTGAGGTCCCTGTGCAGGCAGTGCAGCATAAATGAGCCCATGTACCACAAATTGCCTGCAACAGATGCTCCTAAGTCCTCTGTGTAGCTGAGAACAACAGTGTCCTCAACAATCACACCCCATCCATGTACAACTCCTGGGGTTTGATAGGGGATAAAAAAAACCCTGTTATCTACCAAGTATATTTGCTTCCCTTTGTTTCCCCATCCTTATTATTTTGTATATCCTATGTTATAGCTGTTTGGCTATGAGAATATTATTATGATCTATTATCTTGTAGATGACAATGATTGACTCCTCCTGAGGAACCGGTTTATACCAAACATGTAGAGGACCATGTCAAGATCTACTACATCCGTAACAAGACGTTCCAAGAATTCTACAGGGAGCTATACTCTATAAATAAAAACGACACGATTAAAGAGAAGGAACAAAAACAAGAGAAAATTCGAAACTATCTAAAAGAGGTTGGATTGGCCAAAATAACTGAAGGGGAGCGAACCTCCTTGGAGGCCCCTATTACGGAGACCGAAGTGAGAAAGGCGATCAGGGAGACACAAGTAGGTAAGAGCCCAGGCCCGGATGGGCTGACAGTGCTATATTATAAAAAATATCAAGACTACCTAGCACCTAAACTGTGCTCCTATATGAATGAAATAGGGGAGAAAGGGGAAATGAGTAGAGAAGCACTGGCAGCTAACATAGCGATTATTTATAAAGAAGGTAAAGACGCCACGTTATGCTCTAGCTACAGGCCCATCTCCCTATTAAATGTGGATACAAAGCTATTTGCAAAAGTGATTGCGGATAGAGTGAAGCAAACAATAAAATGGATCATTCATCCGGATCAAGTCAGGTTTATATCAGGTAGGCAGGGACGAGATAATAGTATCAAAACCCTCCTGATAGCCTAGGAAATTAAAAAGAGCGGAGTCCCAGGTCTACTTCTGTCAATAGACGCAGAAAAAGCATTTGACAGAGTAGACTGGGACTTCATGTTGGGTACACTCGAAGAAGTAGGCTATGGGGAGAAGATCTGTAAATGGATAAGGGCTTTATACTCAAGGCCCTCTGCGAGAGTTAAGAAAAATGGGACCTTATCTGAGCCCTTCGATATGCATAATGGAACGAGACAGGGGTGCCCAATCTCTCCTATGCTCTTTTTGCTGTCATTGGAACCCCTCCTCTTAAAGATTAGGCAGAACAAGGACATCAGAGGGGTAACGATTGGTGATTCTGAATATAAACTCGCTGCTTTTGCAGACGACATCCTGCTGTATATAACACGCCCAAGAATCTCCCTTCTGAATATCATGGCCACCCTAATAGATTATGGGAAACTATCCAACTTTAAAGTAAATCCAACTAAATCGGAAGTGTTAGATATAAACCCCAACAAAGCGAGGGATCATTCATATCAAAAACATTTCCCCTTTGTGTTGGGAAAAAAAGAATTGAACTATTTAGGAGTTAAAATCACAACATCTATGGAAATGTTATACCAAGCGAACTTCATACCGCTCCTGAACGAGGTAAAGTCAGAATTAAATAGAATACATCTGGGACAACTATCTTGGACGGGAAGAATAAATATCTTTAAAATGGTTTTATTGCCAAAAATAACATATAAAATGCAAATGCTTCCAATCACGTTGCCACTTACATACCTTAAAAGATTACATTCAATGTTATTAAGATTTATCTGGAGAGGGAAAACACCTCGTCTAAAATTCACTCAACTGACAATCACTAAAAGTAAAGGGGGATGGGGAGCACCAGACATACGGAAATATTATGAAGCTATTGCACTAGCGAGAGTTGTAGACTGGGTTAAAAATAAAGAAAAACACTGGGTAGTAATTGAAAATATAATTAGTGACACAAAATTGTATAAAATAATATGGATCCCACCAAAATTGAGAAAATATAGTACTGAAACTCACGACATCACCAGACATGCACTTAAGATATGGGACACGCTGCACAAAAGGGAACACTGGGAGTTCAATTCACCTCTAATGTCACTTAAAGATTTAGATCACTTCCCACCAGGGAAAGAGGAGTGGTTTGGTAAATGGCTATTGAAGAAAATATACAACTAAAAGACGTAATGTGTCAGGGTAGAATATGCTCACTTCAAGAGCTTAAGGATAGGAGAGATAAGATAATCATTAACCCTTGGCGTTACAACCAATTAAAACATTTCATAGAATCTCTACCGCGACCAATTAGATCAACGGGAAATTTACTCCCGCTAGAGAAAATATGTATATTCCGGCCTTCATAGGGAAATGGGAAAAGGAGCTAGAGAGAACACTTTTAGCCCCAGAAGTTTCTCTGATATTGAAGAGAGTCTCTGCCACATCGGTCAATAGTAAATTGCTAGAACTAAACTTTAAGTACCTGACAAGAATGTATCTGACCCCGGATCGGGTACATAAACTCCAAAGGGAAAAATCACAGTTTTGTTGGAGGGGCTGTGCTAACCCAGGGACAATGGCCCATATTTGGTGGCTTTGTCCAGAAATAAGAATGTTCTGGGATGAAGTAGGAAAATATATTAAAGAGATCACAAGGTTCGACTTGCCAAACGACCCTTGGATATTTGTATTTCATCTGAGAGACATGCCCACTAAAACATATCTTAGAACACTTCTGCCTCATCTTATAGACACGGCCAAAAGCCTAATCCCTAAGCATTGGAAAAAGAAAGAAAGACCGACTATGAGGGAATGGTTTGATAAAATAAATGAGATTCAGGGTCTAGAGTACTTAAGGTTTAGTGAAGGGATAAAAATGGAGGCCTATGAGACAAAGTGGGGAGAATGGGAAAAATTCAAAAAATCTTCAAGAGCAGTCGAGATGTGGACCACTTAGATTAGATGAGAGTGGGGATCTCGCCCCAGTACAAGATATGGAAGTAAACCGGAAGTGGGAGTTGTCAGGACGAGTTAATGGGAAGCTAGAGGAGAAGATTAGGGAATGGATGAAGTTCGGTCTCGGGGGGGGGGGGGAGGGAGGGAGATAGTCAGAAAGGAAGTAATAGCAATTTGTTGGGTAAATATTTTTGTGTTATTTTCTTTTGTAATATGAGGATTTAGTCAATGAAACAGACTTAAAGCCACTATGATGTGATGACAAGAGGGAAAATTTTGAATTTCATCTATTTGAAAAATCTATTCCCGTGGAAAACCTTCTCGCTGACGTGGCAAAAAAAAAAAAAAAAGATCTACTACATCCGGTACCCCCTGTAATCACCAATAAAGAAAGATGCACGGCTGTAACCATTAATTTTATATAGCTTTTGAGTTTGTATGAACCCCCCCCCCTTTTAAACATGTTTCTTTATCAATAAATATCTATATTTTTAAATGTATTTTTGTCTAATCCTTGGGTACCCTTTCCAATATAAACCCTGAAATGGTTACTTCTGTTCTGCCTGCTGCTGCATCAAATGTATGGAGTCAGTTGTGAAAGGATCCTGTAGTCTATTAAACACTAGCCGTTCTCCCCTTCTTCCTGCTACTGTGTCTTCAGTCTATAATACCAGGCAAATTATGCTCCAGCAGGAACATGAGAGGGATCATGCTGCTGATCCCGACCTAATTGCAGCTCATCATTTTAATGGTGAAAAATTGTACCCATTGAATCAAGCCTTTTTATAGGTCGCATTTGAAGAGTGAGAGGCAATTTTATCCAGAAATAAAAAAATCACAGTGCATTATGTCACAGACACAAGGCATGACTATTACACAGACACATGTAAGCCATTTTAGTGGGCCACATTTAAAGAGTGAGTGATGAGGCAGTTTTATCCAGAAATAACAATTAAAGTGGCTTATGTTAGTAATGCAAAGCAGAAATAGTCATATTGCACAGTCAGCCTTGAATCAGTTGGAGTAGGATGCATTTTGATGGGAGAGATACACAGAATGCAGCTTTTCATCCTACAAATCCACATCTAAGCATATACGAGGTGTGTTCAGAAACAAATGAGAATGATATTTTAAAAATTATTTTATAAAAAATGTTTACAATTGCACATTGTCTCCTTCAAAGTATGCACCTTGTGAGTGTACACAACTCTCCTAGCTATTTTTACATTCTTCAAAGCATCCCTGGAAGTCTTCAAGTGGGATGTCATCACTTCCTGAAATCACTGTCAGTTGCTCCCACTATTCAAAATATAACACACATTAAGAAAAGGCCAATAGGAGAGCTGACTTATATAAGGAGTAGGGATGAGCCGAACACTCCCGGTTCGGTTCGCGGCAGAACATGCAAAAAATTTGTGCGAACACCGTTAAAGTCTATGGGACTCGAATGTGAAAAATCTAAAGTGCTAATTTTAAAGGCTAATATGCAAGTTATTGTCATAAAAAGTGTTTGGGGACCCGGGTCCTGCCCCAGGGGACATGTATCAATGCAAAAAAAGTTTTAAAAACTGACGTTTTTTCGGGAGCAGTGATTTTAATAATGCTTAAAGTGAAACAATAAAAGTGAAATATCCCTTTTAAATATTGTGCCTGAGGGGGTGACTATAGTATGCCTGTAAAGTGGCGCATTTTTCCCATGTTTAGAAAAGTCCCTGTAGCAAAATGACATTTCTAAAGGAATAAAAGTCATTTAAAACTGCTTGCGGCTGTAATGTAATGTTGCCCCCCCCCCCCAGCCCATTACCAGGCCCTTTGGGTCTGGTATGGATATTAAGAGGAACCCCGCACCCAAATTAAAAAAAAAGTCGTAGGGCCCCCAGGCCCTATATACTCTGAACAGCAGAAGTATACAGGCGGTCCCCGGGTTACAAACAAGATAGGGACTGTAGGTTTGTTCTTAAGCTGAATCTGTTTGTAATTTGGAACAGGTACATTTTGTAAGTGTAGCTCCAGCCAAAAAATCTATTTTTCGTTTCAAATATTTTATTGGTAATTTCACATACAACTGTTACATTAAGTTCCATACATAGTTTCTATCGAATAGATGACAGTGTACATAAAAATAATGCCGGAGAATTTTGGTTCAAAGAAAGCTGAGTATTGAGATAGCATGTACATTTCTAAATCGTGCGGCATGCTGGAACTAAATACGCATATATATGAAAGATTAAAGGGAATTACGATCCCTTTTTTAACACTATAAATTTGGGCCATTCCCCAATAACAGTGGTGGGGGGGCCCTCAAAAGTATTGCATGTAACAGAGTATATTACCTATTTTCAAGTTTGGAGGGTAAGATGGTGTGGAGAGGTGAAATTATGAAAAGGGGTAGTAAAGAGGGGGTATAGGCGAGAGAGTTGTAGGTAGGAGAAGGAGGGAGGAAGGAGGTGCCGGCCAGCCCGCGTGGGTACAGGAGCCATAATAGAGTCTCGGGGCGATGTCCAGGCCCTCTTAAAGCGATACTAGGTCTTCATCGATGTCTGTTGGTAGAAAGTGTTCAACCCAGGGTCGCCAGACTCTGTTGTGTTGGGTGACTTTATCAAGGATTTTTGCCTCTATTTTGCTATGTATCATTGCTTGAGTGATCCTATTCTTCGTTTCGACTATGTTAAGAATGGGTGTTTTCCAAGCCTTAGCTATCGTCTGTTTGGCTGCGGTGAATAAATGTAGGAGAAGTCGGAGTTGTGATCTGGTGTAGTCCTGTGGGAAGAGGTTGAGGAGGGCTATTGTGGGGCTAGGAGATAAGGTAGTTTGGTGGAGGGTGGTTGCCATCTGAAATATTATTGCCCAGAAGCGTTGTACTTGTGGGCATGTCCACCATATATGTAGGTGCGTGCCCCTTTCCCCACAACCTCTGAAACAGTTCGGGGAGGATTCAGGTAGAAACTTAACAATTCTAGCTGGGACTAGATACCAGCGCATTAGCACTTTATAGTTCGCTTCTGAGGCAACAACATTCTGGGATGAGTTTTTTGTGTTAGACCATATGGTCGATCAGTCTTCTGGTTCGAGGGTAATATCGAGGTCTCTCAACCATCTTTGTGCATATGTGGGTAGATCTGGGGGTGGTAATGTAAGATGGGAATATAGGCGGGAGATAATACCGGGGGCATGCGGATCCGACTCGCACATATGCTCAAACTCGGTTAGAGTATCCAGTCCAGAGTTGGATTTTATGGTTATTTGCACAAAGTGTTTAATTTGGAGGTAGCGGAAACATTCCCTGTGTGGGAGTTGTGTTTGCTCCTGGATAATTGGAAAGGGCTTCACAGTGTCTCCACTAACGAAATCACAGATGCGAGTCAGACCCGCCTGGACCCAGGCATGGAATGAGGTTGGTTCTGTGTGGGCTGGGAGGAATTGAGGGTGACCTAAATAAGATAGAAGTGGGGAGTGTGGAGAGATTAGTTTAAATGGAGTTTTTAGTCTATCCCAAAGTTTAAGTGTGTGAAGTGTTAATGGGTTAGCTATGGGTCCTCTAGCTGATGTAGGGAGCCATAGCAAATTGCCTATATTAATCGGGTGTAGATCAATGGCTTCGAGAGCAACCCAAAGTGGGGTCTCTGTTTTGGCATGGTATAAAATAGACTGTGCTAGGCGGGCTGCGTGATAGTAGTGTGAGAAGTTGGGAATGCCCAGGCCGCCGTAGAGCTTGTTACAGAGAAGAATCGGTCTCGCCACTCTGGGTCTAGTAGAACCCCATATATATTTGAAAACTTTATTCTGTATAATCCTATGGTAGTAAGGAGGGACTTTGATAGGGAGCACTCTATATAAGTATAACAGTTTTGGTAATAGGGACATTTTCACAGCTGCTATACGTCCCAACCAGGAGACACATAGCGGTAACCAGGTATTAAGTAAGGAAGATATTTGTGAAAGCATTGGGAGGTAATTAGATTGGAACAGGTTGGAGGGATCCTTAGTTAGCTTGATCCCTAAATATGGGATCGATGTGGAAGACCAGTGGAAGGGAAAGTTGCTTCGTAATGTTACTAGATCAGCTTGTGGCAGGGACACATCGAGGGCCTTCGATTTGGATTGGTTGACTTCAAGTCCAGATATGTTGGAAAATTTGTCTAAGATGTTCATAAGGTTAGGTAACGTGGTATGGGGTGAAGTAATAAAGAGAAGTGCGTCATCAGCAAAGAGGCACACTTTGTGGGAGGTGGATGCTATGTCTAAGCCTCGAATGTCGGGATTAGATCTAATCAGGGCTGCTAGGGGTTCGATAGTGAGTGCGAAGAGTAGGGGGGATAAGGGGCAGCTCTGTCTAGTCCCCCGTGCAATTGGAAAAGGGTCTGATCGGAATCCGGAGTAGTGCACATACGCCTGTGGGTGGTTATAGTGGGCTTTGATCCAATTTAAGAAATTGGGACCGAAGCCCCAACGTTGGAGGATAAAAATTAGGTAAGGCCAAGAGACTGTATCAAAGGCTTTGCGTATATCTAAGGAGAGGAGGTGCATGGGGATCTTACGGGAACGGGCCAGATGTTGCAGGAGAATTACTCGTCTGATATTGTCGCTCGCTTGTCGTTTGGGTATAAAGCCAACCTGGTCTTTGTGTATCAAACCACCAATGATGGGATTGAGGCGTAGGGCAAGAATTTTGGCTAAAATCTTAATATCCACATTAAGAAGTGAAATTGGTCTATAGTTGGACCATAACGTGCTGTCAGTGTTTGGTTTGGGGATCATTGAGATAAGAGCAGTCAATGTGTCCCTGCCAAAAGAGTGTTGCTTTAGTATGGTATTGAAAGTGTTGGTAAGAAGGGGGGCTAGTTCTGTGGCAAACTTTTTATAATAGAGACTGGGGAGGCCATCAGGGCCTGGGCGTTTATTAGGTTTTAGGGTTTTTATGGCTGCTAGTACTTCGTCTGTCGAGATCGTGCTCTCCATCAGCTCGCGATTGGATTCAGACAAGGTTGGTATAGGTAGTTTATGAAACTGTTTCTCTGCTTGGCGTAGTGGAAATGCTGTTTTAGAATCATAGAGATTTGCTAACTGTTTACGAAACTCCGAGAGAACCTTAACAGGGTTGCTAGTGATTACGTCTTTAGCCAGTCTGAGTCTAATAGGAATACGAGCACGGTCTGGTCTACGTAGACGTAGGGCCTTGTAGGTGTCTGGTTTGTTTGCTTTTGTATAGATCGTGTGGTTTGTTCTACGGATAGTTTTATCAGCCGTCTCGGCCAAGATTAGATCTAGTTCTAGCTTAATTTTTTCTAATGTTAATTTGCGTGATTCAGTAGGGTCAGATTGGAATAAAAGGAAACTATTATGGTAATCTGATTCGAGTTGGTGTAATTTGAGCTTCTTGTCTCTGTTAAGATGGGACGCCACTGAGATACATGTGCCACGAATCACGGGTTTGTGTGCTTCCCAGAGGAGGATGGGGGAGATGTCGGGGGTTGCGTTGTGTTTTAGGTAATCCTTAAGGGCTACTTGAATATCTAGGCAGTATGATGGATTGGTTAAGAGGGAATCATTCATACACCATGATCTGTTAGTAGCTTGTGGGATAAGGGATGACACTGTGGTAATAACGGCACAATGGTCCGTCCACATAATTGGTTGGATGTGTGAATGAAGGAGAAGTGGTGCAGAAGCTATTGAGGTAAATATATGGTCGATCCTGGAAAATGATTTGTGTGGGTGTGAATAAAATGTATAGTTTCTCTTAGTGGGATTGAGTTCTCTCCATGTGTCTAGGAGGGAGGCTGACTGTATAAGTTTACGAAATTGTGAAGAGGGGGTGTAATGTTCCGGGGCATAGGGTGATTTGTCTGTGTGTGGTTGCAGCACTGAATTGGAGTCTCCGCAGAGGAACAAAGTTCCCTTGCAGTGTGCTTGCACGACTTGTAATAGATGCGAAAAAAAGGGATTCGGGTTTGTGTTGGGGGCGTAATAGGAGACGAAGGTTGTGGTTATGTCCTGTAATAGTCCCACTAGGATGAGATAGCGACCTTCAGGGTCTTTTATCTCAGTGAGGGGGGTAAATGGCATGGTGTGGTGAAAAGCGAGTAAAACTCCTCTATGTTTTGTATTTGCTGAAGCAGTAAATACCTGTGGGTATTTAGAGCTAAAAAATCTCGGTGTTTGGTGTATGGAAAAATGGGTTTTCTGGAGGGCTACAATTTTAGCTTTCAGGGACGCAAAGGTTTGAAATGCTTTTACTCGTTTATGTGGGGAGTTTAGCCCCTTAATGTTCAGGGTAAGGATTTCAAGTGGGGCCATTATGGGGTGTGTGGGTGGTAAATATCAAAGAAAAAAGGGGGCCCACGTGGGCCAACCGGCACAGAAAAAGGGAAGGGAGTAAAGATATAGAGTCAAAGAGGGGGGAGAGGGAGGGGGAGGAGAGGGAGACCATTGTGGGTCGGGTGGAGTACCGAGCGACCCCCTTAATAAAGGGGCAGCACGTCAGTAGAGCCCGACTAATGCGTGCACTGACTCTGCGACCGAGGTTCTGGTCAAAGAGTGGATGCACCGCAGAGGGGGGAAGCATTGACTGCTCCCCGCCGCAACCGGGAGCAGCAAATGAATAAAAATGATTTAAAAGTAAGTATAATGGAAAACAACAAAACAAAGTAAAGTGGAAAATACAAAACATTCCCCAATGCCCCCAGATAATGTAAATAACAGCAGAACATCAAGTAAAAGGTGGGGGGTGGGGAACATAAGAGCGTATGGTACAGCTCAATTCAATAACTGCTAAGCACATATGTGAGTTTTCAGTTGGTGACGTTCATCATGAGGGATTAGTGTCTTCGGGTTGGGGGAAGGGGGGGGTTGGAGAGGAAGGAGGGTGGGATGGGGAGGAATAAGGATGGGAGAAACTGGGAGGGGGAGGGAGAGAGGAGGGAGGAAGGGTTGGGGGTTGGGAGAGATAAAGAGGGAAGGGGAGAGGGGGGGAAGGAGAGGAGAGAGGGAGGAAAGGGGGGAAGGAGAGGAGAGAGGGAGGAAAGGGGGGAGGGGAGGAGGAGGGAGGGGGGAAGGAGGGAGGGGGGTGGGGGGGGAGGAGAGAGGAAGAGGGAGAGAAGGGAGGAGGGGGAGAAGGGAGGAGGGGGAGAGGGGAGGATGGGAAGAGGGGGGAGGAGGGGGAGGGGAGGATATGGGGTACATACCAGAAAAGTGTGCATGAAATTCACGGTAGGTTAATCAAAGCATAAAAGCTGTCTAATTGTTTCATTACCGGTATTCAATCTTGAAAACGATAGAGTAGCGGGGTTCACCTGGTTCACAAAATGCAAACCAGGTCAAGTGCGCTCTGGGTATGTGCAAAACAGAATTGTGCGTTTAAGAACAACATAGGTACAATAACAAATAAAAAGGTTTAAGGTGTAAAAGAAAAGTGAACAAAATAACTGAACCTGAGAAGGCCTTAAAAGACCTACGAGCCCTGAAGAGGAAACAATTTCAGGTTACCAAGTGTCCGTTCTTGACGGGGGTCCTCTAGCAGGTCTCGGTCACGAGTGGGGTCTCAAAGGTGGTATGGAGACATTCTCTGCTTGTGCAACCGAGTACCTGCGTATTCAAAAAAGAAGAGGAGACAAAATAAAATAAAAAAGGCAGTTCCTTTGTCTTCAGCGTGGAGCTCGGGATTTCGGGCTGCGATAGGAGTATTCAGATAATCTGGCTGGAGTTCCCTTCCGGATGGATGGTGGTCCGGGGTTTTTCCGTTTGGGAGTAGTGGTGTATGGTTGTGAGGCAGATCTGGCTGGAGTGCGAGGGAGGGCTGTGTCTGAATGGACAGTCTGGGGAGACAGGTGGAGCGATTCCAGCAGCCTTTGGAGAGATTCTGGTGTGGTGGAGGTATGTTGCTGACCTTGATAGGAGAATTGCAATGCGAATGGGAACCGCCACGTGTACTTAAGTTGATGATGTATAAGTACCTGCAGTTGAGGCTTCATGGCGCGGCGTTTAGCAATCGTGAGGGGTGCCAAGTCGGAAAACAATTGATATGTATGGCTCTGAAATTGCAGGGTGTTGTGGTTGCGGGCGGCCGCCAGGAGCTGTTCTTTCGTGCGAAAAAAATGCAGCTTGATGATAATGTCTCTTGGTGGTCCGTCTATCTGGCGCCTGGTGAGCGCTCTGTGAATTCTATCGAATTCAAGACGTTCGATGGGTATGGAGGGTGCTAGCTCTTGGAAAAGTGCTGTTGTAAAAGATTGCAGGTCATCAATTGTTTCTGGGATGCCTCTGAGGCGTAGATTGGATCTGCGGGAGCGATTTTCCGCGTCCTCGAGGCGGGATAAAAGCATAGAGTTCTCCTCTCTGAGGGCAATTTGCTCTTGTGCTTGTTCTTGGAGGGTGAGTTCTATGTCATCTACCCTTGTTTCCAGGTCTGCTGTGTGTTGGCCTATCTCGCGTATCTCACGTGTCAGACTAGTAGTGATCTGGTCTGATGTTGTTTTAAGGGCCTTATGTAGCATAGATTCCATGACTCTCATAAAGGCAGCTTGTGACATACCTGTATCAGGGGCGGGTGGGGAGCCGCCTGAGCCTTCTTGTATGTCAGCCTCTTCCTCGCTGTCAGGTATATCAGAGCGAGCTGGAGATGTTGTTGAAAGATCAGCCAGGTTCCGGGCCTTCGACGCCATCTTGGAGGAAGCGCGGGCCAGCGCTTCTTTGATGGGTTTATGGTTCGGTTTTCGGCGATGGCCCGTTAACACCATACCGGAAGGGGCACTGATATATGGAGAAGCGATCCCCGTGGAATTGGCTCCGATTTTGCCGGTTCAGTAAGGCACAATAGTCCCAGGTGTGCGGCGGGGAGTGCGGAGCTTCACAGAAACACGTCTGCCATGTAAAGCTTCGCGCATGCGCCCCTCCAAAAAATCTATTTTTAAGCTTTATGGATAACATAGGGAAGGTTTATCATGACCCCTGTAACATTTGTTTTGCTGTCTGTGCCCCTGTTCAGAAGATTTCACCTCACTTTCTGTCCCAATGACAATTGGATTTAGAAAATCTTGGGTTATTAGGGAAACAAGAATTGGTGATAAAGCATCAGTGGAGACACATTTTTCCCATATTAACTCTTACAGGAGAGAATTTCCCTTCCTATGGGTAGATTTCCTTTCACTTCCTGTTGTCTCCCTCCATTTGTAAGTAGGAGTCATTTGTAAGTCGGATGTTTGAAAATAGGGACCACCTGTATATACTATACTGCCTGCCCTATACACTCTGCGGAAAATTGGGCCTTAGGTGTTGGTGGTACCAGAACACTGTAAGCCCTCACAGTTACTCTTGGTGGGAACTGGAACGGGCCCTGCTGTGAAATATTATATCAAGAATTGTAATTACGTGCCCCTCTTAAACAGGGGCATACAAATTGGGCCTTAGGCGGTGGTGATGGTGGTGGCACAACACTGTAAAGCCTCACAGATACTTTTGTTGAGTGCAGGAACAGGCCCTGCTGTGAAATATTAGATCAAAAATTATAACTACGCACCCCTGTTAAACAGGGGCATAAAAATTGGGCCTTAGGCGGTGTTGGTGGTGGTGGTGGCACAACACTGTAAAGCCTCACAGATACTTTTGTTGAGTGCAGGAACAGGCCCTGCTGTGAATTATTAGATCAAAAATTGTAATTACGTGCCCCTGTTAAACAGGGGCATAAAAATTGGGCCTTAGGCGGTGGTGTTGGTGGTGGTGGCACAACACTGTAAAGCCTCACAGATACTTTTGTTGACAGCCGGAATGGCTTTCTGAGAAAAGAAATGTGTGTGTTTGGGAACCTGCCATTGAGGTACCGCACATTCCACAAATTCACGAAAGGGGCAGAGTCTACCAGCTGAAAAGGCAGCAGTTGCAGTGCTAGCAATTTGGCCAAGCTAGCCTTCAGACTAAGAGCATGTGGATGGCTGGGATCTAATTTCTTTCGACAGTTTAGCAACTGGGGTAGGGAAATTTGCCTGCCTAAATTGGATGTTGGTGTACCTCTAGCAGATTGGCTGCAAGTACTGGGGACACCTATTTCTATACCTTCATTCCTCTCAGTGCAGGTTTCTGAGAGGACTGGAGGTATAATGGGGTTGGAGATCCCAGCTGATTAGGAGCAAGGAGAGGTCCGCCTTGTTCTTTGATGTGGATCTTTTAAGTGCTGTTGCCAACGGACTGCATGGGAGGTCATCATATGTCTGGTCAAGCATGTGGTGTCCAAGTGGCTGCTGTTTTGGCCACACTTGATACGCTTCAGACATATGTTGCAAACAGCAATGGTGTGATCTGCTGCACACGTGTCAAAAACAGCCCACACCAAAGAACTTTTTAAAATATGTGGGGAGTCAGCAGCACCCTGCGCCTGCTCAGCTCTGCGGTGTGATGCAATAGGGTGGCTGCCCTTAAGCTGCTCCCTTGAGGGCATCCTGCCTCATTGGAGATGTGCCTCCTCCTCCTCTCTTTTATCAGGCACCCAAGTAGAGTCAGTGACCTCATCATCCCCTCCCTCCTCATCACTGAAGCAAACGTGGCAGTATGCTGCAGCTCGGGGAACGTGACTGCCAGTTTCTTGACCTTCTTGGGCACCCCCCTCTCCCTAGGCTTACGTTACTCCCTTCCTCAACCTGGGTACCATCATGGGAGCCTTCAAATCGCTGTGCATCTTCCTGCAGCATGTACCTGACACTGTGGTCGAATAGTTCGGGGACTCCTTTGTGCATGATAGTGGGGCTAGGGAAGGAGTGACTGTTGACATGTAGCCAATGGAATAGGCCACTTTAGCAGCTGCATTGGCAGGCAAACTACTCTGAGCCTGGGTGATAGAGGATGAGGAGGATGAGGAGGGCTTTGTTATCCATTCCACCAACTCTTTTGCATGTTGTGGCTCAATAACACAGCCAGCTGCAGAAAAAAAGGACAAGCGTGCCCCACGGCCACGTGCTGAGGATGCACCGTGTCCACGACCAGCACTGTCGACTGTAGACACAGAGCCTGCTTGCTCTCTTTTAGTGGCATGTGAGCGTTTGCTTCTCCTTGGTGGCCTTCTGGACATGCTGTAAAATTTGTTTAGCAAGACCACACTACACTGTATTGTGTACTGTGTACACTACCAGGAAAGTAGTAGCAACTGCACTATGGGTGCACGGTACTGTGTACACCAACAGAAGTATAATAACAACTATGGCTGTACTGTATTGTTTAAACCACCAGAAAGGTAGTAGCAACTGCACTAGGGGTGAACGATATTGTGTACACCACCAGAAGTCTAATGCCCCGTACACACGGTCGGATTTTCCGACGGAAAATGTGCGATCATAGCGTGTTGTCGCAAATTCCGACTGTGTGTGGGCTCCATCAGACTTTTTCCATCGGATTTTCCGACACACAAAGTTTGAGAGCAGGCTATAAAATTTTCCGACAACGAAATCCGTTGTCGGAATTTCCGAGTGTGTACACAAATCCGACGCACAAAGTGCCACGCATGCTCAGAATAAATAAAGAGATGAAAGCTATTGGCTACTGCCCCGTTTATAGTCCAGATGTACGTGTTTTATGTCACCGTGTTCAGAATGATTGGATTTTCTGACAACTTTGTGTGACTGTGTGTATGCAAGACAAGTTTGAGCCAACATCCGTCGGAAAAAATCCTAGGATTTTGTTGTCGGAATGTCCGATCAATGTCCGACCGTGTGTACGGGGCATAATAGAAACTATAGGTGCACTGTATGTATTGTGTACGATGTACACCACCAGAAAAGTAGTAGCAACTGCACTAGGGGTGCACGGTACTGTGTACACCAACAGAAGTGTAATAACAACTATGAGTGCACTGTATGTATTGTGTACACCACCAGGAAAGTAGTAGCAACTACAAATGCAATAGTGGTGCATGTTATTGTGTTATTGTGTACACCAACAGAAGTTTAATAACAACTATTGTTGCACTGTATGTTTTGTGTACTGTGTACACCACCAGTCTCATATATATATATATATATATATATATATATATATATATATATATATACACAAGACTGTCTGTGTATATATATATATATATATATATATATATATATATATATATATATATATATATATATAAAATACACTGCAGCTAACTGAATAAACTGACCTGCCTGCCTGAAGTATATTAGAAACAGTACACCAGGAATGGACTGCAGTCAGATATAGCTAAAATGGATACAGTGGATATATATACTGTATATATACGAGACTGTCTGTATATATATTAAATACACTACAGCTAACTGAATAACCTGTCTGCCTGCTCAATCTAAATGACACTCTCTCTCCGTCCACGCCAACAACACATTACATGGGGCCGACGTGCATGCAGCCTTATATAGTGTGGGGCATGGATTTAGTTCCCCTGATCCATGATTGGCCAAAGACATCCTGCCTTTGGCCAATTATGGCTCTCTTAGCTGAG
The DNA here is from genome assembly GCA_037952835.1 of Lithobates septentrionalis. Taxonomy (NCBI): domain Eukaryota; kingdom Metazoa; phylum Chordata; class Amphibia; order Anura; family Ranidae; genus Lithobates; species Lithobates septentrionalis. The sequence goes on from JBBDGP010000169.1 coordinate 1,209,620, forward strand.
GAAGCTGGGATTGGCCAAAGTATGCAGGTCATGGCGCATGCTTTAGCCAATAATCATACAGCGATGCACTGCACTCCTGCAGTGCATTATGGGCCATTACGCGCCACTTGAATTTGGCGCAAATGGCCCATAATGTTCAGTTTTCGATGAACGGGTGAACAGTCAATGTTCGAGTCGAACTCATGTTCAACCCGAACAGAAAGCTCATCCCTAATAAGGAGAGGCAGAGACATTTGACTATAGCCTTCTACCTGACCACGGTCCACAGATTATGCACTAAACTGTGGGGATTTGCTTTTAGTGCTCAGGTGAATGAACTCATATTTTCACAGTTCAGGAAAACTGTGAAAAGCATACTTCACTGCAAAGCCAACCAAGGGGTAAACGTGAACCTAATCCCTATTTCCTAACTTACTATTCAGGGAACAAGCAAAATTCACTGCAAACCCAGCACAGTGAAGAATTCAAACCTCATTCCTGTTCCCTAACTTACCATGCTATAGCTATATACAGTATATTATATATATATATATATATATATATATATATATATATATATACTCACTTTTGTTGCCACCGGTTTAGATATTAATGTCTGTGTGCTGAGTTATTTTAAGGGGACAGCAAATTTACACTGTTATACAAGCTGTACACTCACTACTTTACATTGTAGCAAAGTGTTATTTCTTCAGTATTGTCACATGAAAAGATATAACAAAGTATTTACAAAAATGTAAAGGGGTGTACTCACTTTTGTGAGATACTGTATATACACAGTGCATCCAGAAAGTATTCACAGCGCTTCACGTTTTCCAAATTCTGTTATGTTACAGCCTTATTTCAAAGTGGATTAAATTCAATATGTTCCTCAAAATTCTACAATCAATACCCCATAATGACAATCTTAAAGAAGTTTGTTTAAAATCTTTGCAAATTTATTAAAAATAAAAAACAAAAAAAAATCACGTGTACATAAGTATTCAGTCTTTGCCATGAAACTCAAAATTGAGCTCAGGTTCATCCTGTTGCCACTGATCATCCTTGAGATGTTTCTACAGCTTGACTGGAGTCCACCTGTGGTAAATTTAGTCGATTGGACACGATATGGAAAGGAACATACCTGTCTATATAAGGTCTCACAGTTAACAGTGCATGTCAGAGCACAAACCAAGCCATGAAGTCCAAGGAATCGTCTGTAGACCTCCGAGACAGGATTGTATCTGAGGAAGGGTACAGAAAAATGTCTGCAGCATTGAAGGTCCCAATGAGCACAGTGGCCTCAGTGGTAAATGGAAGAAGTTGTGAACCACCAGGATTCTTCCTAGAGCGGGCCTCCTGGCCAAACTGAGTGATCGGGGAGAAGGGCTTAGTCAAAGAGGTGACCGAGAACTCGATGGTCACTCTGACAGTGCTCCAGCATTTTTTTCTGTAGGGAAAGAAGAACCTTCCAGAAGAACAACCATCTCTGCAGCCCTCCAGCAATCAGGCCTGTATGATAGAGTGGCCAGACAGAAGCCACTTATCAGTAAAAGGCACATGACGGCCTACCTAGGGTTTGCTAAAAGCCACCTAAGGGACTCTCAGAAACAAAATTCTCTGGTCTGATGAAACAAAGATTGAACTCTTTGGCCTAAATGGCAAGCGTCATGTCTGGAGGAAAACAGGCACTGCTCATCACCTGGTCAATACCATTCCTACAGTGAAGAATGTTGGTGCCAGCAATAAGCTGTGGGGATGTTTTTCAGCGGCAGGAACTGGGAGACTAGTCAGTATCATGGGAAAGATGAATGCAGCAATGTACAGAGACATTCTTGATGAAAACCTGCTCCAGACTGCTCTGGACCTCAGACTGGAGCAGAGGTTCATCTTCCAACAGAACAATGACCCTAATCACACAACCAAGATAACAAAGGTATGGGATAACCTTGTGAATGTCCTTGAGTGGCCCAGCCAGAGCCCAGACTGGAACTGGATTGAACATCTTCATAGAGATCTTAAAATTGCTGTGCATCGACACTCCCCATCCAACTTGATGGAGCTTGAGAGGTCCTGCAAAGAAGAATAGGAGAAACTGCCCAAAAATAGGTGTTTCAAGCTTGTAGCATCATACTCAAAAAGACTTGAGGCTGTAATTGGTGCCAAAGGTGCTTCAACAAAGTATTGAGCAAAGGCTGTGAATACTTAGGTACATGGGATTTTTTTTCCCATTTTTTATTTTTATTAAATTTGCAGAGATTCAAAACAAACTTCTTTCACATTGTCATCATGGGGTATTGTTTGTAGAATTTTGAGGAAAATAGTGAATTTAATCCATTTTGGAATAAGGCTGTAACATAAAAATATGTGGAAAAATTGAAGCGCTGTGAATATTTTCCGGATGCACTGTATATATATATATATATATATATATATATATATATATATTAGTACATGTAGACAATAGCTTCCCAACTAAACAAATCAAAAATTCCACTTTGGTTGTATGTTATTTGGTCATTGGCAGATTTCAAAACACAGAACTGGTAAATGTGTAAAATCAACCAGCAAGACATAGGTCTTTCTGGTACAGAGTGGCATTCTTTTTATCATGGAACACCACTTCATAGCATATAATGGTGAACATGTTCAAAACTGTCAAATAAAATGTTCCCACGGTTACATCAGTTGATAGCTATACTCTATGTGTTGCTACAGAACAGCAGGATTTTCACAGAAAGTCTTAATGACAGCATACAATAGCAGTGCATATTTGATTGTTGGATTGTTTTTTTTTATTTTACATTTAGCTTGGCTTATATACAGTAGCACCCCGATCAGGTTAATTTCAGTTTGAAAAAAGGTTTGTTTTTTAGTAATAACTCATGCTTTTTTATCAAACAGTAACTAAGTAGCTTTGACCAGTAAATAAAAGCCTAGTAGTTTACTGTGAGTGTCCCTGCTCTTGCTGATGTAAAACAGTTAATACGATGTGTCCCTTGTGCTGATGCTTCTTCTGGGCACTTGGGATGAGTGCCTGTGACAGACCCTTAATTCTTTTAACCTCACATTCCATGCTCGGCTTGGGAGATTTTGGTGGTGGAGGTGAGGCAGGGGCATGGATAGAGGAGTATTTCACCTAATAAAAGAGATATCAGCACATCCTACTAACTGTAATGTGCCAATTGTTGTGCTTTTTTTTTCCTATTTTGCCTGCACTCAGGCTTTTAGACTTAAGAAACCCCAGATGATAGAGCAGTGTAAAATTGGACAGCAGCATGACATAATGATAGAGAATTGACTGACATGTACTAAAGAAAAAAATGTTTTACTGTAAAGCCTCATGAACACTGAGCATAAACATGCCTATGCATACGTGTATGCTCCATAGCAGCGTTTATTTTATGCTGCTTTTTTTCTGCCAGCAGTTCTGGCTTTTTTTTTTTTTTGCTGCCTACTGTGCATGGACCTTAACAATTAAGACACCACAGGTAACACAACAGTGTAAAATTAGGCAGCAAATGCTCAGTTTTAAACAGCAAGGTTAGACTCAAAATTTCTACAAACAAAGAGCACAAGCTGGGGTACAAGTGTTGCGATACATACTGCAGTGGATACAGCAGTGTAAAGTCAACCTGCAGCAAGACAGTATTAGTAAGCCTAGTTGGTATATACTTAACTATTATTCTATCTGTGGAGATAGGGGGTGCAGTGAATATGAATGACATAATGTGAGATGGTGCTGTAAACAAAAGACAGCTCCTAGAACAGATTATCATTCCTGAATACTCCTCTTCGAGCACCCAAAATTAACATCCTATCAACATAAAATTAAAAAAAAAAGTTCCTTGAGCAAAATAAGCAGTTTAACCTAAAAGAAAAGCCATATCAACATATAAAAATATACCACCAAAATAAATAAATACCCAAAAAATGCCAACACCTAAAATAAAAGACCATTTTGAAAGGGGAGCCTTGCAGTAAAAAATAACATTTGCCATGGATGAGACAGCATCTAAAAGAGATCACAGGCTTCAAGTCAACCACAATATAAAATTAAAGACAAAAAACTCAATAGAAAGAACGACAAAAAGGCAGAAAAAATGTTGATTGCCCAAAGAGCTAGCAATAAGAATTAAAGTACAGTTTTCTAACTAAACCAAACCTTTCCTTATGCAGCTTGTCAGCTTTCCCTATCTTTTCCCTATAACAGTTTCCAATACACTGACACAATGGTTGCTCTGTGCCCCCTTTATAGTGGGGTAGATGGCTTAGCCAAAAGGCCCCTTATTATCTCTTTTAAGTCTTTTGGTCATAGATTAAAGCTATGCAGTTTATGATGGCCTAAAAATATTCTCATGAGAAAATCTGCACATAATTTCATAGGGATGGCAAATCTTGAACTTGCAGGATTAACTTAAAACTCATAATTGTGGCTAACCTGAACCTCATCCCTATACATTACCTAGTAAATAAGCCTCATCAATATACCCCCTAGTAGCCTTGCAAAGGACTTTTGGCTTATCTATTTAAATTATTTTTAAATGAATATTTTACTATGTAACATTATAATTTTTATATGTAACAGTCTCATGTTTCTTTGAATTGTTTCATTCCTGCTAAATTAGCAAATCCTTAAAAGACACATTTTATTAATAAATGAACTAAGCCCAAACGCCACTGTACAAATTAGATGATTAAATAAATCCGTATTAGTTTCACATTCTTTGCCCTACTATTATAAATTGAATTTAAAATTTTTAACGATGAAGAGCCTTGATGAATCGCACGCCACATTCATGATCAAGCTGACATAATGATAAAAGTTTTAAAGTCCACATTTCAATACTAAAAACTAATTAATGCACATAGGACCATTAAAGAAAAAATCATTAAACTACCACGAGAATTGGCACAAGCATTTTTTTTCTTTATTTGACATGGTCAATCTCAATAGCCTAAGAAATATCCTGAAGGAATACAACTTTTCCCAGCATTTAAATTAAATGGCTCATTAATACACTGTACAGAGCAGCACAATAGAGTTCAGGTCTCCTTAGCTATGAAAACACTGTGCAAAACAACTTGATGCTTAGTTAATCTCTACACAATTAGCTGCATGTGCTAATCATCCCTGATACTTTTTCACTATGCAAAGTGGGATTCAAAGATTTTATTTTGCTAATCATCTCAGTTTGATCAGGAGAGATGCTAATCATCTGTAGACATTTGTAATGACCCTTGAACAAAACTGAGTAAAACTGAATCAAAGTCCTGACAAGGGAATGGGAGAGGAAACAGAAGCACTAATTATGGCCTTGTGAAGTACACTTTCCCTTTTGCACCATTTGTTAGAGAATACTTGTCCAAGAATACTTGTTCAGTGTAACTTTTATGGATTCATCCTAGAAAAAAAGTAATGTCTTCCAGCTCCTCAATGTAAATTAACACATTTGATGTGTGAAGACATTAAAGATGGATCGGTGATATAAAAAGAACAGGAGACAAAGAATTAGGTAAGATCCGGGCAGTTAAAATTGGCTAACCTAGGGGGAAAAAAACTCAAGATAGTTCATTACTAGGTTCTTAGCTTCAGCGGGCTCCCTTTTCTCTTTGCTTGTCATGTAAATATATTTTTGATTTACAAGTGGCAATGACCTATAAAGGGAGGAAGGGGGAACAAAATGTTGGGGGAAAATAAAAACCAGAGTGGCACATATATTGAAAAAATGAATACGAACGAAAACTATTAACTTTCCGGCATCCTTTTCTCAGACCATATTCATTAACTGGCACCTGTTACAAAGTGTTCACTTTGGTATGAACAGTCTGAAGTTTCAAGGCTTTGTTAAGAGCTACTTTTTAAGCATTTTAAAATCTACATAAAGAAAAAAGGTAAGAAAGCTTATGATTTGTATTTATATTGATTGTGATAAAATACCTCTGCTTATTCCTTTATCTTTTTTGTGAGACTCTCTCTCTACATACTATATATATATATATATGTATATGTATGTGTGTGTATATATATATATATATATATATATATATATATATATATATATATATATATATATATATATATATATATATATATATATATATATATATATACACGCAGTATATATATAGTCATCTCCTGTTGCATAAATCCCAGGCTATATACACTTTTACTGCAGAATTCCCAGGCTTAAAATAATGTCACTCAAGAATATCTTATAGGAGACCAAACTTACTTGAAAGAATTAGCAGCCTAAAAAGCAATGTGACAGTTCAAAGAAAATAATGAAGCTAATCTAAGTCTAGAGTTTATGTATGTCACAGTTAATTCCCCAAAAGAATAATTAACCCAGAAAATGTTAAAATCTCCAGGTTCTTCATACATTTTTGCTCTTAGCTGCTCTACATTTTAAAACCATCAACAAAGGGTTTTAGAAATTCCTGGGAAATAGTTACAATTTTAGTGTATATACAGCAAGTCAAACTGAACTGTTTTAATTGTGATATGCTCTTTATAAACAGGCTTTCATATAAAAAAATATCAGTCAGAATCCAGTTCAAGAATGGTTTTCTTTTTATATATAACAAACTTATTCTGAAAGTTTCTTTACTATTTATTATCTATTTTTTTATGTATTATCTATTTTCCATCAGTAGTTCATGCAATGTTTTCTCAACTTATTATGTGTGAAATAAAATATTTAGAAGTTATTTCTATGGATCCTAAATTTCAATGTATTATTTTTCCTATGCATAAATATATTTTGAGTAATCAGATAGCTGAATATGTGTTATTTATCTTGTCTACCTAAAGTCTCAAACACTATAGTTTGACGTGATCTTTGTGTACATAAACTCTTTGCAAATTGAATAAATAATAATGTAATCAAACATTCATAAGGGTCATAACCAACATATTTATGAAATGTCTTAACCTTATTTGTATAATTCTGTGTAAAATACATTTCTAGATTGTTTTCTGCTGCCTGTTGGTATTAGTATAAATCTATCTGCTCACATACATTTGTTTTGTGTGGTGTGGTGCTTTATAATAATGACATAAAATAAATCATTATAAAAAATAAATGAGAAATCATTTTGAAAACAAAATATACAAGTGCTCATTTCTTGGCATTTAGCAAATGTTATCTAACATTCTTCCTTCAACCCTACCAATGGAAGATACGTGTGTCTCATTCAACTATCCTTGTCACATTACTCTGCACTTCAACATAGATAATGTTAGTATTATTCTTAAATACACAAATTAATCAATATAAAAAAGAGAGTCAATAAGGTTATTTTTTCAATTGTGTGATTAACTTAAAGTAGAACTAGGTACTACAAAAAAAAATGGGTGAACAGGCAGGATTTTTAATGCAGAAGAGACATGCTTTGTCTCGTCTGCCTTAAAATTATCCAGCTGGTTGCCCGCCTCTGTACAGTAAGCTGTGCATGCGTAGAGCTGCTCACGCTCACTGTAGAGAGTCGGCAATGAAGAAGCTGATGGAACTCCTGCACATGTGTAGGAGTGACATCATCCCCACCCAGCCAATAAAGCGGCCAGCATTCTATACCCAGAAACCAGCCGCTCGAAAATGTCAATGGGGAGCTCCAGGATATCGCATTGCTGTATCCAACATGAGTATAGCTCTGCTTTAAATATTTACAGATAAAGTTAAAAGTACGTAAGGCACTGGACTTTTTGTGAAATTCTGGGAAATATGGGAATCCAAAATTCCAGTAGAATGTACTTCTGCATAGCACAGAAGCATCTTCTAACATTCAGGATTCTCAGCTTTCCCATGATCCTGTGAGAAGACAGAGTGATGTCGTCATCTTCACTTAGGCAAGCATATGCTGGGGTGTAAGTTAATACAATTTACACTGTTCTTTCAATATTTTATTGTTTTTAGGTTTTAATGAGGGGTTTTATTTGGGGGTGGGGGCCTCGCAGATAAATAGATGTTCTTGAAAAAAAAAGAAAAAAAGACAATTAAGGTTACTACCTTATCTAGGGGCGGTAAGCTGCAATATGTTGCATTTTTTTCTCCTCCTTATTCATCCTTTAAGTCCTATTAAACAGCTAAATACACAGGTAAAATGCATATGTGATCTAATTTACCTGCCAAAATATTTGTAAACCTATTTAGTTATTTTTGTAAAACACGCATGTCTGACACATCGCATAGCCAGGAGGATGTCATCATGTTTTCTGTTGCAGTTAACTAACACAGGGGTTGTAAATTGGACATTAAAGGAGCAGAATCTGAATTATCAGGTCATCTCTGTACACTCCCAACATTTAGGCTCCATTCACACTAGCGCGTTTTTTGATGCATTTTGCATTTTGCAGAAATGCACGGGAATTTTTTAACATGGGTTCCTATGGAACATGTTCACATCAATGCCTTTTTGTTTCTCTGCATTTTTGGAAAGGGTCAGGGACTTTTTTTCATGCAAAATGCAGCGTTTTGCATGTAATAGAATTCAATGGACAAGCATCAAAAACGCAAGTGCACCGTTTTTGCAGCGTTTTTGATGCGTTTTTGGTGCGTTTTTGATGCGTTTTTGCCGTTTTTTGTTTTTTTTTAATTTTTTTTTTTTTAATTTTTTTTAAGACTGTAAAAAAAAAATGTAAAAAAAAAATGCAAAACGCAAATCGCGGCAAAATCGCGGCAAAATCGCGGCAAAAACGCGGCTCAAAAACGTGGCAAGCATGAAAAAAAAACTTTCAAAAACGCTCAAAAGCAACATGCATAGGTGTGAATCGAGCCTTAAGCAGGATTCATGAGATTAATGACTAAGGACTCATGAGACTTTTTTTTTTTTAATTTTTTTTAAGACTGTAAAAAAAAAATGTAAAAAAAAAAACGCAAAACGCAAATCGCGGCAAGATCACGGCAAAATCGCGGCAAAATCGCGGCAAAAACGCGGCTCAAAAACGTGGCAAGCATGAAAAAAAACCCTCCAAAAACGCTCAAAAGCAACATGCATAGGTGTGAATCGAGCCTTAGGCCCCTTTCACACTTATACGACTTCAAAGTCGCGTGATTTTACCGCGATTTCGCGGCTCCGATTTTGCCGCGATTTGCCGCGATTTGGGAGCAGTACTACTTTGTACGACTTTGCCACGTTTTTGGCATTAACAAATGAAAACATACAGTAGTTGGTATGAATCATAAGGGGGAACTCCACGCCAAGTTTTAAATAAAAAAACTGGCGTGGGTTCCCCCCTAGGGGCATACCAGGCCCTTAGGTCTGGTATGGATTGTAAGGGGAACCCCCTACGCTGAAAAATCGACGTGGGGGTCCCCCCAAAATCCATACCAGACCCTTATCCGAGCACGCAGCCCGGCCGGTCAGGAATGGGGGTGGGGACGAGCGAGCGCCCCCCCTCCTGAACCGTACCAGGCCGCATGCCCTCAACATGGGGGGGTGGGTGCTTTAGGGCATGGGGGGCACCCTGTGGCCCCCCCACCCCAAAGCACCTTGTCCCCATGTTGATGAGGACAAGGGCCTCTTCCCGACAACCCTGGCCGTTGGTTGTCGGGGTCTGCGGACGGGGGGCTTATCGGAATCCGGGAGCCCCCTTTAATAAGGGAGCCCCCAGATCCCGGCCCCCCACCCTATGTGAATGAGTATGGGGTACATGGTACCCCTACCCATTCACCTAGGGAAAAAAGCGTCAATAAAAAACACAGTACACAGGTATTTAAAATAATTTATTAGCTAGCTCCGGGATCTTCTTCCGACTTCGGGGGTCTCTCCGGCGTCTTCTCCCGGTGTCCGCATCTTCTGCCGGCTCCACCGCTATCTTCTGGCGCTCTTTTGCCAGCGGTGGTCCGGACCTCTGGATCGTCTTCTTCCCTCTTCTCTTCCAGAGATGTTGACACGACGCTCTCTCCAGCCAGAATGGTCTCTGTGCGCTCCGCAACGGACTTATATAGGCGGTGACCCCGCCCCCTTATGCCGTCACAGTCCCTGGGCATGCTGGGACTGTGACGTTTTAGGAGGCGTGGTCACCGGGTGATGACCACGCCCCCTTATGACGGCACAGTCCCAGCATGCCCCGGGACAGTGACCTCATAAGGGGGCGGGGTCACCGCCTATATAAGTCCATTGCGGAGCGTTCAGAGACCATTCCAGCTGGAGAGAGCGTCGTGTCAACATCTCTGGAAGAAAAGAAGAAGGCAGAAGTCCGGACCACCGCTAGCAATTGAGCTGCAGAAGAAAGCGGAGGAGCCGGCAGAAGATCAGGACACCGGGAGGAGACGGCGGAGAGACCCCCGAAGTCGGAAGAGGACCCCCAAAGTCAGAAGAAGATCCCGGAGCTGCCTAATAAATTATTTTAAATACCTGTGTAGTGTGTTTTTTATTGACGCTTTTTTCCCTAGGTGAATGGGTAGGGGTACCATGTACCCCATACTCATTCACATAGGGTGGGGGGCCGGGATCTGGGGGCTCCCTTATTAAAGGGGCTCCCGTATTCCGATAAGTCCCCCGCCCACAGACCCCGACAACCAACGGCCAGGGTTGTCGGGAAGAGGCCCTTGTCCTCATCAACATGGGGACAAGGTGCTTTGGGGTGGGGGGGTGGCAGGGTGCCCCCCATGCCCTAAAGCACCCACCCCCCATGTTGAGGGCATGCGGCCTGGTACGGTCCCCACCCCCATTCCATTCGCTCGTCCCCACCCCCATTCCTGACCGGCCGGGCTGCATGCTCGGATAAGGGTCTGGTATGGATTTTGGGGGGGACCCCACGCCGATTTTTCGGCGTAGGGGGTTCCCCTTAGATCCATACCAGACCTAAGGGCCTGGTATGACCCTGGGGGGGGAACCCACGCCGTTTTTTTCATTTAAAACTTGGCGTGGAGTTCCCCCTCTGGATTCATACCAGACAGCTGTCAGCACTGCCTGTCGCTCATCGGGAAAGGAAAAAAAAGTTTTCCTTTCCCGATCAGCGAGCCAGGCTTGTACTTACAAAGTCGTACTGAAGTCGTGTCTATATTATTCAGGCACGACTTGCATGCTACTTCAGGGTTTAACATTGAGGTCTATGGAGTACAACTCGCATAGAAGTTGGACCAAAGTAGTGCAGGGACTACTTTCAAGTCGGCACGACTTAAAGTCGTGCCAATATGAATGGTAGTCATTGAAAATCATGGAGAATGACTTGTCATACGATTTTGCAGTACAAAATCGTGGGACAAGTCGTGTAAGTGTGAAAGGGGCCTTAGGCTGGCCATACACTATTCAGTTTTCCTGTTCAACTTTCCTTTAGATTTACCAAAACCATATAATAGGAGGTCAAACCTAAACACTTTCAATTTGGATGCAATCAGGCAGGCCCTTGTACTACATAGTTGAAGGTAAATCTAAAGAAAATTGAACAGGAAAATTGTATGGTGTATGGCCAGCTTTAAGCAGGATTCATGAGACTAAGAGCACTGTAATGCTGTCAACAGTACAATACCTGGATAACACTTCCTCTCCCACTTAAGTGTTAGTGCTGCCGTTTAGAAGTATACAGGAGGCTGATATATAAACAAAACAAAAAAAAAATGTTTGTACAAGTTGTATGAAAAAATACATTTTAAATAATTTATAATCAACTGCATTCAAATGTGTTTTGATATTTCAGTTTTAATAAAGTACTAATTTGAGGGCTCAATCAAATTAGGATAATCTTTTTGAAAATTGCAAATAATCCTTGAACGCAGTTGGATCAATGCTTACCAAATTCAATAAATAACCTCATAAAACAGGAGCTAAAATTCACTAGGTGGAGAATATATTTTAAATCAGTAAAACACAGATATTCCTAAAAAGTTATGTTTTTATACTATTGATGCTATTACTTTTAACAGCTTTATAAAACAATTTCCCTAAAAACTGTGTTTATTTCATCGTAGTTCCTTTTTTAAACATATATGTTTACATCGTTATGTTTATAGTTTATAGAATGAGAAACAGAGAATACCTGATATAATTTCAGGCACATCTTGTGTATTAAAGAATAACTTTACCCCAAAACATGATATATCTTTAAATGTCTGCTCATACTGAGCAATGTACAACCTTTTTATTCTTCTAGCTGCAACATTTTAACAAGATAACACTGACTGTTTCAAATGTGCCTGTGCATTTTCAAGTCATTCTAAGCATCATGGAGATGCTGAGACTCAGCTGCACAATTCCTGTGATGCTGCCTCTGAAATTCAGGTTGTCATGGTACCACTGGCATTATCACGGAACTACGTCCTGATTCAAGTGGGGGGCAGATCTGAATAACAAGGAAGTGGAGTGAGCTATCATACTACAAGGTACTGAAAATGGCATTCGATTTAGAAAGAAGCGATCCATTGACAAGTTGGCATGCAGCATAAAAATTACAATATTTTCAATACTGTTTAACCACTTCCTGTCCACGCTATAGCCAAAAGATGGCTACAGCATGAGCTTAGGTTGCCCGTGAACATCCTCCCGTGATTGCGCAGCCCACGCTCCCCCTGCGGCATGTGGGCAGTGTGCTCTGTGATCGCCAAGTCCTTTGCACTCAGCTGATCACAAATCGGGGTAAAGGGCTAATCACAGCGGCCCTTTACCATGTGATCAGCTGCGTCCAATGATAGCTGATCACAGGATGTAAACACAAGCCAGGTTTTGGCTTTTCTTACCTCAGCATGACAGCATGAGGAGAAAAGAAGAAAGCCGATAACTGGCTTGTGTTAAAGAGACATCGGCAATGATATTCAGAGCACTGATTATCAGTGTCCTGATTATCAGTGCAGTCCCACCAGTGCTGCTAATCAGTGCCCACCAGTGCTGCCAATCAGTGCCCACCAGTGCCACCTATCAGCTTTTATATATGGTGGGAAGGGTTAAAAGCCCTGGTTATATGGCCCTTTTTTATTTTTATTTTTCATTTGAGAGATTTCTTTTACTTTTGTCCCAGTGACAAAGATTTTAACAGACATGAAAACTATCTGCAACATGGTCATAGAAGACAACAATAAAAAGCTGACAATGGATCTATTCCTCCACTGCTCTAGTTTTTTATATATCTGTTTGTGTTGCTGTTGGAGATTTACTCAACTTTCTTTTTGGAGAAAGCATTGTCATCAGGATAATCCGGAAATCTCTCTAATGAAATCCCAGTTCACAGTAGAAAACACAACATGGGTGCTAACCGAACCCTTTTCTATAAAAAAAGGTTTTGGCTAGGAATACAGCTTAATTGCTGGAGAAGTGTGCTAAATGTTAAATGAAGCTGTAGTGCTAAACACTAGTGAAAACAAGAGAAATGGTGTAATACAACATATATTTGTAACTTTTGCTAAATTCATTGAAAAAATATGTTTTTGGAGAAATCAGGCATAGATAAACTACACTCAACCCAAGTCATACAACTTCAGACATAAAAAACTTATATTAGCACACTCTTTCTTCTTAGAATGCACTGTGGGTATCACTTATACTGTAGCTTTGACCAAAGTGGCCAGTAGACATGGTCATTTATTTGCCTTTTGTAAGATTTTATCAAACAAAACAGCAGGATCAACCTGATATTTTTGCTAAATCTAGCAAAATGTAGCAGGCTAGTCAGTAGTTATTAGCTTCTGCTAAGTATTCAATTGCGAAAAAAGTACACACTAAGTTAAGCCATGCCATTTTTCTTTATGTTATGCTGGACAAGATTGAGACCATGCCAAAGGATTAACTGTTAGAAAATTTGTAATAGCAACATGTCACAAACACACTAATGCCCCGTACACACGGTCGGACTTTGTTCGGACATTCTGACAACAAAATCCTAGGATTTTTTCCGACGGATGTTGGCTCAAACTTGTCTTGCATACACACGGTCACACAAAGTTGTCAGAAAATCCGATCGTTCTAAACGCGGTGACGTAAAACACGTACGTCGGGACTATAAACGTGGCAGTGGCCAATAGCTTTCATCTCTTTATTTATTCTAAACATGCGTGGCACTTTGTCCGTCGGATTTGTGTACACACGATCGGAATTTCCGACAACGGATTTTGTTGTCGGAAAATTTTATATCCTGCTCTCAAACTTTGTGTGTCGGAAAATCCGATGGAAAATGTCCGATGGAGCCCACACACGGTCGGAATTTCCGACAACACGCTCCGATCGGACATTTTCCATTGGAAAATCCGACCGTGTGTACGGGGCATTAGTATCAGGGCCATGCATCCTCCCAATAAGAAAAACATGTTTTTTAACCATCTCAATACTGAGCACTTTCACCCCCTTCCTGCCAGGCCAATTTTCAGCTTTTAGTGCTGTCGCACTTTGAATGACAATTGCGCTGTCATGCAACACTGTACCCAAATACATTTTTTATATTTTCTTCCCACAAATAGATCTTTTTTCTTTTGGTGATATTTAATTACCGCTGGGTTTTTTATTTTTTTGCCAAAAAAAGAAAAAAGACCAAAAATTTTTTGGGGAAAAAAGTTTTTTGTAGTTTCTGTCAAAAAATGTAGCAAATAAGTAATTTTTCTCCTTCACAGATGTGCACTGATGAGGCAGAATTGAAGGGCATTGATGGGCACTGAAAGGTGGCACTGATGGGCACTAATAGGTGGCACAGATGGACCGCACTGATGGGTCACACTGATGGGTGGCACTGATGGACGGCACTGATGTGTGGCACTTATGGGCAGGCACTTATGGGCACAGAAAGGCAGCACTGATTGGCCTCACTGATGGGCACAGACTGATGTCACTGATGGACACAGACTGGTGTCACTGATGGGCACAGAGTGGTGTCATTGATGGGCACAGAGTGGCATTATTGATGGGCACTTTTGGGGCTGTGTTGTGATCAGGGCACTGGTTATCAGTGCCCTAATTGCCTATGCAATGTCAGTGTGAGGCGAGGAGAGCCGACCAATGGCATCTCCTTGTTTACATGTGACCGGCTGTGATTGGACACAGCTGATCACATGGGTAAAGAGCCGCAGCCACGGCTCTTTGCTGAGATCAGGGTTGTGCTGTGTCCCAGGGACATGGTGCACCTGCGATCGCCACGTTGCGTGCCCTCACAGGAGCGCAATTGCGGCTAAACTGGATGCCGTCATATGCTATCATCCCAGAACAAGAGCCGCCCTGCTCTGCCATTATTTGTCTATACGGCGGGCAGGAGGCGGTTAAGCAGTTATGGTTAAAGTAATTTATTTGATCTTGGCCGCAGAGGAGATAGAACGATGTGAAAAGAAGCTACCTGGCTAAAATAGAGAACAAAATTCATGTAAGGTATGCCATTAGGGCTACAAATTGTGGTATTCTATGAATGTTGTGTTTATCTTCAGTTTACATAGAGATATGGAATGTTCTGTATTACTCCCAGTAAGATACTGTCAGGAAAAAGGCCATTACCGCAATTTAATTATTTTTGTATCATTTACAGTAAGACAGGAAAATACCTTTTAATATGTATATAAGTACAAAATAAAACTGTGGATATTATCAAAATAGTCCCCTCTGAAACAATTCCTCATCATCTAAAACATTGTCCTTGGAAATAATGTACCCAGTGCAAAATTTGTTTAAAAGAGAAGTATGGGATTTTTTTTTTCCCATAATCATACTTAGCTAGGTGGATGCAGCATCGGACCAATGCTGCATCTGTCCTCCGCCGTCTCTGCACTGAGAATTGAGCCATCGAACACCGCCGATGACTCGGCTCTCTCAGCTCCCAAGCAGAGAGCTGCTACCTGTCAATCAGTAGCTCTCCTGCTCTGCTCCTCTGCGCTCATGGAGCACTGAGCTGTGGAGGGGCGGGGAGCGGCCATCTCAGTTTCTCAGCACCTTGCTAAGAGGCTGAGACAGCTATCAGTCCAGGCACCAGGCGGATCCAAACTCTCAGAGTTGGGATGACGCGGTGCCTGGACTGATCCATGCGAAGTCAGCAGAGAGCGGACTTCAGCCTGCTCTCTGCTGAAAACGAATTGCACTCCTGTGACCCTTAGGAGAAACCCAGCCTAAGGAGCTCAGAAAATATAGACAAGCCTTGCTAGCCACATAAGGGTTAATGCCTTATAAAATAATTAAATCAATCCTGAGTGAAAGCCAGCTGCAAACACTAATCACGTTCCATAATCGTGTGAATGGTGTTAAAGAAATACAAATGTGTCTGCGCTAGATTGAAAAAATACCATATAGATGATTACAGTACAGTAGGTGACCGCGATATTGTGTCAATCTCGCTGCATTTCTCGGCGAGATTTGACACCTGCGAGCCCCGTCGCAGGAGCCAGCGCCGAGATGGCTCACTCATCGGGAAAGGAAAACGTTGTTTTCCTTCCGCGATGAGTGACAGGCAGCGCTGACAGCTGTCTGGTATGAATCCCGAGGCGGGAACACCGCGCCAAATTTTAAATGAAAAAACCGGCGTGGGTTCCCCCCCAGGGGCATACCAGGCCCTTAGGTCTGGCATGGATTGTAAGGGGAACCCCCTTCGCCGAAATATCAGCGTGGGGGTCCCCCCCAAATCCATACCAGACCCTTATCCGAGCATGCAGCCCGGCCGGCCAGGAGAGGGGGTGGGGACGAGCGAGCGCCCCCCCTCCTGAGCCATACCAGGCCGCATGCCCTCAACATGGGGGGTGGGTGCCTTGGGGGAGGGGGGCGCACTGCGGGGCCACCCCACCCCAAAGCACCTTGTCCCCATGTTGATGAGGACAAGGGCCTCTTCCCGACAACCCTGGCCGTTGGTTGTCGGGGTCTGCGGGCGGGGGGCTTATCGGAATCAGGGAGCCCCCTTTAATAAGGGGGCCCCCAGATCCCGACCCCCACCCTGTGTGAATGCGTTTGGGGTACATGGTACCCCTACCCATTCACCTGGGGAAAAGTGTCAATATAAAAAAAACACAGTACACAGGTTTTAAGAGTCATTTATTAGTCAGCTCCGGGATCTTCTTCCGACTTCGGGGGGGTCTCCTTCCGACTTCTCCCGGTGTTCGGCCTCTTCTCCTGCCGCTGTCTTGCCGTCGCTGTCTCGCCGCTGTCTTGTCGCCGCTGTCTCGCCGCTTCTTCTCTTCTTCTCTTCTTCCCCGATGTTGACACGACGCTCTCTCCGGCTCGAATGGCGTCATAAGGGGGCGTGACCCCAGAGTACCTGCGCATGCTGGGACAATGATGTCATAAGGGGGCGGGGTCACCGCCTATATAAATGGCTCTGCAGCTCGCACACAGCATTCGAGCCAGAGAGAGCATCGTGTCAACATCGGGGAAGAAGAGAAGAAGAGAAGAAGCGGCGAGACAGCGGCAACAAGACAGCGGCGAGACAGCGGCGGCAAGACCGGGCCCCTCGCTGGCAATAGAGCTGGAAGGCTGCACGCTCGGATAAGGGTCTGGTATGGATTTGGGGGGGACCCCCACGCCGATTTTTCGGTGTAGGGGGTTCCCCTTACAATCCATGCCAGACCTAAGGGCCTGGTATGCCCCTGGGGGGGAACCCACGCCGGTTTTTTCATTTAAAATTTGGCGCGGTGTTCCCGCCTCAGGATTCATACCAGACAGCTGTCAGCGCTGCCTGTCACTCATCGCGGAAGGAAAACAAAGTTTTCCTTTCCCGATGAGTGAGCCAGCGCGACATGCACAGTACCCTGTCGCCGAGAACCAGCGCAATTCTATCGTGCTGGAAACACAATCTCGCGGTCAGGTACTGTAAGTGCTAAGTGCCAAAATAACCAAAAACAAAAAATATATAAATAAATGTGCTTAAGCTGACCAATAATAAATCAGAAATATCTCTTAGTGCTTAAACCTTATAGTTTTCAAAGTGCAAAGTGCAATATAAAACACAAAATCTAAGTGCCCAATCAGGAGTGAAATAGAAACATTCCTCATGAAAGTCCTTATAGTTCAAACAGTGTATATCCAAAGATATATAAATATAAAGTGCTAAAAAAATGTGTCCATAATCAGTGAAATTCATCCATCTTGTTCTTCCAAAAGTGCAACACCATAAAGCATGCCTTAGTGTCTTCCAGTGATCCCCAAAAGCGTATGTGCTCACCTTACAGTGTGTGACACAGTAATTAAACTCTGTCAAACACGCTTTGGAGCCACTCCTGTGCTCAAATGGAATCAACTGTGCAGACCTTCAATGTTCCCAGTCATGATATTATATGCAAGAGAAAAGAAACTCCATAGCGCAACATTGTATGATAATGAAGGATCTTTTATTGTGAACAAAACGCTCCCCTTATAGGGGTACTCACATGCTGTGGGTGCGTGAGTGCACCATCCTATACAGGCATAAACACAAACAGGCCGATCGTGCGGTATAGCGTGCAGTGCGGTGTGTGCCTCAATCTCTCTTTCTCTCTCTCTGCTGACAGCTCCGTCCAGGCCCCTCCCCTGGGGGATTGCTGATGAAGGCACGTGATCCCTGTGCCGAACACGCGTAGGGGAGGGGCCTGGACGGAGCTGTCAGCAGAGAGAGAGAGAGAGAGATTGAGGCACACACCGCACCGCACGCTATACCGCACGATCGGCCTGTTTGTGTTTATGCCTGTATAGGATGGTGCACTCACGCACCCACAGCATGCGAGTACCCCTATAAGGGGAGCGTTTTGTTCACAATAAAAGATCCTTCATTATCATACAATGTTGCGCTATGGAGTTTCTTTTCTCTTGCATATAATATCATGACTGGGAACATTGGAGGTCTGCACAGTTGATTCCATTTGAGCACAGGTGTGGCTCCAAAGCGTGTTTGACAGAGTTTAATTACTGTGTCACACACTGTAAGGTGAGCACATACGCTTTTGGGGATCACTGGAAGACACTAAGGCATGCTTTATGGTGTTGCACTTTTGGAAGAACAAGATGGATGAATTTCACTGATTATGCACACATTTTTTGAGCACTTTATATTTATATATCTTTGGATATACACTGTTTGAACTATAAGAACTTTCATGAGGAATGTTTCTATTTCACTCCTGATTGGGCACTTAGATTTTGTGTTTCATATTGCACTTTGCACTTTGAAAACTATAAGGTTTAAGCACTAAGAGATATTTCTGATTTATTATTGGTCAGCTTAAGCACATTTATTTATATATTTTTTGTTTTTGGTTATTTTGGCACTTTGCACTTACTGTAATCATCTATATGGTATTTTTTCAATCTAGCGCAGACACATTTGTATTTCTCTAAGGAGCTCAGGCTGGACTTCTTCTTTAACAGTTTTCAATACTTCTCTGTGTCTTTCACCAATTTTGTGAATAGTTCACTTCAGTACACTCACTAAGAGAAAAGCACTCACTGGATGATATTGACCACTTATCTCTATGTTGGTCAAAATTCACATTTGGCTGGATGCACTCTCTCTTTACTCCTTTCTCCTCCTCCAATGTGCAGGCCCAACTTTCAGTAGCAACTTAGAAAAAAAAAAGGCAGAAGAGTCTTACATAGTGTAAACCTTTTTAAAACCTTATTAACGCCAATATAAAAAGAACTGACATTACCATTTGCTATACAGCACTGTATAAAAAAATGTGTTATTGGACACTGCTACCTCTGTGCATCAGAAGTTGGGGTTACTGATATTTCCAGTTGAATGTAATGAGATCACAAACTACTCCCACTCAACATGTTTCACCAAAAAACAACTTGCTCAGAGGTTTTTGAACACTATACTATTACAAAGGTGTCTTGCTAATATGCTAATTACCACAAAAATCTCTGGTGGCATGGGTCTGCCAGATATAAAAAACTAGTATTATACTTCATTAGTAGACTAAATTAAATATTGGGTTTACTCTCCAGAAGATAAACTATGGACTAACAGAAAGAGAGACCACATTAGGTCACAACATGATCGCCCTTTCTATGGCTAATCTTATATTTAAAAAAAAATAATCATATTGAACCTTCTTAGCATTAAATCAAATCTGATAGCGTGGAAGTATTCCTCTCTAACATAAAAAATGATGTTTTAATTACTAACGTTACAATGCCTGTAAAAGTATTAGATTTAACTATCAGTAGATGAAGATGACTGGATCACTTAAGGCTATCACTCATATAGGTGCCTACTTATCCATTTTAAGAACACAGTGATAAGTAAAATTAACAAATGTACCCGCTTGAAGGATCTTGATCCTAATGAGTACATTGATAACCCCACTGAAATATGACAATACTTTACACACCACAAAAGCCAGGGGAAGAAAGGAATTACATTATTCCAAAATATCTTGAAGACATGTGCATTCATTTTCGTCCAAATGCATTTTTGTCCGAATTTTGGATATTTTTGTTATCGCTTTAACAAACGATAACGAATGTGCAGTATCCAAAAAGCGAAAGATCCGATATAAACAAGTGTTTTACTTTCGTTGTGACAACAGTTCGATATAAATAGGAGATTTGACATGACGCTGACAATAGCGATCTGTGTCCATCTAACCTGTGGTCGAATGTGCCTAACCTTAGCTCTATTAGTTCAAGATTATTCTACATAGAGAGAAAAGATTCGACATAGAGAGAAAAGATTCAACATTATAGAGACAATAGCTAAAAAGTTTGAATGGGCCTAACCTAACTCTATTAGTCCAAGATTATTCGACATAGAGAGATTCGACATGAAGATTCGACGAAGCAGTTGCATTTATGGTCAAATGCTCCACCCATAGGCTATAGAAGAATTCTAATGTTGGTTGACTAGTAATAATAATTAATAAATATAATTATTACTAGTGTCATACAACATTAGAATTCTACTATAGCTTGTAGGCGGCACATTTGACCGGAAATGTGCGATTGAGGCATCGTACAGTTTAGCTGCTCCTTCGAATCTTCTTAGAACATTCGACAGACACCATAAGCCTTCAATGACAGATACAACCTTAATTATTTTGGATTTTTGGACGAATGCATTTTTTAACGAAAGAAAATAAATAAAAACAAATTTCGGGAGTAACTAAATAAATTTATTTTTCGGACGAAAACGAAATTCCGAAACAAAATATTTCAGTGTGCACATGTCTACAATCTTGTATCCTCTTCCCTTATAGAATACAAAAATCCTAACATGACCAAATAAGCAAATGTTCTTTCACATAACTTTACAAGGGAACAATGGCAGAAATCTATATTGATTACTAGTAAAGCCTCCTACTGCACTAATCATTGGGATAACTCACAGAAAATCTTAAACAGGTGCTTGACCCCAAATAAAATATAAAAAATCTACCCATTTGTATCCCCTATATTTGAGAAATTCCAATTTAGTCTGGCTTTAGCTTCAGTCAACAAGAGTGATTTTGACAGCCATACTTAATCCATAGCATTTTTTGACTGTCAAAACATGTCATAAGTTTGAATTGGTGTTTTGAAAGATCTCTTGGTTTAAGATTAAGATATGCTTCACCTGGATGTTTGGGGATAGGTGTACCTAGCAGTATACATATCATTTTTTAAACCCTCATCCACAGATCTTGTACAATGGGGAAGGTTCACTGTGTATGCATGTACAGTATGTTCCTTGGTCAGAACTTTCATGAAAAAAATTCCTTGTGGAACCTGGGGTAAAGTGCACAAGGTAGCTGGGCACCAAGTATAGTAATGAATAAAGATAATTACCACCGCTCAGAGCAGACCAGGCTGAAATCTCTTGTCCTCCACTACGCAAAAAGGAGAGAGCCCCAGGTGCTGGCAACTGCTGATACAATTGTGTTCATGCAGAAAGGATCTGGACAGCCACACACTGAGATGAGCCAATAGAATCTTCTTTATTCAAAACTTGAAGTAATACAGTACATGACACTGCTTAAATAACACAGCTTAGCCGCTGACGCGTTTCTCGCTCTTTCAGAACGCTTACTCATAGCTGGCTGACATAAAAGTGATAACCACATTTATACATAAAACACATATCACGTGACCTAACATTGATGAGATAACGCTGGGCAGCTGAAGGCTAGCCGCATGAGATCTCAGCACTCGTTAGCTAGGTTAATGACATGAAGTGGAAACATACTTAATACAATATAGAATGGATAAAACAGACAAAGATGAAAGTGGATGACATAAGCAATTTGTCTGTTTGTCACATTAAGTTAAAATAATGATGGGACATAAAATAATGATGGGACATAAAAGTGAGGTCCAAAAAACAAAACAAAAAATGTACCATTGGAATTAAAATATCTGGAAAGGATAGTGTAAAATGAATGTAAATTAATGTGTGAGGTGTGTATGAATGTATATATATATAGGACATAGGTGTCGTTAATAAAAATAAAAAATACAAAAATAAATAAATATATATACCGTATTTATCGGCGTATAACACGCGCCGACGTATAACATGCACCCCAAGTTTAGGAGGGAATTTTAGGGAAAACAACTTTTAGGAGGGAAGTTTAAGGAAAAAAAACTTACATTTAAATGCCCATCAATGCAGCGTTATCGTGTCCATCTGCAGCCTTGTCAGTGCAGCCTTGCCCCAGTGTCCAGTGCAGCCTTGTCAGTGCAGGTTTGCCCCAGTGCAGCCTTGTCCCCAGTGCCGCCGACATACACAAGTTTAGTGTGTATTTTTAAATATGGCGCCGCGGAGTTCGGAGGGACTCGGCGGCGCTCGTTCAGCTGAACGAGCGCCGCCGAGAACACAGTGACTGGGCGGAGCCGAGATACACATAGCCGAGGGTTCTCGGCTCTTCTCGGTGCCGTTCACAGTCACACCCAGTCCCTATGATGGACATAACAGAGGTCCAATGGTGGGACTGGGCTGGGCTGTGAACGGCGTGGAGAAGAGCCGAGAACCCTTGGCTATGTGTATAATAAATAGGGTGTAAAGAAGACAAGCACACACAGAATGTGTGTGGACGCTGAGCAATTGTGACTGGACTATCATAATGGGAGACTAAACTGCAAAGGACATCCACATTGTCACAATAAACACCACAAATAGTGCCGAGATCTCAAACAGCAAATACACACATGGATGTTAAATAGTCTCTTTGTGCGTGTGTGGTCTTTAAATCACCAATCGTAGAGTCTAAAATAAAAATATAAATACGGCACAAATCAATATCTATAGAAAAAATATATATATATGTATATAAACAATCTATCATGATATTAATATGTTTTTCTTTACCAAAACTCCAGGCTGTTTAATACTATGTTACAATGACACAATAAAATTACTGAATAGCAAAATATACTTGAAGTGTATAAAGTAAGTTGGACCAAAAATCCAAACATATATTGTTACTGCTACTGTTATAAGGTGTTGAAGTGAGATACGTGAATGAAGTCACTCCCCATCTCATAAACTGGAACTCTCTAAGGTAGTTCTTAGTATAGACTACTAATGAGGTAAATAACGTCATGGTGTACTTAAGGGCAGACAGTGATGTAAATATAACTAGAGTACCCAAATACCTATATGGCACCCGCCAATAAAGGCCTATTGTTAAATTTGATAAGAAAAGAGCACAGAATAAAAGGAAAGGAATTTCTTAAAACAAGTTGTTATCGTATCTGGGTATATGTATATATATGATCTATGTAGAGATCAAAGCTATAAATGAGTGAACGTGTGGACAATCTATAAACACTCATAAATGGTTTGAAGGGATATAAGTCTCTTGGACACAAAAGAAGTGACGCCGGAGGGACTATTCATAAAAGTGGGAAACATCCCATTCAAAGTTCAAACCCGACGGAATTCTAGTGTTCAATAGAAAAATCCAAAGGACTTCGCGCTTACATAATAGTTGGAATCTGTCTCCTCCTCTCACTGGTACTGTAACTCTTTCGATACCCTGGATGACCAAACTAGATGTATCCTTTTGGTGTGTAAAGATCCAATGCTTGGCTACATTGGTCAGATTATCTTTTGCAATATCGTGCAAGTGGTCGTACAACCGGTCCCTGACTTTATAACTAGATTCAAGGATTGAACATTCTGAGAGCAAGATTAAACGGTGTTCCAATTTAAGACCACATTTCTATTTCTAAGGTTATATTCAGATCAGCTGCTCATTCTCTCATATAGTTACTTTTTGGTGGCAAGGGACCACTAATACCCCGTACACACAGTTGGATTTACCAATGGAAAATGTTTGATGGGAGCTTTTTGTCGGAAATTCTGACTGTGTGTAGGCTCCATCAGACATTTTCCATCAGAATTTCTGTCGCACAAAATTTGAGATCTGGATCTCAAATTTTCCGACAACAAAATCCGTTCTTGGAAATTCCGATCATGTGTACACAATTTCAATGCACAAAGTGCCACACATGCTCAGAATAAATCATGAGATGGAAGAGCTCGGTCTGGTAAAACTAGCGTTCATAATGGAGATAGCACATTAGTCACGCTGCAATTTTTAAATAGTTTAATGCAGCGCATTATCTTCTTCGTTATAATGCTAGAATAATGAAGTTATTTTGCTGCTCATATTCACACAGAGTTCTGACAAACTGATTTCTTTATTATTTCTTGTGATCTCCTGAATTAGACATGTGCACTGCCAAAAAATCAGTTCGTTTTCGTTTCAGTTTCATTCGTTTTTTGTTTTTTTTTTCGTTTTTGGGTCATTCGTTATGATTGCAATTCGTAAATTCGTACCGTACATTCGTACATTTGTAAATTCGTACATTCGTAAATTTGCACATTCGTAAATTTGTACATTCGTACATTCGAAAATTCGTATATTCGTAAATTCGTACATTCGTAAATTAGGAAATTCGGAGATTTGGAAATTCGAAATTCAAAAATCCGAAAACCCGGAAATTCGAAAATCTGAAACAGTAACTAACTATTAAATTATAGATATTATAATTTTCTTTCAAATTTGGCTGTTAGTGAACGTAAAGAATATGAATTTATCCAAAGTTACAAATTATCCAAAATAACGAATGCCGCATCTAGACAAATGGAACTGAACAAATTAATAATAAATAATAATAATAAAATGTTTTTATTATTATTATTGTTAATTATTATTATTAATTCATTACGTTCCATACATTTGGATACGGCATTCGTTATTTCAGATAATTCATAACTTTGGATAAATTTGTATTTGTTACGTTCACTAACAGCCAAATTTCAAAGGAAATTACAATACCTATAATTTAATAGTTAGTAATAGTTATTATTAGTTGATTATTATTTCAGATTTCCGAATTTCCGAATTCACTAATTTCAGAATTCACGAATGTACGAATTTATGAATGTACAAATGTACGAATTTACGAATTTACAAATGTACAAATTTACGAATGTGCGAATGTACCAATTTACTAATGTACGAATTTACAAATTTTCGACTATTCGAATATTTGGAAAAATTTGTTAAACGGGTTTTTGTTAACCTCCCTGGCGGTATGATTATTTCAGATTTTAGGTGCTGAAAGCGGTACCAATATTTTGCATGGAAATTTGGCGTTTTATATAGTAGGCCTGTAATTCTTAGAAATAAATCACTTAATCACTCATCTGTCCAAACAAGAGTCTAGTGGACATCCCGGGTATGATAACGTTTGAAACACAAAATCATAAATTATAATATAATAAATAACTATAAATAATTATAACAAATAATAATAATAATAATAATAATATAATAATAATAACAATTATTCAATAATGTAATCAAATCAAAAACACTGAAATTTGCTCAGTTGCAGAATTGTCACTGTCATTACTTTTAGTGTTTGATGACGAATTTCCCCACAAATCACTATCGCTCAATTCTGCACGTGATTCTAATTTATTATCACTGATTTTCTAGCTGGTCTAAAACCACTTTTGATGTAAACAGACATTTTTTGGTTGCTATGGACAATCTCCAGTTTCCTGGCAGAAAGAATAGTATTTATAATATAAAACTGCATGCAGAACACTGGACAAACCACTAGGAGCAAAGGGGATGTGTAATTATTTGATACAGTACTGTAATCTGTAAGATTTCAGTATACTGTATCTATACTGTGTTTTTTACTTTTTGAATTTGGCGCCGAACTCCATCCCCGTGCCTCGCAACGCTCGCAGGGAACGGAGCTCGGCACTGTGAATCGAGCGAGACACGTCGGCTCGCAGAATACAGCAGGGAGACATCACAGGATCCAGGGGACAAGGTAAGTAACCTCTACATGGACCCTGCGTTTCGATCCCGAGTCTGGCTCAGGGTTACCGCTTTTGGTACTGAAATCTCACCCGAACCAGACTCGGGAATACTGCCAGGGAGGTTAATTCGGATATTTCCGAATTAACAAATTTGTTGAAATTCGTTAAAAAACGAATTCGGAATTACACATGTCCTTCCTGAATAATATTATTTATTTTTTTCGTCAGATCTCCATAATAATGTTTCTAATTTTTGTTTATATACCGTATTTATCGGCGTATAACACGCACTTTTTTCCCCTTAAAATCAGGGGAAAATCGTGGGTGCATGTTATACGCCAATCCCCGCCGATCTCCGCTAATTGTGATCTATCAGCGGCAATCGCCGCCGACATTCACATAGCGTGTCATTTTAAATATGGCGCCACGGAGTTCAGAGGGACTCGGTGGAGCTGAACGAGTGCCGCCGAAATCACAGTGACTGGGTGGAGCCGAGATACACATAGTCGAGTGTATTCGGCTCTTTCCGGCGCCGCTCACAGTCATGCCCAGTCCCGCCATTGGACCTGTGTTATGTCCATCATAGGGCGGGACTGGGCGGGACTGTGAGCGGCACTGGAAAGAGCCGAATACACTCGACTATGTGTATCTCGGCGGCGTTCGTTCAGCTCCGCCGAGTCTCTCTGAACTCCGCTGCGCCATATTTAAAACTACATGCAGCTATGTGTATGTCGGCGGCGATCTGTCTAAGCATGGACACTGGGGGGAGGCTGGGGGCAAGGCTGCACTGACCACTGGGGGCAAGGCTGCACTGACCACTGGGGCAAAGCTGCACTGACAAGGCTGCACTGGGGCAAAGCTGCACTGACAAGGCTGCACTGGGGCAAAGCTGCACTGACAAGGCTGCACTGACAAGACTGCACTGGGGCAAATCTGCACTGACAAGACTGCACTGGGGCAAAGCTGCACTGACAAGGCTGCAATGGACACTGGGTCAAGGCTGCACTCACACTGAAAAGGCTGCAATGACACTAACAAGGCTGCAGATCAACACTGATGAGGCTGCATTGATAGGCATTTTAATGTAAGTTTTTTTTCCTTAAACTTCCCTCCTAAAAGTTTTTTTCCTTAAAATTCTCTCCTAAACTTGGGGTGCGTGTTATATGCCGGCACGTGTTAAATTAAATATAAATACGGTATATATTTTTATCAAGATCTCCTATTTTTTTTTTCTAGGAATCTCCATAATATTTGTTTTCATTTTGTGTGTCAAGTTACCACAACACCATTATTATCCTGTATTTTTTAATCTAAAGGAGGTTGTTTGGTGTTGGTGTCCCTTTTTAATTTGACCTTGTATTTTGGAAATGTACCTGCCTACTCACAAACAAACTATCCTTTTTGAAGTAAAACGCTTCCTTTCAGGCTGTGGCTGTGGTGTTGAAGTTGTGGCAGGAGGTGGAGGACGAGGATGGTCGAACTCACACAGGTGAGTTTTTGTTGTGAGTTGGCCCCTCAACCCCTTATTTTGGATGATCACATAAGTTCCTCACACAAGAGGAGTTGGCCCTCCTCCATTTGCTGCATTTTGTATGCAGTCATGCATGCAAAGGCCTCTTGGAGAGTGAGGTTGGCTTTAAGGGCCTCAATAGCCTCCTTAATCAGCCTGAGCGCTGCCTCCTCCACGTTACTCCCCTTCCTGGCCCTTTTGTTTGGAAGGTTGAGGGGAGGGACCTGGGATTCAGTGAGGCTCCTACTGGGCATGGCCACCTCCTGGCTGCCACTTACCTCCGCCACCTCCTGGCTGCCACATTCCTCCACCACATTCTGGCTGCCACATTCCTCAGCCTCCTCCTGGCTGCCACTTTCCACAGCCTCTTCCTGGCCAAGGCTTTCCTGTGTCTGAAAAAGGGACATAGTTTTAGTTTATTGTTCATCAATCACACACAATTTTCAGCTCATGACTGTTGCAAATTTAATTTTAATAAATAGAAAAGACTATCATTCGGACCTCAGCATTTTTATTTCTTGTCCCTTACATTTTTGGCCACTAGTGTCTATTGATATATAAAACACTTTATTAAATCAGAAACTAGTGATCAATAATAACATCTATTTCACATCATTTATTTTGCGACAAGAAATATGTTGAACAATGCTATATCTGGCTCAAGCTGGGCTCCTCCACTTCTTCCTGGCTGGAAGGCCCAGGGTGGGTGTTGGAAGCCTCAGCTGGAGTGGAAGGAAGCATGGAAGGTAGGGTTGAGAGGGATTCCCTGACATTCCCTTCAGTATGGTCTGCCAGAAAATGAAGTCTTTCATAGTACCACAGCCTGGGTACATAAATGTCATCTGCTGCTGCTCCTGATCTCATGGATTTCTGGACCTTAGTACGCTCATGATTATATGTGCTCCTCAGGCCACCAATTTTTTTTTTAACCGGTTCAATACAGGGCATTTTCACCCCCTTCCTTCCCAGACCAATTTTTAGTTTTCAGCGCTGTCGCACTTTAAATGACAATTGCGCGGTCGTGCGATGTTGTACCCAAACAAAATTGACGTCCTTTTTTTCACACAAATAGAGCTTTCTTTTGGTGGTATTTGATCACCTCTGCGGTTTTTATTTTTTGCGCTATAAACAAAAGAAGAGCGACAATTTAGAAAAAAGCACAATATTTTTTACTTTTTGCTATAATAAATATCCCAATTTTTTAAAAAAAACTAATTTTTTCCTCAGTTTCGGCCGATACGTATTCTTCTACATATTTTTGGTAAAAAAAATCGCAATAAGCGTATATTGATTGGTTTGCGCAAAAGTTATAGCGTCTACAAAATACGGGATAGATTTATGGCATTTTTAAAAAATATATATTTATTTTTTTTTTTACTAGTAATAGCGGCGATTGCGATTTTTTTCATGACTGCGACATTATGGCGGACACATCGGACACTTTTGACACATTTTTGGGACCATTCACATTTATACAGCGATTAATGCTGTAAAATTGCATTGATTACTGTGTAAATGTGACAGGCAGGGAAGGGGTTATCCACTAGGGGGACACAAGGGCTTAAATTTGTTTCCTAGAGAATGCTTCTAACTGTAGGGGGCAGGGACATACAAGGGGAGGAGACCGATCAGTGTTCCGCTGTACTGGGAACACAGATTGCTCTCCTCTCACCTGACAGGACGTGGATCTGTGTGTTTACACACACAGATCCACGGTCCGGCCCGGTTAACGGGCAATTGCGTGTGCCCGGCAGACATCGCGGCCGCCGGTCACACGCACCAGGTCCCGAGCAACGCGGCGGGCGCGCGCCCCCTAGACGGCCGGGAACCCGAGGCCGTCATATGACGTCCACCCAGGATGGGAGATCCCATCTGTGGACGTCATATGTCTATACGCGGGTATTGAAGTGGTTAAATAGGTGATGTCTGCCGTGAGGACTTGCGGCTTCACCAACTCCAGCATTTTCTCCATCGTTGTCTGCCTCTTTATTTTGTTATTATAATGCGGGTGTTTGACCTTCCACAGACAGGGCAGCTTCCTGTATTTATCAATGAATATTGGGAGGAAACTGTGGTCTTTGAACCCATCCATTTTCTCTGCAAGACACAACACAAGACAAACACTAATGTCAGGCGAAACTCTCCTAATCTTGACCCAATATAGGCCTCGATCTATAAGCAGCATAGGCCACTGATGCATCAACTTAAAAGTGCTTTATATACACTGCTCATACACCCGCCCCTGACGTTCTTTCTAGTCTATTCCCCACCCCTTGTCTTTCTGCGCAGTGGGTAGAGAACAAGGCGGATACACAGCAGGTGCATGCAGAGGAGAGCAGCAACGACGAAAGCCCGGAGCCATGAACGTCCCAATCCCGGAGGAGAGTTAAGGCCTCAAATATGTCCTTTGAAGAGATGGTGGAGATGGTGTACATCTTGAAGAGGGCCGACTATGATGGGAAGTATGGACCGTACCTAAACCCAAATGTGAGAAAGGCCAAGATCATGACTAAAGTTGTGAAGAGTCTGCACCGGAATTTTGGGGTACGACGATCAAAGAATCAACTAAGGAAACGATGGTCAGACCTGAAATTGAGGGAGCAGAATCAATACAGAAGAATCAAGAGAGTTCTCCAAAAAAGTAAGTAGTTGTTGTGTGTTCCTATTATTATTATTACTTGCATGCTGCTCCATGTGCTTTTATTTACTGTTGTACAGTTTAAAATGGCAACTTTCATGTTCATGGGCTCAGTAATCGGTCGTAGGAAACATCGTTTGTTCGCCCACTTATAAGATGTTTTTGGCAGGTGCAGGTTAACTACATTTGTTCATGCCTATTTGTATTAAAAGAAGTTTGTTGTCTAGATGGGTTTGTAACTAGAATGAAATGGAAACTTAATTCAGTGTAAGGAGAGGACATTCAGCAGCTGTTTACACATCTGGACGCAGGTGCACTAGTGTGGGACACCAGAACAAACCTTTTAAGGTGTCCCACACAGGTGCTCCAGTGGATACTAGGGGTGTCTTCATGTCGGAAAATTGTATAAAAAAGGGAAGTATTCCAGCTTTAAAAAGGAACAAAAAATTTCTTAAGCTTGGAACTCTGCCAAAACCGACAATTGTACGACACTTTCAAGCAATGTTTCATATTCCTATTTGTGCCCTCAAATATCTGTGTGCTAAGTAAACCTATTTTTTGGGACACTTGGGGCATCTGAGGACACCACAAACCCCACACCTCCTAAAGAAGGGGAAATCCCAAAACCATAAGCAGAGGATGAGGAGGGAGACTTTTATGAAGTGGGCGAAATTGTCACCACAACAGATGAGTGTCTGAGACCACAGCTTCAGGTAATAGATGGATGCCTGCATATTTATAATACATGGTGTGTGTTTTTTATTTTAGGTGATGTGGATGTTGTGGAAGAAGAATCTCATTTCACAAGTGAAAGTGCCCAGATCCTCATCGGGGAGATAATGGGGTGCAATCGTGATTTAGGAAATATAAAGGAAAATATCAATGATGTTCAACAAAAAATGAAGAACATCATTGATGTTTTAGGCAGAATATAAAACACACAAAAATTGTACCGTTTTATCATGTATTTTTTCTTTTAAAAATAAGTTTAAATGTTTTTTAAAAGCCAAATTTTGAAGATGCACACGGTGTGTCAACATGTGCTATCTGCCATCAAGGGATATCAATGTACGCGTTTTGTGGGTGCAACCACTTCCTCGCAACTCACGTAGGTGAGAGGAAGGTTTTGCACCCTCAAAACACGTCCATTGATCCCCCATGATGGGAGCTAGCACATGTTGACATTAGGCATGGGATCAGGAGGGAAATCCCCAGTTTGAATCACAATTTGTATGCATCTTCTAAATTTGGCTTTTACATGGGTGACATCACCCCATCTGATGAAGGCAATATCAACACAGTTTGGAAATACTAAATGTCTGATATTGCCTTCACTTTATCAAAGTTGAACTTTGTAAGTTCCTGAGTTGTGTATGTTATGGTTTGAAACATGCCTGTTTAAAAAAAGGCATATTTCTAATGTGAAAAAAAATTATACACCAAAGATGTTGGTTTGTTCAAAAACCCTTTTATAACGCACATGTGAATGTGCTTTGAGTAAAATGTTTTCTAGTCAACAGTGTGTGGCTTCTTCTTTCAATGCTCAATAGCAATTTTTGTAGTAAGTTGGTGTTTACAGTGATTTTAATAATGCTTAAAGTGAAACAATAAAAGTGTAATATTCCTTTAAATTTCGTACCTGGGGGGTGTCTATAGTATGCCTGTAAAGGGGTGCATGTTTCCCGTGTTTAGAACAGTCTGACAACAAAATGACATTTCAAAGGAAAAAAAGTCATTTAAAACTACTCGCTATTAATGAATTGTCGGTCCGACAATACACATAAAAGTTCATTGATAAAAACGGCATGGGATTTCCCCACAGGGGTACCACGAACCAAATTTTTTTAAAAAAATGGTGTGGGGGTTCCCCCTAAATTCCATACCAGGCCCTTCAGGTCTGGTATGGATTTTAAGGGGAACCCCGCACCAAAATTTTTAAAAAAATGGCATGGGGTCCCACCAAAAATCCATACCAGACCCTTATCCGAGCACGCAACCTGGCAGGCTGCAGGAAAAGAGGGGGGACGAGAGAGCACCCCCCTCCTGAACCATACCAGGCCACATGCCCTCAACATTGGGATTGCCATGTTGATCAGGACAAGGGCCTCATCCTCACAACCCTTGCCTGGTGGTTGTGGGGGTCTGTGGGTGGGGTATTATTGGAATCTGGAAGCCCCCTTTAACAAGGGGACCCCCAGATTCTGCCCCCCGTGTGAAATGGTAAGGGGGTACAAAAGTACCCCTACCATTTCACAAAAAAACTGTCAAAAACGTTACGTAATGGGTGACCCCGCCCCCTCTGACATCATGGGAAATGCCACAGGGAAGTCCCCGTCAAGTCCCTGTGCATCAGAGGGGGGTGGGGTCACCGGGTGGCCCCGTCCTCCGTTATTTAAGAACCGTCAGAAGACAAGATGCGTCACACAGCGGGAGCCTCCCATCATGGATGTGGAGCGGCCCGAGAAGAAGAAGGGAAGAAGACGCCGCTGAGGAAGATGCCGGACGAGAACACCGGAGGAAGAACCAGAAGAACCAGAAGAAGAAGAAGATGGAGGAAGAAACTGAAGGAAGATAGAAGAAAGAAGATGGAAAAAAGAAGACTTTAAATAAAGGAATTGTCATAAACTGTCTCTTGTAATTTTTAACATTTTTGACAGTTTTTTTGTGAAATGGTAGGGGTCCTTTTGTACCCCCTTACCATTTCTCACGGGGGGCCAGGAACTGGGGGTCCACTTGTTGAAGGAGGCTTCCAGATTCCGATAAGCCCCCCGCCTGCAGACCCCCACAACCACTGGGCAAGGGTTGTGGGAATGAGGCCCTTGTCCCCATCAACATGGGAACAAGGGGCTTTGGGGGGCTACCCCAAAGCACCCTCCCAATGTTGAGGGCATGTGGCCTGGTACGGTTCAGGAGGGGGGCGCTCTCTCTTCCCCCCTCTTTTACTGCGGCCTGCCAGGTTGCGTGCTCGGATAAGGGACCCCATGCCATTTTTTAAAATTTTGGTTCGGGGTTCCCCTGTGGGGAATTCCCATGCCATTTTTATCAATGAAATTTTATGTGTATTGTCGGACCGACAATTCATTAATAGCCGCGAGTAGTTTTAAATGACTTTTTTTCCTTTGAAATGTCATTTTGCTGTCAGACTGTTCTAAACATGGGAAACATGCGCCCCTTTACAGGCATACTATAGACACCCCCCAGGTACAAAATTTAAAGGAATATTACTTTTATTGTTTCACTTAAAGCATTATTAAAATCACTGCTCCCGAAAAAACGGGCGCTTTTAAAAATTTTTTTGCATTGATCCATGTTCCCTGGGGCAGGACCTAGGTCCCCAAATACTTTTTATGACAATAACTTGCATATAAGCCTTTAAAATTAGCACTTTTGATTATTCATGTTCGAGTCCCATAGACTTTAACGGTGTTCGCGTGTTCGAACAAATTTTTTGCCTGTTCGCATGTTCTGGTGCGAACCGAACAGGGGGGTGTTCGGCTCGTCCCTATTTACTAAAGGCAACTCCACTTTGCACTACAAGAGCAGTTTCAGTCTAGGTTCAAGTGCACTTTTGCAGTGCACTTGGAGTGCAAAGTGGAATTTCCTTTAGTAAATAACTCCCACAGTGCTTTATAATTTGCCACAATCATGCCATTTTCGTGACTCCACAAATTTCAGTCATGGTGCTGAAAATGATGAAGATTTTTTATCAGTAATGCATTACATACATTAACAACAAAAAAAAGGTGTGTGTATGTAGCAGACCCACAACATAATAGTCCACTGAAGAAGAGATTGTCACCTCATGTATCAAAAAAATTACGTTTGCACTATTGAACAAAAAGATAAAAAAGAAAAGCCCATTGGATAACTTAGGAGCCAGCTTAAAGAAACACAAGCAGTAAATCAAAGTAAAAAAAGGTGTGTGCGTAGCAGACCCACAACATAATAGTTCACTGAAGAAGAGATTGTCACCTCATGTATCAAAAAAATTACGTTTGCACTATTGAACAAAAAGGCAAAAAAGAAAAGCCCATTGGATAACCTAGGAGCCAGCTAAAAGAAACACAAGCAGTAAATCAAAGTAAATATTATTTAGGTATAAATAAAAAAAATATTTTTAACAGGTTTGTTAGCCATTTTGTGGCATATCAATGGCTCCCCTCCCTGCAAAGTACTCTAGATACTTTTCACAAACTTCACGGGCGCTTTGGGGGGGCAAGCCAGGACGGCCAGCTTCAAGAGCCATCAGGGTTGTCGTATCCGGTAATAAGCCGGCCTCATTCCCAACTGAGGCCACATAGTTCAAAGCATTTTTTCGTAAAAATTTATGCAATATGCAGCATGCCATAACTATATGATTGAGTTTATATTCCGCCATGTTGATCGCTGTGAGGAATAGGCGGAACGAGCTGGCCATTATTCCAAAGGCATTTTCCACCACTCTTCTTGCTCTGGCCAGCCGGTAGTTAAAAACCCTCTGCTCCGGGGTGAGGGTCCTCATGGGGAACGGCCACATCAGGTGTTCACCCAGACCAAATTCTTCATCAGCGACAAAGACGAACTGGAGTCCTTCCACCTTCTCTTCAGCAGGTGGCAGTCCCAAGCCACCATTCTGGAGCCGTCTGTAAAATTCGGTCTGGGCGATGACTTCACCATCCGACATCCGGCCATTCTTCCCTACGTCCATATACAGGAACTCATATGTCGCCGACACCACTGCCAATATCACAATACTATTAAACCCCTTATAGTTATAATAGTATGACCCCGATCTGGGGGGTGGAATGATGTGGACGTGCTTCCCATCTAGTGCCCCTCTGCAGTTGGGAAAGTCCCACTGCTGGGCAAACTGGGTAGTCAAACAACCAAAAAATAGTCATTTTGCACATAAACATTGCAAGCAGATTAAACACAAACATTCTTCGCCAAAATCAGTATTAACATTTCTTTGAAGGAGTATTTAAAGACAAAAAGAGAAGGTCCACTTATGAGATTCCTCACCCCCTCTGATGGCCTATTGTAAAAATTTTAGGGGGGGAGATGTTTTGGACAGGTAACCCTCTCCACTTTATTGAGAGCTGAATGCATACATAATAATGTGTGTTACTTTGGCCAGGCCCTCCTTACTTACACTATTGGCAGCCCACTGGACAGGTAAGAAGTGTCATAATACAAAAATATGAATACACACTGTACAAATTGAAGCACTTTTTTACATTCTGCAATTACCTATCAAGATAATAGGAGAACAAAACTTTAAACAGTACCATTTGAAAGTATTCTGGCAGGCCCTTGCACTGCATGCTTTGGTGAATTCATCCATAAATATGACCACAAAAGAGGTAGGTATAGTGTGTATGGGTTTGGCAAAGTCAGCAGATAGAGAATTGGTATCGGTTGACTTAGCGGTTGGGGGAGGGAGGGTTCAAAATGATTTTGGAACCCCAAAAAAAAGCCTCTTGCACTCTGCATGAATTTAAAGACACACATAACATTTGTACACATTTTAGGGGAGCTGACAAAATACATTGTTAAGTGACTAGGCTAGGTGTGTATGGGCCAAGGATAGTATGCTGGGGAGGTTAGTGAAGGCAAATATGCATGAAGGACAAAACAGGAAGTTTAAAAGCTTCCAGCATGCATGAGGACAAAGGGGACATTCACAGCATATTACAATCATGGTAATTAGGGAATGATGAATGAAATACAATACATTAGCAAACATGAAATACATAGAATGTGATGTTAAAGGAGAAAAATTACCCTAATATAGTCCTTCTGCAGGACCTGAATGATGGCAGAACAGGTCTCTGGAATAATGATCCCCAGAGCCTGGGGGGAGATGCCTGTCGAGAACTTTATGTCCTGGAGACTTATCCTCGTCGCCAAGTACCGCAACGTGGTGACTAGCCTCTGCTCGGGAGTGATGGCTTGCCGCATGCAGGTGTCCTGCCTGCTAATATAAGGGGACAGCAAAGCCAACAAACGGTGAAAAATGGGGACTGTCATCTGGAGATAATTCCTGAAATCATCAGGATTATTCTCACGGATCTCCCGCAACAAAGGCATATCAGAGAATTGGTCACGCTCGAGCAACTGATTCTTTGTCCATGAACTCCTCCCCACCCTGTTCATGGACTGGGTTTGGGTCAAAGCAAGAACCACAACACCAAGCCCCCGCATAGCACGAACTCTACGATGAGTACATAACCACAACATAGTTTCAAAATGGTCAGCTTGTCAGAACGAACTAACAGAAAGCACTGAAAAACAGAAAGGCCTGAGAAGAGCCAGCTGAAAATCTGAAAAGAGCGGACAAGAACGCACTGTAAATCAAATAGTACTATAATAATAATTATACGCACTGACAAACAAATGCGAACACGCACTGAAGAACAGATACAAACCCACAAGCATAGACTGAGGAGCAGTAACGATCTAAAAAAGCACGAGGCTGAAAAGCGCAAATTGTCTCTCACCAAACTTCTACTAACACAGCCCAAATTTTTTTGAGGAGTGTGAAGGGGGCGTGACCGGAAGGGTGGGTGCGTGCTGAGCTGCAGCATGGAGCGAGTGTGAGTGAGTGAGGACGCTGTGTGCTTTACCCCACCTCTGCTCCCCTACGAGCACACGGACAGATGACCGGGAGAGGCAGGCTCGCTGCAGGAAGGATGATGCAACGCTAGAGCGTGGGTAGAGCGGTTGTTGTCCTCCAGCCTTGCCTCACCGCCTCCCCCGCTGGACTCCTCCACTCCACGGTAGGCTGTAAACGCCGAGGAAACCCCCAGGCGTGACGTCATCTCCTACACTCTGCTATGTATTAGCATGAGACACAGCAATAGCTCCATTTCCCATTCTCATGTATCCAGTGTATCCAGTAGTGAGCTGAAGACCTCTAGAGCGGTACAGTATGATGCACAGTAGGGATGAGCTTCGTGTTTGAGTCGAACCCATGTTCGACTCGAACATCGGCTGTTCGACCGTCCGTCGAATTGCGAACGTTATGGGCCATTCGCGCCAAATTCGTGTGGAGCGTCACGGCCCATAATTCACTGCGGCATCGCAGTGCATTGCTGGCTGATGATTGGCCAAGCATGCACTATGACCCGCATGCTTGGCCAATCACAGCGCCGTCAGTAGAGAGAGCTGTAATTGGCCAAAGCCAGGGTGGCTTTGGCCAATTATGGCTCAGGGGATTTAGTACACGCCCCACACTATATAAGGCCGCCTGCACGGCGGCCCTGTGTAGTGTGTTCCGGTGTGCTGAGAGATAGAGAGAGAGACAGACAGTGTCATTTGATTTGAGTTAGATAGATTAGGCAGAACAGTCAGTCAGTTAGCTGCACTTACAGTGTATTGTGTATATATATGCATCCCTGGTGTTGCATATATATATATACACTGTATTCAGTTTAGCTAGATCCGTTCCTGTTATCTTCTATCTAGACTATTTACATTTGGTGCAGTGCGTCCTGCTCACAGTGTTCAGCTAGATCCGTTCCTGCTATTTACATTTAGTGCAGTGCGTCCTGCTCACAGTGTTCAGCTAGATCTGTTCCTGCTATTTACATTTAGTGCAGTCAGTGCGTCCTGCTCACAGTGTTCAGCTAGATCCGTTCCTGCTATTTACATTTAGTGCAGTGCGTCCTGCTCACAGTGTTCAGCTAGATCCGTTCCTGCTATTTACATTTAGTGCAGTCAGTGCGTCCTGCTCACAGTGTTCAGCTAGATCCGTTCCTGCTATTTACATTTAGTGCAGTGCGTCCTGCTCACAGTGTTCAGCTAGATCCGTTCCTGCTATTTACATTTAGTGCAGTGCGTCCTGCTCACAGTGTTCAGCTAGATCTGTTCCTGCTATTTACATTTAGTGCAGTGCGTCCTGCTCACAGTGTTCAGCTAGATCCGTTCCTGCTATTTACATTTAGTGCAGTCAGTGCGTCCTGCTCACAGTGTTCAGCTAGATCCGTTCCTGCTATTTACATTTAGTGCAGTGCGTCCTGCTCACAGTGTTCAGCTAGATCTGTTCCTGCTATTTACATTTAGTGCAGTCAGTGCGTCCTGCTCACAGTGTTCAGCTAGATCCGTTCCTGCTATTTACATTTAGTGCAGTCAGTGCGTCCTGCTCACAGTGTTCAGCTAGATCCGTTCCTGCTATTTACATTTAGTGCAGTGCGTCCTGCTCACAGTGTTCAGCTAGATCCGTTCCTGCTATTTACATTTAGTGCAGTGCGTCCTGCTCACAGTGTTCAGCTAGATCCGTTCCTGCTATTTACATTTAGTGCAGTCAGTGCGTCCTGCTCACAGTGTTCAGCTAGATCCGTTCCTGCTATTTACATTTAGTGCAGTGCGTCCTGCTCACAGTGTTCAGCTAGATCCGTTCCTGCTATTTACATTTAGTGCAGTGCGTCCTGCTCACAGTGTTCAGCTAGATCTGTTCTTGCTATTTACATTTAGTGCAGTGCGTCCTGCTCACAGTGTTCAGCTAGATCCGTTCCTGCTATTTACATTTAGTGCAGTCAGTGCGTCCTGCTCACAGTGTTCAGCTAGATCCGTTCCTGCTATTTACATTTAGTGCAGTGCGTCCTGCTCACAGTGTTCAGCTAGATCCGTTCCTGCTATTTACATTTAGTGCAGTGCGTCCTGCTCACAGTGTTCAGCTAGATCTGTTCCTGCTATTTACATTTAGTGCAGTGCGTCCTGCTCACAGTGTTCAGCTAGATCCGTTCCTGCTATTTACATTTAGTGCAGTCAGTGCGTCCTGCTCACAGTGTTCAGCTAGATCCGTTCCTGCTATTTACATTTAGTGCAGTGCGTCCTGCTCACAGTGTTCAGCTAGATCTGTTCCTGCTATTTACATTTAGTGCAGTCAGTGCGTCCTGCTCACAGTGTTCAGCTAGATCCGTTCCTGCTATTTACATTTAGTGCAGTGCGTCCTGCTCACAGTGTTCAGCTAGATCCGTTCCTGCTATTTACATTTAGTGCAGTGCGTCCTGCTCACAGTGTTCAGCTAGATCTGTTCCTGCTATTTACATTTAGTGCAGTGCGTCCTGCTCACAGTGTTCAGCTAGATCCGTTCCTGCTATTTACATTTAGTGCAGTCAGCGCGTCCTGCTCACAGTGTTCAGCTAGATCCGTTCCTGCTATTTACATTTAGTGCAGTGCGTCCTGCTCACAGTGTTCAGCTAGATCTGTTCCTGCTATTTACATTTAGTGCAGTCAGTGCGTCCTGCTCACAGTGTTCAGCTAGATCCGTTCCAGCTATTTACATTTAGTGCAGTGCGTCCTGCTCACAGTGTTCAGCTAGATCCGTTCCTGTTATCTTCCTACTGACAGGCAGGCTTGTCTGGTTACAGTATATAAAGCTACCTGAAGAAAATTACAGGTGTTCTATCCCAGCTTAGTGCAGCTACAGGCCATTAGTATGTCTGGAAGGCCAAGAAGGAGAGGCAGACAGTCACAAGCCAATAAGAGAGGGCAAGCAGGCTCTGTGTCTAGTGCTGGTCGTGGAGACGGTGCATCCTCATCAGCACGTGGCCATGGGACACGCTTGGCCTTTTTTTCGGCAGCTGGCCGTGTTGAGCCGCAACATGCGGAAGACTTGGTCGAGTGGATGACCAAGCCGTCCTCATCCTCCTCATCCTCTCTCACCCATGCCCAGGGTGCTTTGTCTGGCAAAGCAGCGGCCTCTTCCCTCAGCTCAATGTCATCAGTGACTCCTTCCCTAGCTCCACCATGTCCTCCTGAGGATTCCCTCGAACTGTTTGACCACAGTGTTGGGTACATGCTCCAGGAGGATGCCCAGCGTTTGGAAGGCTCTGATGATGATACTGAGCTCGATGAAGGCAGTAACATGAGCACGGACAGAGGGGGTGCCCAAGAAGGACAGCAATCTGGCAGTCATGCTCCCCCTGCTGCAGCATACTGCCAGGTTTGCTCCAGTGATGAGGAGGGAGGGGATGATGAGGTCACTGACTCAACGTGGGTGCCTGATAGGAGAGAGGAGGAGGAGGAGGAGGAGGAGGAGGAGGCGGCACATCACCAACGAGGCAGGATGCCCTCCAGGGGCCAGCCTAAGGGCAGCACATTGACTGCATCACACCCCAAAGCTCCACATGTGCAGGGCGCTGCAGTCTCTGCGCGTTATTCAAAAAGTTCTTTGGTGTGGGCCTTTTTTGAGACGAGTGCATCAGATCGCACCGCTGCTATTTGCAACATATGTCTCAAGCGTATCTCGCGTGGCCAAAACATCTCCCGCTTGGGTACCACATGCTTGACCAGACATATGTTGACCTGCCATGCAGTTCGTTGGCAAGCATATCTAAAAGACCCACACCAAAGAACAAAGAGGATCTCTCCTTGCTCCTCATCAGCTGAGATTTCCAACCCCACTAGACCTTCAGTCCTCTCTGAGACCTGCAGTGAGAGGAATGAAGGTGTAGAATTAGGTGTGTCACAGCCAAGTACTTGTGGGCAATCTGCTTTTGGTACACCGACGTCAGATTGTACCAGGCAAATTTCCCTGCCCCAGCTGCTGCACCGCCGAAAGAAGTTTGCTCCCAGCCATCCACATGCCCAGCGGTTGAATGCTAGCTTGGCAAAATTGCTAGCACTTCAACTGCTGCCTTTTCAGTTGGTAGACTCTGCCCCCTTCCGTGAGTTTGTGGAATGTGCGGTTCCTCAGTGGCAGGTACCCAAACGTCACTTTTTCTCACGGAAGGCAATTCCGGCTCTCTACCGGCATGTGGAAGGCAATGTCCATGCCTCGCTGGACAGGGCAGTCAGCGGTAAGGTGCATATTACCGCTGACTCATGGTCCAGCAGGCAAGGACAGGGACGTTACCTAAGTTTCACGGCGCATTGGGTGACTCTGCTGGCAGGAAGGATGCAGGACAAGGTGCAGTAGTGTTGGAGGTTGTTCCGCCACCACGCCTCCAAAATGCTGATTGTGACACACCTCTCTCCTCCACCCCCTCCTCTTCTTCTTCCTCCATGGCCTCTTCCTCAGAACCAGCGGTGCTCCGTAGGCGTTCAAGGGGCTACGCAAGTACGCAGGCCAAAAGATGCCATGCGGTGCTTGAGCTGGTGTGCTTGGGGGACAGGAGCCACACTGGGGCAGAGGTTCTGTCAGCTCTGCAGGGGCAGGTTCAGAGGTGGTTGACGCCACGCCAACTTAAGGCAGGAATGGTGGTTTGCGACAATGGCACCAACCTCCTCTCTGCCCTCCGACAGGGACAACTGACCCATGTGCCCTGTTTGGCTCACGTCCTTAACTTGGTGGTGCAGCGGTTCTTGGGCAGGTACCCGGGCTTACAGGATGTCCTGAGGCGGGCCAGGAAAGTCTGTGTGCATTTCTGCCTGTCATATAATGCCAGTGCTCGGCTGACGGACCTCCAAAAGGAGTTTAACCTGCCCAAGAACCGCCTAATCTGTGACATGCCCACCAGGTGGAACTCAACGTTGGCCATGCTGCAGCGGCTGCACACGCAGCAGAGGGCCATCAATGAGTACCTGTGCGACTATGGCACCAGGACAGGGTCAGGGGAGCTTGGTTTTTTTTCCCCACGCCAGTGGGCCATGATCAGGGATGCATGCACTGTCCTGTCACCATTCGAGGAGGCCACGAGGATGGTGAGCACTGACAGTGCATGCATCAGTGACACTGTCCCCCTTGTCCACCTGTTGGAGCACACGCTGCGTGGAATAATGGACAGGGCACTTGAGGCAGAACAGAGGCAGGAAGAGGAGGACTTCCTTAGCTCTCAAGGCCCCCTTTATCCAGACAGTGTTCCTGCGTGCCCGCCGATCACACAGGAAGAGGACGAGGAGGAGGAGGAGGAGGAGGAAGATTGTGTCAGTATGGAGGTGGAGCCTGGCACTCAGCATCAGCAGTCTTTAAGGGACCAGTCCCAAGGAACACATGGACTTGTACGTGGCTGGGAGGAGGTGGCTGCGGACGTTGTTGTCCTTAGTGACCCAGAGGACTCCGGACCGAATGCCTCAGCAAACCTACGCTGCATGGCCTCCCTGATCCTGCAAAGCCTGCGTAAGGATCCTCGTATTCGTGGTATCAAGGAGAAGGACCAATACTGGCTGGCAACCCTCCTTGATCCACGTTACAAGGGTAAGGTTGCGGACCTTATCTTGCCATCGCAGAGGGAGCAGAGGATGAAACATCTTCGGGAGGCCTTGCAGAAAGGTCTGTGCAACGCGTTCCCAGAGACTGGGAGGTTACAAACTCCTGTTTCTGGACAACGTGTTGCTGAGGCTTCGGTCAGTCAAAGAAGGAGCGGTGGAGAAGGTGGCCGTCTGACCGATGCGTTCAGACAATTTTTTGGTCCGCAGCCCCAAGGTATGATCGGTTCCAGCAACCATCGCCAGCGTCTGTTTTACATGGTGCAGGAATACCTAGGGGCAAGATCAGACTTGGACACCTTTCCCACCGAAAATCCTCTGGGTTACTGGGTCTTGAGGATGGATCACTGGCCAGAGCTTGCACAGTATGCAATTGAGCTACTGGCCTGTCCTGCATCCAGCGTTCTTTCGAAACGCACATTCAGTGCTGCTGGAGGCGTGGTAACCGATCACAGGGTGCGTCTGTCCACCGACTCGGTCGATCGGCTGACCTTCATAAAAATGAATCAGTCTTGGATCACCACCAGCTACCAAGCACCTGATGCTGATGTAACCGAATAATTTTTTTTGAAATCTCAGATCCCTTCAAAGACTGCCTATGCTGATGCTGAGTGACTATCCCTGAGTAATTATCCTCTTCCTCCTCAATCATCACGCTGATAGCTTGTAAGAACATTTTTGGTTCTGGGCGCCACCACCAGTGCCTAAGGCACAATTTTTCTGCCCCTGTCTAACAGGGGCATGTAATTACAATTTTTGATGTAATACTTTGCAGCAGGGCTCGTTCCTGCGTTCCAACTAGAGTGTCTGTGAGGGGTTGCAGTGTTGTGGCACCAGCACCAGTGCCTAAGGCCTAATTTTTCAGCTCCTGTTCAACAGGGGCATGTAATTACAATTCTTGATCAATATTTCACAGCAGGGCCCTGTGAGGGCTTACAGTGTTGTGGCCACAGCAACACCTAAGGCCCAAATTTCTGCTGAGTGTATAGGGCAGGACCCTACTTTCAAACATCTAACTTACAAACGACTCCTACTTGCAAACGGAAGGAGACAACAGGAAGTGAGATGAAATCTACCCCTAGGAAGGGAAATTCTCTCCTGTAAGAGTTAATATGGGAAAACAATTTCTCCTTTCCACTGATGCTTTCCAATCCTTGTTACACAAAAAAACCCAAATTTTCAAAAAACATTTTTCATTGGGACAAAAAAGTG
Organism: Lithobates septentrionalis; assembly: GCA_037952835.1. NCBI lineage: Eukaryota > Metazoa > Chordata > Amphibia > Anura > Ranidae > Lithobates > Lithobates septentrionalis. Next base: position 1,253,216 of record JBBDGP010000169.1, read on the forward strand.
AGGTGAAATCTTCTGAAGAGGAGGAAAGACAGCAAAACAAATGTCACAGGGGTGATAACCCTTCCCTATGTTTTCCAAAAAGCTTAAAAAAGATTTTTTGGCTGGAGCTAAACACGTTAAAATGTACCCGTTCAAAATTACAAAGAGATTCTACTTAACAACAAACCTACAGTCCCTGTCTTGTTTGCACCGCCTGTATACTGCTGTTCAGAGTATATAGGGCCTTTCCTTATTTTAATTTGGGTGCGGGGTTCCCCTTAATATCCATACAGGACCCAAAGGGCCTGGTAATGGACTGGGGGGGTACCCATGCCGTTTGTCTCACTGATTTTCATCCATATTGCCATGACCCGACATGACATTAAACCCGCAAGCAGTTTTAAATGAGATTTTTTCCTTTAAAAATGACATTTGGTGCAGGGACTGTTCTAAACATGGGAAACACGCGTCACTTTACAGGCATACTATAGACACCCCCCAGGTACGATATTTAAAGGAATATTTCACTTTTTTTTTTTACTTTAAGCATCATTAAAATCACTGCTCCCGAAAAAACGGCCGTTTTTAAAAGTTTTTTTTGCATTGATACATGTCCCCTGGGGTAGGACCCGGGTCCCGAAACCCTTTTTCGGACAATACCATGCAAATTAGCCTTTAAAATGAGCACTTTTGATTTCGAACGTTCGAGTCCCATAGACGTCAATGGGGTTCTAACGTTCGTGCGAACTTTCGGTCCGTTTGCGGGTTCTGGTGCGAACCGAACCGGGGGGTGTTCGGCTCATCCCTAATGCACAGTCATTGTTAATGATATGTAAGCCAGAGGCTGTTGAAAGAGATATAGAATCACTGTTATCTTCTCCTTTCCGGATCGGCTCAGCACCTGGTAATATGACACTCTTGCAATAACAATAAACTCTTGCAATAAATACCCCCTGCAACAAACAAACAATACAGGATACCTAGGTGTTGTTAGGGACCTGCTTGACTGTTTGGGGGTACAAAACTCGAGAGTTAAATGCTATAACACTGTGAGTAAAATATCGCTCATTGGTTGCACTGTGTTTAGGCTGGGTCTGGGAGTAGCAGGACTGTGTAATAATTTTCCGTCCCCTCATCCTCAGGTGGGGCTGCCCTCTACCTATTACCCACGCTCTTGCAAAAGTAAGGGGTTCTGGACTGGCTCAGTAGCTGTGGGGGCGGTAGGCTTGGGGGTGACGGGATATGCTGTATATACATCCCAGCCGGTATATACTGTTGATGTATAAGCGAGTCACCTTGGATAGCCTTTGCATTCTATGGTGGAGTTAGGTGGGGGTGGGGCATCGGCTGCAGAGGCGGCGGGGGTGTATAAGGGTGAAAAGAGCTGCTTCACTCTGGACATTACTCCTTTTAAAAAGCATCTTTCTCTTTGTACGCCCCGTACCACGAGCGGATAAGGGTATAGGTTCCCTCCTCCCCCCTCCTCCCTCCCCCTTTCTTATCAACCAGTTGCTATAAGAGAATACATATAAGTGCAAAGGATGCAGAGCCTACGCTCAGCGAAAGAGAAAACCTCGCAACATTTTGCGGCAGCATCTGCAGCAGCAAAACTGGAGCAATTGCTCATGCCTCAGCTCTGACCCCTCCAAAAAAGGGGGCACAGCTGAAGTCTCAGCAGGGTGGTGCATCGGATAGGAAAAGCCAGGGTCAGCCTTATTCACAGCCCTCCGGAAGTGCGCCTGTTGCCCAGCCTTCTAAAACGCAAAGTAATAAAGGCCCGGGGCCAAGTGAACAGAATATAAATCTGAATATGGAGTCAATAAAAGACCCGAATCAACCACTGGATAAAGAACCAACCTTAACGGATAAATTCATGGCAGTAGGGATGTGCAATGGCTCGCTAAAAGAACTCTGTGAACAGATGAAAGGTGTAAAATCAGACTTACTACTGGTTAGACAAGATTTACAGAAAACGACGGAGAGAACAACAGCCCTGGAAGAAAGAGTCAGTGGACTAGAAGATAATGTGTCCCCAATAATGAAAGAAATAGAATGGCTGAAAGAACAGATATCCAAACAAGCTTCTAAACTGGATGAGATGGAGAACAGGAGCAGAAGAGATAAAGTGAGGCTGGTAGGAATGGCTGAAATAAGCGAGAGCGCCAATCCGGTTGAGTTCCTGGAGAAGTGGCTGGGGGAGCTATTTGGGAAAGAATCGTTTTCGGCCTTGTTTGCAATCATAAGAGCCCACAGGATCCCCTTCAGGGCACCGCCGGAGGGGGGTCACCCCAGACCCCTTCTCCTGAGATTTCTTAACTACAGGGATAAAGTGGCTCTGTTACGGAAGACCAGGGAGGCAGGAGAGGTCCGCTTTAAAGGCGCAAAAATCTCGTTTTACTCTGACTTTTCACCGGATTTGCAGAGGCGCAGGGCGGAATATATTCAGGCAAAACGCAATCTACAAAAAGTTAAGTTGCTATACACCCTCCTCTACCCGGCAAGGTTGCGGGTTACAGCCCTGGGGGAAACTCTATTTTTTAACTCTCCTGCTGGGGTTGAGAAGTGGCTTGAAGACAACAGAGAAAAAATTACGAATCTCACTTAGAGGGACAGGGAGGATGAAATAGGCCGGTGTGTAAATAGGGTGATGTGGTAGGGAATGGGGAGGCACAGGGGTTTTATTTATACCTTTTCCTTCACTTTTTTGTGGTCCCTGTTCCTTAGTATTTCACCCCTCACGTCCCGGGTGGGCAGGTATATCGATTTTTTCCTACAACCCCTAGTAGGAAAGATGCCTTCCTATGTTAGAGATTCCAAATATATTATCAATTTACTTACCAAATATACTCCCACTCCTAACATGTGGATAGTTACAGCGGATGTAACGTCCCTATACACGATCATTCCCCACGAGTTAGGCCTTTATGCAGTTGAATATTATTTAAGAAGGGACTCAGGTTTATACGATGAACAAATCAATTTCATCATGATACTTTTAAGATATGCTGCGTCCCACAATTATTTTTGGTTCAACCAATGTTTCTACCGACAGGACCGTGGAGTCGCGATGGCGGCTAAATATGCCCCCAGTCTTGCGAACCTGTTTATGGCCCTGTGGGAGGAGGATGTCGTCCATGTTTGCCAGAGGCCCCAGCTCAAGCTGTGGGCTAGGTACATTGACGACATCCTCCTCCTTTGGGATGGGACCCGAACTGACCTTGACCTCTTTATGAAGGAACTCAATCAGAATAGTAGGGGCATTGTACTTAATTTTGAGGCTAGTCAATCTAATGTTCAATTTTTAGACCTCAATATTACCATACAGGACGACCAGTTTATGACCTCTACATTTTTTAAGAAAACGGATCGTAACTCCTATATCCCTCTAAGTAGTTGCCACCATAGGTCTTGGCTTCGGTCTATACCTAAAAGCCAATTTATGCGACTTAAACGCAACTGTTCTGACGACTCCCAGTTTTTACAACAGGCTGGAATTTTGACCAATAGGTTTATGGAGAAGGGGTATACCAGAGAATCTCTGACTCATGCTTTGGAGGGGTAAAAGCTATAGATAGGAGGCAATTATTGAACGAGAGGGTGGTTCCTAGAGAGAATTCCATAACCTTGCCTTTTATTACCACCTATTCTATTCAACATGATAACATTAAAAGCCTGTTCAACAAACATTGGCACTTATTGGGTAATGACCCCATCTTAGGAGGGGTCATCCCAGACAAGCCACAAGTGATTTTTAAGGGAGCACCATCCCTTAGGAATAGACTAGCCCCGAATGCTCTGGATCCCCCCGTTAGGGGTATCCATGGCCTTTTCGATAACCTGAAGGGGTACTATAAATGTGGGAGGTGTCGGGTCTGTAGGCTAAATTCTGTACCATCTAGACGTACCCTTAAATTTACCTCCTCTAGCACACAAGAGGAGCATGACATAAAACCTTTTATTACCTGTACCACAGAGGGGGTCGTCTACCTACTACAGTGCCCTTGTGGCCTACAATATGTGGGTAGGACTAGACGACCCCTTTCTGTTCGCTTGAATGAACATATCACCAACATCATTAACGGTTTTCCTAAACATTCTGTTTCTAAGCATTATCTGGTTTCTCATAACAAAGATCCCTCTAAAACTCTGTTTTTAGGGATCGATAGGTATCGGCCTCACTGGAGGGGGAGTTCCCTGACTAGGAGCATTTCTAAACTTGAGATGCTCTGGATACATAAAATCAAGTGTTATGTCCCACATGGACTCAATGTCGATATTGATACCAATGCTTTTATCGACAACTCATAATAAGTCCCTCCAGTTTAGCCCATTAGTTCTACCATTGACTAATAACCACTGTATTTATGCCATTATTGACCTATACCTTCTTGAAGGTTTTTTGGGGTGTTATATATCTCAATGAGGCTAGTTCTGGTGTTTGTGTACTTTTTCCTTATGCTTTTATCCCCTATATCTATTTATCTGATTTAAGCCCTTTTTGGGTTGGTTACATCCCAATGGGGCTGGTTCTGGTGTCTATGTATTTACCATAAGCTCTGTCCCCAATTCCACGTTCTTATGTGATGGGAGTTTATGCCATTACCACATTCATTTATATTTATATGTTTGCCTTTTACATGTATTTATTTATCATTTTATAATGGAGTTACTGTTTAGTACTATCCTATTTCTGAATTGTTTGGTATATAAGGCCGAGAAATCATCTTTCCCTCTGGCTGTGTCATTTAGAATTTTGTCCCTTTGTGGCGCCCTCTGATTATGCCATCATTTATTAGATTATTTAATCTATTTATCGATCTTGGCGTCATAACTGTGCCCAGGTGTGCCCCCATCGGTGGTAATTTGGGCCCTCGCAAAACCGATTTAATTGAATATTAAATTTAATTTAAGGTTGATTTATTTAAATTGGTATCCGTTTCCACATGGGATACGGATGAGCCTTTTCTGGGTTTCTCCCTGTCTTTCTCCCTTTTCCCCCTTCCATTCCCAATAAGTTACAACGTCTACCACACCTACATAATTGGTATCCGTAATAATATGGGATCCCTTAGTTAAGATGGCGTTCCTATAACTTCCGCCCTCACTCGGTGGAGCGCAAGGTGATTTCCGGCCTTTGTTGATTTCGAGGCTTGGTTATATTTGTTTGGTATATATGAGCGACACGTCAGTGCGTCGCCCGTGCCCCAGACGACGTCAGAAGTGTGACGAAACGTACGTCGGGCGTGCTGACGTGCTGACGTGCCGTATCCACCGTCTGTAGGACGGGTGTTCGTGCTAGCCGGCCGGCTTTCCATGCTGTTTTTTATTCAACTCACTGTAAGTGCATTTCTATGTTTTTTAAATAAATATCCATCCAGGATTACGCTATGTTGCTCTTCCTTCTTTTTTCGGGGCATTGTTTGTGAGAACAATTTCAGGTTATGGGTATAGCCTTCTCTGCATCCTGGTTTTTCTGTGGAGGATAGTGAACCATTCACGGTCTGAGGAAGTGTCTGAACGGTGTTCCCATCTCAGGAAAGGCCCCGACCGGGTTAAGGTCACAAGCTTTTTAAGCTTGCCATTTGGTAAGCGCCCATTTTATTCGTAACACTGTGGTGTGGTGAAGGTTCATCCAGTCTCATCTGATTTGCCTATCAAGGGACTCATTGTCCGGTTTACCCATTGCACCTTTGAAGATCCCTTCCATTTATTGGACTCTATTTCGCCACTTGATTGTTTATTCCTTTATTCAATACTATTCACTACTTGTGATTCACTTACACATAATTGATCTATAGCGCTGCTTCTTTTTGTTTATTTATAGTATTTCACCCCTACCTGCTATTCGCTAAAAGTTTGTGTTTATTGGGGGGTGGGGGGGATGGGTGCACATAGCTGTTGCTTGTGGGGAGGTGAGTGGGACGACTGGGGTAATAAGGTGTTGGCTGCAGGTGAGTTAACGGTCATGGTAAACCCCCGGGGGGTTCACCTACATAGGTGGGTGTGGGTGGGAAAGTGGGGGGGTAGAGGTGGGGGAATGGGAGGGGGGAAGGGTAGGGATGGGAGGGTGGAAGGGAGGGGTGCTAGGGGGGGGGGTAAAATATTATTTTTGAGAATATACATCACTAGAAATTATTCTGGAGATATCCAGTCTTTCACTTATAGGTTTCTGGTTTTTAACCACTTCAGCCCCGGAAGATTTTACCCCCTTCCTGACCAGAGCACTTTTTACAATTCGGCACTGCGTCGCTTTAACTGCTAATTGCGCGGTCATGTAATGCTGTACCCAAATGAAATTTGCGTCCTTTTCTTCCCACAAATAGAGCTTTCTTTTGATGGTATTTGATCACCTCTGCCGTTTTTATTTTTTGCGCTATAAACGGAAAAATACCGAAAATTTTGAAAAAAAATGATATTTTCTACTTTATGTTATAAAAAAAATCCAATAAACTAAATTTTAGTCATACATTTAGGCCAAAATGTATTCGGCCACATGTCTTTGGTAAAAAAAATGTCAATAAGCGTATATTTATTGGTTTGCGCAAAAGTTATAGCGTCTACAAACTAGGGTACATTTTCTGTAATTTACACAGCTTTTAGTTTATGACTGCCTATGTCATTTCTTGAGGTGCTAAAATGGCAGGGCGGTACAAAACTCCCCCAAATGACCCCATTTTGGAAAGTAGACACCCCAAGGAAATTGCTGAGAGGCATGTTGAACCCATTGAATATTTATTTTTTTTGTCCCAAGTGATTGAATAATGACAAAAAAAAAAAAAATTTACAAAAAGTTGTCACTAAATGATATATTGCTCACACAGGCCATGGGCATATGTGGAATTGCACCCCAAAATACATTTAGCTGCTTCTCCTGAGTATGGGGATACCACATGTGTGGGACTTTTTGGGAGCCTAGCCGCATACGGGGCCCCGAAAACCAAGCACCGCCTTCAGGATTTCTAAGGGCATAAATTTTTGATTTCACGCCTCACTACCTATCACAGTTTTGAATGCCCAGGTGGCACAAAACCCCCCCAAATGACCCCATTTTGGAAAGTAGACACCCCAAGCTATTTGCTGAGAGGCATGGTGAGTATTTTGCAGCTCTCATTTGTTTTTGAAAATGAAGAAAGACCAGAAAAAAAAAAATTTTCTTTTTTCAATTTTCAAAACTTTGTGACAAAAAGTGAGGTCTGCAAAATACTCACTATACCTCTCAGCAAATAGCTTGGGGTGTCTACTTTCCAAAATGGGGTCATTTTGGGGGGTTTTGTGCCACCTGCGCATTCCATGGCCTCCGAAACTGTGATAGGCAGTGAAGAGTGAAATCAAAAATTTACGCCCTTAGAAAGCCTGAAGGCGGTGCTTGGTTTTCGGGGTCCCGTGCGCAGCTAGGCTCCCAAAAAGTCCCACACATGTGGTATCCCCGTACTCAGGAGAAGCAGCAGAATGTATTTTGGGGTGTAATTTCACATATCCCCATGGCATGTTTGAGCAATATATCATTTAGTGACAACTTTGTGCAAAAAAAAAAAAAAAAAAAATTGTCTCTTTCCCGCAACTTGTGTCGCAATATAAAATATTCCATGGACTCGACATGCCTCTCAGGAAATAGCTTGGGGTGTCTACTTTCCAAAATGGGGTCATTTGGGGGGGGTTTGAACTGTCCTGGCATTTTATGCACAACATTTAGAAGCTTATGTCACACATCACCCACTCTTCTAACCACTTGAAGACAAAACCCTTTCTGACACTTTTTGATTACGTGAAAAAATTATTTTTTTTTGCAAGAAAATTACTTTGAACCCCCAAACATTATATATCTTTTTAAAGCAAATGCCCTACAGATTAAAATGGTGAGTGTTTCATTTTTTTTTTTTTCACACGGTATTTGCGCAGCGATTTTTCAAACGCATTTTTTGTGGAAAAAACACACTTTTTTAAATTTTAATGCACTAAAACACACTATATTGCCCAAATGTTTGATGGAATAAAAAAGATGATCTTAAGCCGAGTACATGGATACCAAACATGACATGCTTTAAAATTGCGCACAAACGTGCAGTGGCAACAAAATTAATACATTTTTAAAAGCCTTTAAAAGCCTTTACAGGTTACCACTTTAGATTTACAGAGGAGGTCTACTGCTAAAAATACTGCCCTCGATCTGACCTTCGCGGTGATACCTCACATGCATGGTGCAATTGCTGTTTACATTTGACGCCAGACCGACGCTTGCGTTCGCCTTAGCGCGAGAGCAGGGGGGACAGGGGTGCTTTTTTTTTTTTTTTCTTTATTATTTTTTTGCTTTTTTATCTTATTTTTAAACTGTTCCTTTCATTTTTTTTTTTTAAATCATTTTTATTGTTATCTCAGGGAATGTAAATATCCCCTATGATAGCAATAGGTAGTGACAGGTACTCTTTTTTGAAAAAATTGGTGTCTATTAGACCCTAGATCTCTCCTCTGCCCTCAAAGCATCTGACCACACCAAGATCGGTGTGATAAAATGCTTCCCCAATTTCCCAATGGCGCTGTTTACATCCGGCGAAATCTAAGTCATAAAATGCTCGTAGCTTCCGGTTTCTTAGGCCATAGAGATGTTTGGAGCCACTCTGGTCTCTGATCAGCTCTATGGTCAGCTGGCTGAATCACCGGCTGCATTCTCAGGTTCCCTGTTGAGACAGGAGAGCCAGAGAAAAACACGGAAGACGGTGGGGGGGGGGCATTCCCTCCCACTGCTTGTAAAAGCAGTCTAGAGGCTAATTAGCCGCTAGGATTGCTTTTACATGAAAGCCGACCGCTGGCTGAAAAGAATGATACCAAGATGATACCTAAACCTGCAGGCATCATTCTGGTATAACCACTCAAAGTCGTGAATGTTGTACCTGAAGACCAAAAAATGGTTAACAATAAAGCACAGTAAACGGTAAAGTATAAAAAATTGCATACCTGAAAAGCAAACATGATAAAACATAATAACAATAAAACATTGCAGAACAGAATACAGTAAAAAAGAGCAGAACAATAGAGAGAGAATAGAGAGAGAGAATAAAACAACAACTATTTTTTTTTATTTTTGTTTGTATTTTTTTGCAAACTTGTAACTTTTATAACTGTAACCGGTTCCAGGTTCGGGTCTCTCAAAATGCGATGGCATCTTGGGAGACCCTGTGAAAGTGTGCCTAGTCTGTGCAATGCTGTACCCTACGCTAATACTCAACTAGTGAATGGTAGCGTTCAAAACATTCACCAATGCAAAGACCAGGATTGTCAGGACAGGAGGGACAATAATAGCGGGTGTCACGCCTATATCCGCGCTTGCTGCAGACACAACATCTTTTTGGGGGGGTTCGTTGGGTAGGGGTACTCGAGAGGACATAAAAATGCCTCTCATGCAGCCGACTGCATTTGGTTGGGGATGTGAATGGGGGAAGTACGGGCGCTGCAGAAGCGGTGGGTTCCCAATTAGGATTGGCGAATGCAATAGGAAGGGCACTATGGGCACGACGGGCCTGTGTTTGTCTTTTTGGTGGCAGCGGGACACTACTTGTGCTTGCCACCTCACCAGCTTGAACTGCACTTATGGGACTCGCCACGTCACCAAGTGTTACTGCAGCGCGGGTTTGACTACGACCGGGGTGTACTAGGCCGCTGGCGCTTGCCAGTTCACCAAAACGCTACCAAAAAAACTGTTAGCGATCGCAGGGATCAGGCCTGACTCTGCGAACGCTGCAGTTATGCGTTTAGTGTTCTGTAAGTGACAGTGATCGATCGATACTGCACTTGGGTGGGCTGGGCTGGGCCAGGCGGAGGGGCAAAACGCAGGTGCTAGTAGGTATCTGGGCTGATCCCGCTAACACTGCGTTTTTGGGAACCCTAAACTGCTGGGGACGCCAGTATAGATCTGATCGGATCAGGTATTGATCCGTTCAGATACTATACCACTAAGGGAGGTGTACGGTGCGTGCGTGGGTGTTAGCGGTACTGGCGCTAACCTGACGCTGCCTGGGGCTGGTGCTTACCAGTTCACCAAAACGCTACCAAAAAAACTGTTAGCGATCGCAGGGATCAGGCCTGACTCTGCGAACGCTGCAGTTATGCGTTTAGTGTTCTGTAAGTGACAGTGATCAATCGATACTGCACTTGGGTGGGCCGGGCGGAGGGGCAAAACGCAGGTGCTAGCAGGTATCTGGGCTGATCCCGCTAACACTGCGTTTTTGGGAACCCTAAACTGCTGGGGACGCTAGTATAGATCTGATCGGATCAGATATTGATCCGTCCAGATACTATACCACTAAGGGAGGCGTATGCAGCGTGCGTGGGTGTTAGCGGTACTGGCGCTAATCTGACGCTGCCTGGGGCGACGCATATCACCGCCGGGCGATTAGGGGGCTAAACCTTTATTCGGTAATAAACGGCGGGTGCCCTGACACTATAAAAAATAAACAAACTAACCAGCGTCACCCACAACGGTTATACGGTGATCAGTGGTGAAAGGGTTAACTAGGGGGCAATCAAGGGGTTAAAACATTTATTAGATAGTATATGGGGGTCCCTGTCGCTATAAAACGCTGACGGCGAACCTAAATATTTACCTCCCTAACTAGCGTCACCAGCGACACTAATACAGCGATCAGAAAAATGATCGCTTAGTGACACTGGTGACGGGGGGTGATCAAGGGGTTAAAACTTTATTAGGGGGGGTTAGGGGGGTACCCTAGACCTACAGGGGGCTAACCCTAATTGTCCTAACACTGTAACTGTCACAAACTGACACTATGCAGCAATCAGAAAAAAAAAAAAAAAAAAATCCTGCTTGGTGTCAGTTTGTGACAGGGGGGGTGATTGGGGGGGATCGGGGGGCGATCGGGGGGGGGTCGGGGTGTTTAGTGTGCCTGGCATGTTCTACTGTGTACGTGATTTTGCCTGCCCGTGCCATTCTGCTCACGTATATAGGCGTGAGGCGGTCGGCAAGTGGTTAATACACGCACATGCAAGCACTGTCTATGGCAAATTTTTGTCCAAAGTAAGGCCGATATAGCCAAAATGAGCACGCGGTTTAGAGGTTACATTATGTACACATATGAAACTGACACAACAGACACAAGGGGGGAAAAACTAATTTTGGGTGTAGGGGTATATAAATCGTTTTTCTTTTTTTTCTGACATATATGATAGTACGTGTTGGGGCAAAGGATATTCCTCAGTCTCTAGATGTTAGCTAAGACCCTGAAAATAGGATCCTGGAATGTCAGGGGCCTAGGTACACCACTTAAAAGATTGGCAGTGTTCTCTATGATGGAGAGATGTGGGGCTGATTTGGTCTGTCTGCAGGAAACCCACCTACCCAAGGAAACTACTCATCAGCTACAGATGAAAAAATTTCAAACCCAATTTCATGCGGTTCACTCCTCCTATAGTAGGGGAGTGAGTGTCTTGGTAAAGACTGGGGTGAAGTTTTCCTGCAGTCAGGTCAGGATAGACGAGTTGGGTAGATACATCTTTCTACTATGCTCTATTGATAGCGCTAGGTATGTGGTGGCAAATATATACATTCCTCCGCCCTTTAATCTGGATGTCCTGCTTAAACTGAACGAATTTCTGCTAGATAAAAAAGAGGTACCGATTGTAGCAATGGGGGACTTTAACAAGGTTTTAGATAAAGGGTTGGATAGATTCCCACTACGAAAATGCTCAGAGGATTCAGTAAGGAGCCGGTTAAGCTTATTTTTGGAAGAAGTGGGGCTAGTGGATTTATGGAGGGTGCGGAACCCAGGCGTGCTACAATATTCCTGCTGCTCTGCGTCATACTCCACGCTTTCAAGGATAGATCTAGCCCTAGGAAATGACAGGGCACTCCAGAAGGTAGAAAAAATAACGTACTGGCCAAGAGGCATCTCAGACCACTCACCTATGGTAGTTATACTAAATCTTGGGGAGCTTAGACCCCGGAAGAACTGGAGTATAAGCCCGTACCGGTTCGAAATTATTAAAAAGTCGGATGGGATGCTCCCCTCCTTAAGGGAGTTTGTTGAGATTAATCAGGGAACGGTGTCCCCCTCTATACTATGGGACGCCCTTAAGGCTTTTTTTAGGGGGGTCCTAATACAGCAGATAGCTAAATTCAATAAAGAGGCTGGAAGGGAGGAGGAGAGTTCATTGAGAGATGCTCTTGAAGCGGAAAATAATTATATTAGCAATCCAACTCCGGAGACAGAAAGTACCTGGCAAGAGAAACAACAAGTATATAAATCAGTGGTTATACAGAAAGCAGAAATTAAGCGCTTACTCCAAAGACAGGAATCTATGGTGGAGGGCGAGAGAATGGGAAGGACACTGGCTATGCTAGCAAAATCAAATGCAGCTCCATCCACGGTCCTCGCTATTAGATTACAGAGTGGTGAGGAAGTATCAAGCACCTCAAAAATAGTACAAGTCTTCAGGGATTACTACAAAAAACTGTATTCCTCTCAGAAGAAGGGTAAGGAGGCCAAGATGGAGGACTTCCTAAGGGGGTTAGACATCCCCACCATATCACAAGAAGAAAGAGATATATTAGATGCCCCAATAACTATAGCAGAACTACACCAAGCAGTAGCGGGCATGGCAACCTGTAAGTCGCCCGGGCCAGATGGTCTTCCAATTGAGACCTATAAATACTATGACGAAGTGTTGATCCCCGAACTGTTGAATGTTTTTGGGGGGGGCACTTGAGGGGGGCGCTTGAGGGGGGCCAGTTACCTGCCTCAATGCTAGAAGCAACTATTATCGTACTACAGAAAGAAGGGAAAGATCCCCTGGATGTGGCCGCCTATAGGCCAATTTCTCTTCTATGCACTGACGTAAAAATACTGGCCAAAGTGCTGGCAGCAAGATTGAATGGAGTTATTCATAAGCTGATTCATGAGGACCAGGCGGGCTTCATAACTAATAGATCTACGAGCCTGAATATTAGAAGAGCGTTTTGGAATTTACAGACCCCAACGGTGAATGAGGGCTCGAGAGCGTTAATGACCCTTGACGTATCCAAGGCTTTTGATAGCGTGGAGTGGGGCTATATGTGGCGTGTATTGGAGAATTTTGGTTTCGGCCCTGCCTTTATAGGGTGGATCAAAATGCTATATACTCGACCTAAGGCAAGATTAAAAATTAACAACAAATTATCGGACTGGTTTGAGTTGGAGAGGGGGACGAGGCAGGGGTGCCCACTCTCTCCTCTGCTGTTTGTATTGGCGATGGAACCTCTGGCCATCTCCATAAGGGGAAGTCGTGCGATAACCGGCTTCCAGAGAAAAACAGGCAAGGAAAGAATCGCGCTGTACGCGGATGACATTCTGCTATTTCTAGGAGACTCGAGAAAGTCACTACCAGGAGCGATGAGGATAGTGGAGGACTTCGGTAGTTTTTCTGGCTTAGAGATAAACTGGGAGAAATCCGAGTTTCTGCCGATAGACCCCATAAATAAGACAATATCACGTGGTATGCCCCAGATGGTAATAGTGGAAGCCCTGAAGTACCTGGGAATCGTTCTGACGAAGGACCCCGCTCTATATATTAGTAAAAACCTTGTTCCTCTATTAACAAAATTTAAACAAAAAATAGGAATCTGGAGACGCCTGCCTTTATCAGTTGCAGGAAGATGTAGCTTAATAAAAATGATATGGATGCCACAATTGCTATACGTCTTGCACAACTCTCCAGTCTGGATTGGCAAGAAGTGGTTTAAAAAAATTGATAGCCTCTTTAGGGAATTGATATGGAAGGGGAAGCAAGCCAGGATTCGTCTTGGAGTGCTCCAGCTCCCCACCCGGGAGGGGGGCCTTGCCCTCCCACATCCCGAGCGTTATTTTCTCTCAACTCAGTTGCAGCAGTTATTGGGCTGTGGGATACCGAAAGGAGGCACCCCTAATGGCAAGTTACTATTGTTAAGCTCCACACATAACACAATAATTGAAGCCCTAGAGGTGGACATGTTCCATGACAAATTTCCAACAATTAAATTGATAATTAAACTCTGGAAAACAGTCAAGAAAATGATGGGGTATGGAGACCTAACAGTCTACTCTCCTATTTGGAACAACCGCAACTTGCAGGAAGTTCTTAAAATAGGTACATCTAGAGAGTGGGAGAAGTTTGGCATCAGAATGCTAAGCCAATTATATAATGACTCTAGGTTAAAGAAATTTCCGGAATTGGTTAGAGAGTTTAAGCTTCCCCGGGGTTCTTTCTTCCTATACGTCCAGCTGGAACATGCCCTTAAAGCGCAATTTAAAGCCCAGACTCCGAGATGGGAAGAGATGCCTCTATTTCAGTGTATAATTCAAATAACCCCCACTAGAGGGGTAATATCAAGAATTTATGACCAATTAAGTAACAGTAGGGAGATACTCCACGGGGTAAAGGCTAAATGGGAAGAAGACGTGGGAGGAATGACCCAGGAACAATGGGCGAGAACCTTGGAGCTGGGAGTACAAGTCTCTGTGTCCCCTTTTCAGAGACTCTCACATTTAATGCTCTTAAATAGAGCCTATTATACTCCTAAAAGACTTTTTAAATTTGGGAGAAGGCCCAATGACAACTTCCCTAGGTGTCAGAGGACGGGAGATCTCATCCACATGGTGTGGAGGTGTCCCAAGCTGTTCAGATACTGGGAGGAGGTGACTGGGAGCTTGGGAAATATTTTTGGTACGACAGTGGCAAAGGAGGCCTTAGTTTGTATTCTGGGGCATAGAAGAGTGATGGGAGAAAGGCTGAGCACTACTTTAGCTGTCACACGGGCTCTGTTTCAAGCCAGAAAGATGATAACACTTAGATGGCAGTCAAAGGAGCCCCCCCACCGTGAAAGATTGGATCTCTACAATGAATGAAACCCTGGGTAGGGAAAGAGTGGAGTGCATAAAAAGGGGCAATCTTCAGGAATTCGAAAGTATGTGGAAGATGTGGATCGAGAAGGTGTAGAGCTACTAATAGCGGGTTCGGCGCAGAACAGACTGAGGGATGGGCTTAATATAGGTATATGGGCAATTGGAATCCTTGCAGGCAATGTATGTTATAATAAAGTGTTCTGGATATGAATATTCTTAGCCAAACATATAGTCTAGTTGGGCACAGGATAAAACATGGGGAGTGGGTGGGGGGGGGGATTAGGGCATAGGTAAATTACTGCACAATGCTGGCTAAGTCAGTAGAAGATGGGCACGGGGAGCCCACAAGTTCGTTTTTACAAACCCTTCTTCTTGTATTTTTCTATGTTTTTCTGTCCCTTTTTTTTTTAGACCTATTGGATATCGAGATTTAGCTAGTGGGGCTTATGAGTTGGAAGAGATAGGGGACTTGAGGGTAAAGATATGTAATAAAGTTCTCTGTTTATTGCGATGGTATAAAAGGTAATGAGAAAATGAATAATCCACTATGATGTGAATGTGAGAAGGCGACAGTTAATGAACACCAAACTGATTTAGCCCTCCAACTACCGTTCGCTGATGTGGAAAAAAAAGAAAAAAAAAAAAAACTTCTACTAACACAAGATTAGCAGAAAGAGCCCAAAGGGTGGCGCACTTGGTATTGAACTTCCCTTTTCTAGTGCCATCGTACGTGTTGTACGTCACCGCGTTCTTGACATCACCAACTTTGTGTGACTGTGTGTATGCAAGACAAGTTTGAGCCAACATCCATTGGAAAAAAAACATGGATTTTGTTGTCGGAATGTGCGATCGTGTGTACGCGGCATAAGAAGCAAATGACAAAGCAAAGTGATGAAACCTGAAGAAATTTAGCATTTTTCTAATCTTTCCATTTCCTCTGAAACATTATCTAAGATCATATAGATCGAAGCTCATTTCTTTATTCTGCGGATGAACGAAACAGAGTAGACACAAAAGTAACAGTGTTACTCTGTATATCTCTATCTTGGGTTTGGACAGTTTATAAACACTTTGTCAGGTGGTCTGTTTTTCAACAGCAGCTTAAGGCTATGTTCACACTGCTGCAATCCAATTTTGATGAGACTTATGCCCCGTACACACGGTCGGACTTTGTTCGGACATTCCGACAACAAAATCCTCTGATTTTTTCAGACGGATGTTGGCTCAAACTTGTTTTGCCTACACACGGTCGCACAAAGTTGTCGGAATTTCCGCTCGCCAAGAACGCGGTGACGTCAAGCACGTACGACGAGACTAGAAAAGGCCAGTTCAGAACCAAGCGAGGCACCCTTTGGGCTCCTTTTGCTAATCTCGTGTTAGTAAAAGTTTGGTGAGAGACGATTCACGCTTTTTCAGACTCGTGGCTTTCAGATCGTTTTCTGCCGTTCAGTTTGTGCTTGTGGGTTTGTATCTGCTCTTCAGTGCGTGCAGTCAGTTCGTATTGGAGTTTTCTGTGCGATCTTGTCCGCTCGTTGCTGTTTTTCAGGTCGCTCTTCACAGGCCTTGCTGTTCTTCAGTGCGTTCTGTTACTTCGTTCTGAGCAGCCGACCGTTTTCTAGCCATGTTGCGTATGCGTACTCCTCGTAGAGTTCGTGCTGTGCGGGGGCTTGGTGTTGGGGTCCTGACCTTGACACAAGTCCAGTCCATGAACAGGGTGGGGAGGAGTTCATGGACCAAGAATTGGTTGCTTCAGCGTGACCAGTTCTCTCATATGCCTTTGCTCCGTGAGATCCGTGAGAATAATCCTGATGATTTCAGGAACTTTCTCAGGATGACGGACCCCGTATTTCACCGTTTGTTGGCTTCGCTGACCCCCTATATCAGCAGGCAGGATACCTGCATGAGGCAAGCCATCACTCCGGAGCAGAGGTTGGTCGCTACCTTGCGGTATTTGGCCACAGGGAGAAGCCTGCAGGACCTCAAGTTCTCGACAGGCATCTCCCCCCAGGCTCTGGGGATCATTATCCCAGAGACCTGTTCTGCCATCATCCAGGTCCTACAGAAGGAGTATATGAAGGTAAGATTTTTATCCTTTTATATCACATTTTATTGTATTGAATGTTTGATAATATATTGTATTTCTTTCCTCATTCCCTAATTACCATGATTGTATTATGCTGTGAATGTCCCCTTTGTCCTCATGCATGCTGGATTTTTATGTAATTATTATTTTAGGTCCTTCATACATATTTGCCCTTCAATAACCTACAGAAGGAGTATATGAAGGTAAGATTTTTATCCTTTTATATCACATTTTATTGTATTGAATGTTTGATAATATATTGTATTTCTTTCCTCATTCCCTAATTACCATGATTGTATTATGCTGTGAATGTCCCCTTTGTCCTCATGCATGCTGGATTTTTATGTAATTATTATTTTAGGACCTTCATACATATTTGCCCTTCAATAACCTCTCCAGCATGGTGTCTCCTGCCCTATATTCACCTCATGTAGTTACTTAACAATGTATTTTATCAGCTCCATAGTAGTGCTTTACCCCAAACACCCCCTAAAATGTTTTGAAATGTTATTTTTGATTTAAATTCAGGCAGAGGGCCAGAGGCTTTTTTTTGTGGTGTCCCCAAATTTTTTGTAACCCTCCCTCCCCCAACTGCTAAGTCAGCTGATCCCAATTCTCTATCCTCAATCATCTATCTGCTGACTTTGCCAAACCCATACACACTATACCCATCTCTTTAGTGCTCAGATTTATGGATGAATTCCCCAAAGCATGTAGTGCAAGGGCCTGCCTGTATACTTTCCAATGGTACTGTTTAAAGTTCTTGTATCCTATTATGATCTTGATAGGTAATAGCAGAATGTCCAAATGTCCTCAAATGTGTACAATGTGTATTTATATCTTTGTATTATGACACTTCTTACCTGTCCAGTGGGCTGCCAATAGTGTAACTAAGGAGGGGCTGTTCCAAGTAATACCCTGTATTTAGGCATTCATCTCTCAATGAAGTGAAGAGGATTACCTGTCCAAGAGTTCCCCCCCCCTATAATGTTAGAAATGGCCCATGAGAGGGGGGGGGAATATGATAGGTGTACCTTATACTTTGTTGTTGTTAAATTCCCCTTAATAAATGCTATCTGGAGGTTGACCCATAATGTTTGTGTCTAATCTGCTTGCCAGGTTTCTGTGAAAAAATAGTAATGTTTATTGTTTTTTCCTCAACAGTTTCCTTCCACGCCACAGGAATGGCAGACTGTGGCCTCCCACTTTGCCCAGCGGTGGGACTTTCCTAACTGCGGAGGGGCAATTGATGGGAAACACGTCCACATCGTCCCACCACCCAACTCGGGGTCGTACTATTATAATTACAAGGGGTTTAATAGTATAGTGATGTTGGCGGTGGTGTCGGCTAATTACGACTTCTTGTATGTGGACGTGGGGAAGAATGGCCGGATGTCCGATGGTGGAGTGATCGCCCAGATGGAGTTCTACAGGCGTCTCCAGAATGGCAGCTTGGACTTGCCACCTCCAGAGGACAATGTTGAAGGTCTCCCATTTGTGTTCGTTGCTGATGAAGCATTTGCGCTGGGGGACCACCTGATGCGGCCATTCCCGATGAGGACCCTCACCCCGGAACAGAGGGTTTTTAATTACCGGCTGGCCAGAGCCCGAAGAGTGGTGGAGAACACATTTGGAATCCTGGCCAGCCGGTTCCGATTATTTATGACACCCATCCATATGGCGGAGTATAAACTGAACCATATAATACTTGCCTGCTGTGTTCTCCATAATTTTCTACGAAAACATTCAGCCAACTATGCTGGCTCAGTTGGGCCTGAGGCCGGAATCCCAAATACATCAACAATGACGGCACTTGAAAGCGGCCGTCCTGGCTTGCCCTCCCTGAATGCCCGTGATGTCCGGTTACGATACCTGGAGTTCTTTGCGGGTAGGGGGGCTATCAATATGCCAGACAATATGTGACACCTTTTTCAAATAAAAAACAACCAAAAGAAATTCTTGGTGGACATTTACTGCTTGTGTTTGTTTTAGCTGACCCTGACAGAAATGTGTTGAGTGCAGAAAATGTCGTGATTGGGTAACCTTATAAAAAACAGTGTTGGCTGGTACTTCCTAAATGCAAAAACACATTTCACTACAAGTGCACTTGCAACTGCACTGAACCTGCACTTGTAGTGCAAAGAGGATTTGCCCTTAGGAAATAACCCCCATTTGTGCATAAAACAACAATTACATCACCCCAAAAGTGTTGTAGTGTTGAGACAATAATCCACACATTCTTGAGTAAGGCACTTTTTTATACCTGCACAATCACATGCGCATTTACCAAAGGTTTTTAAAACAAACCAACATGTTTGTTGTATAACAATGTTTGCAGTAGCATTATGAAAAATCAAAATATCCATTTCAGATAAAACAGGCCTGTGTAAAACCAACAAGAAAGCCAAAAAACTTGAACTTACAAAGTTCACATTAGGTAAAACCTGAAGGCTATATCAGACATCAGTATTTAGGAACTGGGTTTGATATAGCGTTCAGATGGGGGGAAATCACCCCTGGAAAAGCCAAATTTGGAAGATGCACACCAATTTACAAATGTCCACATGTGCTATCTGCCATCATGGGGGATCAAGGGACGTGTTTGGGGGGAGCAAGCCCTTCCTCAATGCTACTTTATAATTGAGGAAGGGGTTGCCCCCCCAAAACGCGTCCATTGATCTCCCGTAATGGCAGATAGCACATGTTGGCACACTGTGTGCATCCTCCAAATTTGGCTTTTCTAAACATTGAAAAAAGTTTGGTACGATAAAACAGGTGATTTTGTGGGGTTTAAATTCGCCCCAAAACATCAATGATGTTATTATTTTTTTTAATAACATCACTGATTTGTTGATGTATGTTTTGCAATTCGAGATTACACCCCATGATCTCCCCGATCAGTATCTGGGCACTTTCAGATGTAAAGCGTTCTGGATCCCTCACATCACGATCACCTAAAAAGAGATAAAGAACAAAAAAAAAGGTCTCAAAAATCTGCCACCATCCATCTCTTTTACCTGAGTCTGTGGTCGCAGACACTCACCTGTTGTGGTGCCAATCTCCACCACGTCTTCTTCTTCCTCCTGCTCAGCTTCCTGGGTTGGTATTTCCCCTTCTTCCAGAGGTGGGGGGTCTCTGGTCTCCTCAGATGAGGGGTGTCCTCCGAGTCTTTTCTCCCCTATGTAAAACAAAAATGGTATACTTAGCACACAGATATTTGATGGCAGAACTATAGAAATAGGAAACATTGCTTGGAAGTGGGGTACAATTGTCTATTTTAGCCGAGTTCCAAGATGTATATTTTTTATTGCCCTTTTTCAAGCTGCAATACTTTACCTGTTTGGTACAAGCTTCACAGATGGAGACCCCCCTATAGTATACACTGGAGCACCTGTGTGACCCCCTAATAAAAATGGTGTTCTTGTGTCCCACACTAGTGCTCCAGTGTCCAGATGTGAAAGCAGCTGCTCAGTGTCCTCTCCTTACACACAATCTAGTTTGCATTTCATTCTAGTAACAAACCCATCTACAAAACAAATATTTGGCATCCAAGTAGGCCCCCAAAAATGTGTGAAAATGCATATGGCCTAAACAATGGTGTTCTAGAGGCCGAAAGAAAAATGTTTGATACGAACGAATAATGTGCCCATGAACATTAAAGTTGACCTTTGGAAACGTTACAACTAATCAAAGCATATGGAGCAGAACAAACGTAATAAAGACAGAAAGAATAGGAACACAGCACAACTACTTACTTTTTTGCAGCACTCTCCGGATCTTTCGGTACTGCTCTGGCTCTCTCAACTTCAGGTCCGACCACCGCTTCCTGAGCTTATCTTTAGACCTTCGTACCCCGAAATTCCTCTCAAGACTCCTGACCACTTTCGCCATGATTTTGGCCTTTCGGATATTGGGGTTGGGGTAAGGCCCATATTTTCCGTCATAGTCGGACTTCCTCATGATGTCGACCATCTCCAACATCTCCCCAAACGACATATTTGTGGCCTTAAAACGTCTCCTTCTGGATCGGGACGTGCCTGTATCCTCCCTTTCCTCCTCCTCCTCCTCCTCGTTGCTACAATTAGCCCGCACCTGCTGTATGTCCGCCATCATGCTCTTCCCCCACTGCGCTGAACGAAAAGGGGCGGGAAATACACTAGAAAGAATGTCAGGTGCGGGCGGAGTTACACGCATGCGCAGTGTATATAAAGCGTAACACGCGTGCGTATTACGTTTGATCTGTGAGCGGAGGAAGGAGCATTGAACGCGGCGATCGTAAGAACGAAGGTAAGAGACAAACTTGGGCCTATACTGCTTCTATAGATTGAGGCCTATATTGTAACAAGATTAGGAGAGTTTGGTATGACATTAGGCTTTGTCTTGTGTTGTGTCTTGCAGTGAACATGGATATGGTACTGAAAGATCAGGACTTCATGTCAGTATTCGTAGATATGCTAAGGGAGCTGCCCTGTCTGTGGGAGATTAAACACCCCCATTACAAGAACCAAGCAAAGAGGAAGGCAGCACTGGAGCAATTGTGTGAAATTGTGAAGCAGGTGATCCCCACTTTTTTAAAGATTTTCATTGGTGGCCTGAGGAGCACATATCTGAGGGAGCGCAATAAAGTCCTGGATTCACAGAGATCCGGAGCAGCAGATGACATCTATGTCCCCAGGATGTTGTACTACGACAGGCTGCACTTTCTGGCAGGCCAGACTGAACCCAGGCCATCCCTCTCCAGTCTTCCTTCCACGCTTCCTTCCCCCCCGGCTGAGGCTTCTGACACCCAACCTGGGCCTTCCAGGCCATATGTGGAGGAGCCCAGATTGAGCCAGGTATAGCATTCCTCTAAATATTTCTGCTTGTCCAATCAATGATGTTAACTAGATGTTAGTTGGGAGTACTAATTTATGATTGTGATTGATGATGCAAAAACTAAAACCATGTCCCTTTTTCATACACAGGGAAGTCTCAGCCAGGAGGTGGCCGGGCCGAGCCGGCTGGCTGATCTGCAGGTCCCTCCACCCCCCCTGGAAACAGAAAGTGGCAGGAGGAGGAGTACCCTAGAGGAGGCTGCTATCAGATTTTTTTGTAGGGCTACAGAGGTCCTGGGAGCACCCCACACCAGGCAGGAGAACATTGCTGCATTCATAGCCTATAAAATGCAGAGGATGGAGGAGGGCCAAAAAGCCATGTGTGAGGCCCTCATATCAGAGGCTCTGGCGAAAGGTATGAGGGGCCAAATTACACCTCAAACACACCTTTGTGATGGTCCTCCTCCTCCTCCTGCAGGTCCTACTCCTCCTCCAGGTCCTACTCCTCCTCCTGCCACATCTCCAACTGCACAGCCACAGCCCGGAAGGAAGTGTGAAAGGAAGACCAGACAGTGAGGACCCTGGATCCAGTCTGGTCGGCCAAAAGATGCAGCCTCTTGTGGTACCACAGCCTGGGGACACTGATGTCATCTGCTGCTATCCGAGTCTCTGTGAATCCCGGACCAGACTGCCCTCCCTTACATATGGACTCCTCAGGCCACCAATTTTGAGGTTTAAGAATTGATGTCTGCCGTGGGGGTCCCAGGCTTCACTAATTTCTCCTGTTGATCCAGTGTTGCCTTCCTCTTTGTTTGGTTCTGAGCCCTTAATAAAGGATTTTTGTTTTGAATTATACTCTCCTATGTGTTTTACTTCAAAAATGATGGTTTGTTTGTGAGGATTCAGGTACATTTCTAAAATACAATGTGAAATGAACAAGGGACACCAACACCAAAAAATCTCATGGAGATTAAATAATAAAAGATATCAATGGTGTTGGGGTAGCTTGACACACAAAACACACACAAAAATATTCTGGAGTAAAAATAAAAATAACATTGAACAAAGATCAGCCTTGGAAAAAATCCAAACATTAAAGAAAAAAAAAGGCTTAAAAACAAAAAAAACCCATAAAAAATATAAAACTGTCAGATGTGACAACTAATAACAATATATTGAGGGAATCCCACCAAAAAAACACAAATAAAACTTTGTGAGAAGTGTGTGTGAATATGAGCAGCAAAACTACTTAATTCTTGTCACATTATAAAGAAGAAGAGAGTGCGCTGTATTAAACCATTTTTTACATTGCAGCGTGACGAAAGTGCTGTATCCATTGCGAACGCTAAGTTTACCAGAACGAGCTGTCCCGTGTCAGAATTTCTTCTGAGCATGCGTGGCACTTTGTGCGTCGGAACAGGCCACACACGGTCGGAATTGACGCGATCGGATTTTGTTGTCGGAAAATTTTATCTCCTGCTGTCCAACTTTGTGTGTCGGAAAATCCGATGGAAAATGTCCGATGGCGCCCACACACGGTCGGAATTTCCGACAACACGCTCCGATCGGACAATGTCCATCAGAAAATCCGACCGTGTGTACGGGGCATAACAATTAGGGATGAGCTTCATGTTCGAGTCGAACACTTGTTTGACTCGAACATCGTGTGTTCAGCCGTTCGTCGAATTATGAAAGTTATGGGCCGTTCACGCTAAATTCGAGTGGCGCGTCATGGCTCATAATTCACTGTGGCATCACAGTGCATTGCTGGCTGATGATTGGCCAAGCATGCACTATGACCCGCATGCTTGGCCAGTCACAGCGCCGTGTGTACAGAGAGCCGCAATTAGCCAGCCAGGGATGCTTTAGCCAATTATGGCTCAGGGGGTTTAGTACACGCCCCACACTATATAAGGCTGCTTGCGTGGCGGCCTTGTGTAGTGTGTTGCGGCAGAGAGAGATAGAAAGACAGAGGGACAGTGTCATTTGATTTAAGTTAGATAGAGTAGGCAGGTCGAGTCAGTTAGCTGCACTTACAGTGTATTGTGTATATATTTGCATCCCATGTGTTGTATATATATATATATATATATATATATATATATATATATATACACTGTATTCAGTTTAGCTAGATTCGTTTGGTTATTCTCTTCCTAATATACTGACAGGCAGGCAGGTGTTTTTACAGTATTTTCAGTTAGTGTACTGTGTACCCTGCGCAGTTGCACCTACAGTATAGCTACCTGAAGACAGGTGCTTGTGTGCTTCTTCTGATCCTATTAATAGCACAGGCAGGCTCTTGAAGTATTTACAGTTAGTGTACTGTATAACCCTGCACAGTTGCACCTACAGTATAGCTACCTGAAGCCAAGTGCTTGTGTGCTTCTTCTGATCCTATTAATAGCACAGGCAGGCTCTTTAAGTATTTCCAGTTAGTGTACTGTGTACCCTGCACAGTTGCACCTACAGTATAGCTACCTGAAGACAGGTGCTTGTGTGCTTCTTCTGATCCTATTAATAGCACAGGCAGGCACTTGAAGTATTTACAGTTAGTGTACTGTGTAACCCTGCACAGTTGCACCTACAGTATAGCTACCTGAAGACAGGTGCTTGTGTGCTTCTTCTGATCCTATTAATAGCACAGGCAGGCTCTTGAAGTATTTACAGTTAGTGTACTGTGTAAGCCTGCACAATTGCACCTACAGTATAGCTACCTGAAGCCAAGTGCTTGTGTGCTTCTTCTGATCCTATTAATAGCACAGGCAGGCTCTTGAAGTATTTACAGTTAGTGTACTGTGTAACCCTGCACAGTTGCACCTACAGTATAGCTACCTGAAGACAGGTGCTTGTGTGCTTCTTCTGATCCTATTAATAGCACAGGCAGGCTCTTGAAGTATTTACAGTTAGTGTACTGTGTAACCCTGCACAGTTGCACCTACAGTATAGCTACCTGGAGACAGGTGCTTGTGTGCTTCTTCTGATCCTATTAATAGCACAGGCAGGCTCTTGAAGTATTTACAGTTAGTGTACTGTGTAACCCTGCACAGTTGCACCTACAGTATAGCTACCTGAAGACAGGTGCTTGTGTGCTTCTTCTGATCCTATTAATAGCACAGGCAGGCTCTTGAAGTATTTACAGTTAGTGTACTGTGTAAGCCTGCACAATTGCACCTACAGTATAGCTACCTGAAGCCAAGTGCTTGTGTGCTTCTTCTGATCCTATTAATAGCACAGGCAGGCTCTTTAAGTATTTCCAGTTAGTGTACTGTGTACCCTGCACAGTTGCACCTACAGTAAAGCTACCTAAAGCCAAGTGCTTGTGTGCTTCTTCTGATTCTATTAATAGCACGGGCAGGCTTTTGAAGTATTTCCAGTTAGTGTACTGTGTACCCTGCACAGTTGCACCTACAGTATAGCTACCTGAAGACAGGTGCTTGTGTGCTTCTTCTGATCCTATTAATAGCACAGGCAGGCTCTTGAAGTATTTACAGTTAGTGTACTGTGTAAGCCTGCACAGTTGCACCTACAGTATATCTACCTAAAGCCAAGTGCTTGTGTGCTTCTTCTGATTCTATTAATAGCACAGGCAGGCTTTTGAAGTATTTCCAGTTAGTGTACTGTGTACCCTGCACAGTTGCACCTACAGTATAGCTACCTGAAGACAGGTGCTTGTGTGCTTCTTCTGATCCTATTAATAGCACAGGCAGGCTCTTGAAGTATTTACAGTTAGTGTACTGTGTAACCCTGCTCAGTTGCACCTACAGTATAGCTACCTGAAGCCAAGTGCTTGTGTGCTTCTTCTGATCCTATTAAAAGCACAGGCAGGCTCTTGAAGTATTTCCAGTTAGTGTACTGTGTACCCTGCACAGTTGCACCTACAGTAAAGCTACCTGAAGCCAAGTGCTTGTGTACTTCTTCTGATCCTATTGGTAGTACAGGCAGGCTCTTGGAGTATTTCCAGTTAGTGTACTGTGTACCCTGCACAGTTGCACCTACAGTATAGCTACCTGAAGCCAAGTGCTTGTGTGCTTCTTCCGATCCTATTAGTAGCACAGGCAGGCTCTTGAAGTATTTACAGTTAGTGTACTGTGTACCCTGCACAGTTGCACCTACAGTATAGCTACCTGAAGCCAAGTGCTTGTGTGCTTCTTCTGATCCTGTTAATAGCACAGGCAGGCTCTTGAAGTATTTCCAGTTAGTGTACTGTGTACCCTGCACAGTTGCACCTACAGTATAGCTACCTGAAGACAAGTGCAGGTGTTCTCATACTAATACTACTACAGGCAGGTAGTTGATTCTGCTAGCTGCAGTATAATCGGTATATATATATATACATCCTAGTTTTGTGCAGCTACATCTCACTGCAGGCCATTAGTATGTCTGGAAGGCCAACAAGAAGAGGCAGACAGTCACAAGCCAATAAAAGAGGGCAAGCAGGCTCTGTGTCTAGAGGCAACAGTGCTGGTCGTAGACACGGTGCATCCTCATCAGCACGTGGCCTTTTTTTCGGCAGCTGGCCGTGTTGAGCTGCAACATGCGGAAGACTTAGTAGAGTGGATAACCAAGCCGTCCTCATCCTCTCTCACCCAGGCTCAGGGTACTTTGTCTGGCAAAGCAGCTGCTAACGCGGCCTCTTCCCTCGGCTCAATGGCATCAATCACTCCTTCCCTAGCCCCACCATGTCCTCTTGAGGAGTCCCCCGAACTGTTTGACCACAGTGTTGGGTACATGCTCCAGGAGGATGCCCAGCATTTTGAAGGCTCCAATGATGGTACTCAGCTAGAGGAAGGCAGTAACATGAGCCCAGACAGAGGGGGTGCCCAAGAAGGACAGAAATCTGGAAGTCATGTTCCCCCTGCTGCAGCATACTGCCAGCTTAAGGGCAGCACACTGACTGCATCACACCGCAGAGCTCCGCATGTGCAGGGCGCTGCTGTCTCTGTGCGTTATTCCAAAAGTTCTTTGGTGTGGGCCTTTTTTTGAGATGAGTGCATCAGATCGCTCTGCTGCTATTTGCAACATATGTCTCAAGCGTATCTCGCGTGGCCAAAACATCTCCCGCTTGGGCACCACATGCTTGACCAGACATATTTCGACCTGCCATGCAGTTCGTTGGCAAGCGTACCTAAAAAGCCTACACCAAAGAACAAAGAGGACCTCTCCTTGCTCCTCATCAGCTGGGATCTCTAAGGGGAGAGGAATGAAGGTGTAGAATTAGGTGTGTCACAGCCAAGTACTTGCGGGCAATCTGCTATCGGTACACCGACGTCAGATTGTACCAGGCAAATGTCCCTGCCCCAGCTGCTGCACTGCAGAAAGAAGTTCGCTCCCAGCCATCCACATGCCCAGCGGTTGAATGCTAGCTTGGCAAAATTGCTAGCACTTCAACTGCTACCTTTTCAGTTGGTAGACTCTGCCCCCTTCCGTGAGTTTGTAGTATGTGCGGTTCCTCAGTGGCAGGTTCCCAAACGCCACTTTTTCTCACCGAAGGTGATTTCGGCTCTCTACCGGCATGTGGAAAGCAATGTTTTGGCCTCGCTGGACAGGGCAGTCAGCGGTAAGGTGCATATTACCGCTGACTCATGGTCCAGCAGGCATAGACAGGGACGTTAACTAAGTTTCACGGCACATTGGGTGACTCTGCTGGCAGCAGGGAAGGATGCAGGACAAGGTGCAGTAGTGTTGGAGGTTGTTCACCTCCAAAATGCTACTACTGGTGATTCTAACACACCTCTCTCCTCCACCCCCTCCTCTTCTTCTTCCTCCATGGCCTCTTCCTGTGCTTTGTCCTCCGAACCAGCGGTACGCCGTAGGCGTTCAAGGGGCTACGCAAGTGATGCAGGCCAAAAGATGCCATGCGGTGCTTGAGCTGGTATGCTTGGGGGACAGGAGCCACACTGGGGCAGAGATTCTGTCAGCTCTGCAGGGGCAGGTTCAGAGGTGGTTGACGCCATGCCAGCTTAAGCCAGGAATGGTGTTTTGCAACAGTGGCACCAACCTCGTCTCCGCCCTCCGACAGGGACAACTGACCCATGTGCCCTGTTTGGCTCACATCCTTAACTTGATGGTGCAGCGGTTCTTGGGCAGGTATCCAGGCTTACAGGATGTCCTGAGGCAGGCCAGGAAAGTCTGTGTGCATTTCCGCTGGTCGTATAATGCCAGTGCTCGGCTGGCTGACGTCCAGATGGGATTTAACCTGCCCAAGAACTGCCTAATCTGTGAGGACCTAAGGTGTTGTGGCACCAGCACCACCACAACCATCACCAAAGGCCCAATTTTTCTGACCCTGTTCAACATGGGGCATGTAATTACAATTCTTGATCTAATATTTCACAGCAGGGCCCTGTGAGGGCTTACAGTGTTGTGGCAACACCAACACCTAAGGCCACAATGTCTGCAGAGTATTTAGGGCAGGCTCCTACTTTCAAACATCCATCTTACAAATGACTCCTACTTGCAAATGGAAGGAGACAACAGGAAGTGAGATGAAATCTACCCCTAGGAAGGGAAATTCTCTCCTGTAAGAGTTAATATGGGAAAAAAGTTTCTCCTTTCCACTGATGCTTTATCACCAATCCTTGTTTCACTAAAAACCCCTGATTTTCAAAAAACATTTGTCATTGGGACAGAAAGTGAGGTGAAATCTTCTGAAGAGGAGCACAGACATCAAAACAAATGTCACTGGGGTGATAACCCTTCCCAATGTTTTCCAAAAAGCTTAAAATAGATTTTTTGGCTGGAGCTAAACACTTTAAAAATGTACCAGTTCAAAATTACAGACAGATTCTACTTAACAACAAACCTACAGTCCCTGTCTTGTTTGCACCGCCTGTATTTTGCTGTTCAGAGGGCCTGGGGCCCCATGCCATTCCTTTTTTTAATTTGGGTGTGGGGTTCCCCTTAATATTCATACAAGACCCAAAGGGCCTGGTAATGGACTGGGGGGGTACCCATGCCGTTTGTCTCACTGATTTTCATCCATATTACCAGGACCTGATATTACATTAAAGCCGTAAGCAGTTTTAAATGACTTTTATTCCTTTAAAAATGTCATTTTCTGCAGGGACTGTTTTAAGCACGGGAAATACGTGCCACTTTACAGGCATACTATAGACACCCCCAGGTACGATATTTAAAGGAATATTTCACTTTTTTTCACTTTAAGCATCATTAAAATCACTGCTCCCGAAAAAACAGCCATTTTTAAAACTTTTTTTGCATTGATACATGTCCCCTGGGGCAGGACCCGAGTCCCCAAACCCTTTTTAGGCCAATACTATGCTAATTAGCCATCAAAATTAGCACTTTTGATTTTGAACATGTGAGTCCCATAGACTTCAATGGGGTTCTAACGTTCGTGTGAAGTTTCGGTCCGTTCGCAGGTTCTGGTGTGAACCGAACCGGGGGGGTGTTTGGCTCATCCCTACTTTCAATGCAATTATATGGTGCAACTTGGATGCTACTTTGAAGTGGTTTGCATATTGTACAGGGCCAAAATCATTTAGGAATCACACCAAAGCAGTACAGGAGCCTTCTCCAAAATCACTCCAGTCTGAGTTGCATTGATGCGAATGTGATTTCCATTGTCATGAGATTCTGTGTAACTAATGTGACATATGAAATCACACTAGTGTGAATGGACCATTACCCCACTGCATTTACACAACAACCTCTGACTATCATTTTGACAGTCAGGAATTGTTGGTAAATGTGAAGGAGGAACAGGACAGGATGTTCTTCAGATGTCCTGTGGACTTTGATAACTTATTTTGGACATGGGCAGTACAACCAGTGTCCACAACTGGTTAAGTAATAAACAAAGAAATCAAATTCTATCTCCACACCTTTTAAGCAGTTACAGCAACAGTTTTACTTTTGGAAAAAATGGTTTAAACCATATGAATACAAGTTGAAAACTATAGGTATCCCTGGCAGTATTATATGGTTTATTCTAACCTCTGTAACTACCACTTTTGCATACCAGCTTGACTTGTAAAAGAAGTGAAAAGCAACAGATTTACTATCATGAGTAACAGGTAATAAAACTATATTAAGGAGACTCAGGAAAGCAAAAACTATTGACAGACTGAACTATATATTTTTTGTCTATAGTTCTACTTTAAAAATATGATTTCAGTGGCTGTTATTACTTTAATACTACACACCTTCAACTGTGTAGTGCAAGTACCTGCCTGATTGCATACAAATCGAAAGTGTTTAGATTGGACCTCATATTAAATGGTTTTGGTTAAAGGAAAATTGTACATGAAAATTGTATAAGGTATTGCCGGGCTTAGTGTGGGTCACTAGTAATCCCAGATGGCCTTTTTTTTTTAGAATCCACTTTTCAATTTTCCTTGTTGCTCTGTGCTCTTACGAAAGAGAGGCAGAACTAACACAATGCCTTGTTTATGAACTTTGAAGACCCTGGACAAAGTGGGGATTATTTATGAAAACCTTGAGAGTGCAAAATCTGCTTCCAGGGTTTTTTTGTCAAAGCTTACTTGAACAAGCTGAAGTTAGAAGCTGATTGGTTTCTTTGCAGAGCTGCACCAGATTTTGCACTCTCCAGTTTTAGTAAATCAACCACAGTGTATTTTAAGGAACCAATGTTAAGGCTGGGTTCACACCATTGCAAAAATTCACAATAGCAGGAGATTTTGACTGGCTCTCTATGGAGCCAGTTCACATATCTCCGTAACGGGTTCAGAGCGTTTTGCATAAAAATGCTTTGCGTATTTTGGTCCATTTCAGCTCCGAATTCAGCCCAAAATTTGGGCTGAAAGCAGACCTGGATTGGTGAACCAGCATGCACCGGACCCCTGCTGTGAGCCGCATGCGGCTCATATGTGAACTGAACTTAAATGCAATATGAATCCCTAACACTCCAGTAATTTTAAAGCATTCAGCTGAAGAAAATTACATGTTTTTCTTTTAATTGTCTGTACGGATAAACATAGGAAGGTTAGTGAAAAACAGTTTATGTTGTGATTTTGGGAATAAATTGCTTCTTTGTACACGCAGCTACAGAGGACAGTAGGGGCTTGTTTTAAAGCTCTTTTTGCTGTGAGTTAGAAATATGACAATATTTTACAATTTTTAGTTTGGACTGAAATGCAGTTTAAATGTAACAAATGATAAATCATACTAGAGATAATCATACAGAAGTGATTAGTCCACCAAGCAATAAATTAAGAAACACAGCAAATCTCCTATGAAGGACAGAGACAAATGTCTCAACATATGTCACATGTGAAAAATTATGAAGCATAAAAAAGTGATAAAGTAAGTCCCAAGATTGTTGCAAAGAAAAAAGTCCATAAGTGAAGTGAATAGATAATCAAAAATGGATATATTCTGGAGAGGTATGACACAGGTGAATCCAACATCCAAAGTGACTTGCACCCAAGTGAGGTATGAGGCTCCTTACCAGCTCAAGATGACCACCATGACAGTGGTCTCACCAGGCAATTGGGAAATTATCAGGTCACCCACAACCTATGCTGATCTTTCCAGTATGTAGAACTCAAAAGACAAAAATCAAGAAAAAGCTCCCATAGCGTAAAATTGCAAAACAGTAAAATTTATTAAGCTAAAAGATTGCACTTACAAGAAACTTCCATCAAAAACAGCGTATGACCGAGCATCACGATCGCGGCGTCTCCACGAGCTTCCGCCTGCTCACTGTGTATGTCCCATCAATCACAGAGAAAACGTAATGACGTCAGCGTCACAGGCTCCTCCCTACGCGTTTCGTCACGATAGGACGTCGTCTGGGGATTGGCCGAGTGACGCGGTCATCACGTTTATGGTTTAAATAGTCCTGCAGCGCCATATTGACTACTGGCTACTAGGATCAAAGAGATGGAAACAAAACAAGCGCCACCATATTGACTTCTGGCAGCCTATATAGGTCCAATAAGGGACATACAAGTAAGGAGAGGTGTAGAAATTCCCCCATCTAGTGGTAGCCAGTGATATTACCAATGACAAATATTTGAAAGACAGGGGAAAAACAAGAAATGTGGGATAGAGTTCTCGCCATCTAGTGGACAGAAACCATACCAATTATAATCCAATGGGTCATACACACCAGCAGGCCGAAAACTCATGGACACCACATAGCCATACCGCATGAAGTATATTTAAACATTGCATAAAAACAATTATGATGGTTACACTTCTGGAGTAATACAAAATCATTTTAAAACTATATAATCATTAGAAAGATTATAAAAATTATAAAAATTACAAAAAAGGTAGAAAATAAAAACAATATCAGATGAAGGAATGGGATAAAATTAAGAATTATTGATAAAACAGTTTATGTCCCAGTCAACATTGAGGCCTAGGGGTACATAGGATTTCATCAGAAAAATCCATTTCGTTTCGCACCTGGAAATGGCTCTCACTTTATTAACACCCCTCCAATGGGGCTGAAGCTTATCCAAAGCAGCAAACAAGGTCCCCTTAAGCTGTTTGTTATGGTATTTTGCATAATGTCTAGAAAGGTTGTGTTTACTAAAGCCACGTTTAATGTTCCCTATATGCTCAGATAGGCATACCTGCAGGGCTCTCTTGGTACACCCTATATACTGTTTGGAGCATGGACACTGGATCATATAAACTACACACTCCGTCGAGCATGTAATAAAGGACTCTATATTATACGATTTATTGGTTTGAGTGGATTGAAAAGATTCACACCTGCGTCCTCTGAAGGAATTAATATGGCATATTTCACACTTCCTGCAGGGGTAAAAAAAAAAGGTTTTTACCCCTGCAGGAAGTGTGAAATATGCCATATTAATTCCTTCAGAGGACGCAGGTGTGAATATTTTCAATCCACTCAAACCAATAAATCGTATAATATAGAGTCCTTTATTACATGCTCGACGGAGTGTGTAGTTTATATGATCCAGTGTCCATGCTCCAAACAGTATATAGGGCGTACCAAGAGAGCCCTGCAGGTACGCCTATCTGAGCATATAGGGAACATTAAACGTGGCTTTAGTAAACACAACCTTTCTAGACATTATGCGAAATACCATAACAAACAGCTTAAGGGGACCTTGTTTGTTGCTTTGGATAAGCTTCAGCCCCATTGGAGGGGTGTTAATAAAGTGAGAGCCATTTCCAGGTGCGAAACGAAATGGATTTTTCTGATGAAATCCTATGTACCCCTAGGCCTCAATGTTGACTGGGACATAAACTGTTTTATCAATAATTCTTAATTTTATCCCATTCCTTCATCTGATATTGTTTTTATTTTCTACCTTTTTTGTAATTTTTATAATTTTTATAATCTTTCTAATGATTATATAGTTTTAAAATGATTTTGTATTACTCCAGAAGTGTAACCATCATAATTGTTTTTATGCAATGTTTAAATATACTTCATGCGGTATGGCTATGTGGTGTCCATGAGTTTTCGGCCTGCTGGTGTGTATGACCCATTGGATTATAATTGGTATGGTTTCTGTCCATTAGATGGCGAGAACTCTATCCCACATTTCTTGTTTTTCCCCTGTCTTTCAAATATTTGTCATTGGTAATATCACTGGCTACCACTAGATGGGGGAATTTCTACACCTCTCCTTACTTGTATGTCCCTTATTGGACCTATATAGGCTGCCAGAAGTCAATATGGTGGCGCTTGTTTTGTTTCCATCTCTTTGATCCTAGTAGCCAGTAGTCAATATGGTGCTGCGGAACTATTTAAACCATAAACGTGATGACCGCGTCACTCGGCCAATCCCCAGACGACGTCCTATCGTGACGAAACGCGTAGGGAGGAGCCTGTGACGCTGACATCATTACGTTTTCTCTGTGATTGATGGGACATACACAGTGAGCAGGCGGAAGCTCGTGGAGACGCCGCGATCGTGATGCTCGGTCATACGCTGTTTTTGATGGAAGTTTCTTGTAAGTGCAATCTTTTAGCTTAATAAATTTTACTGTTTTGCAATTTTACGCTATGGGAGCTTTTTCTTGATTTTTGTCTTTTGAGTTCTACATACTGGAAAGATCGGCATAGGTTGTGGGTGACCTGATAATTTCCCAATTGCCTGGTGAGACCACTGTCATGGTGGTCATCTTGAGCTGGTAAGGAGCCTCATACCTCACTTGGGTGCAAGTCACTTTGGATGTTGGATTCACCTGTGTCATACCTCTCCAGAATATATCCATTTTTGATTATCTATTCACTTCACTTATGGACTTTTTTCTTTGCAACAATCTTGGGACTTACTTTATCACTTTTTTATGCTTCATAATTTTTCACATGTGACATATGTTGAGACATTTGTCTCTGTCCTTCATAGGAGATTTGCTGTGTTTCTTAATTTATTGCTTGGTGGACTAATCACTTCTGTATGATTATCTCTAGTATGATTTATCATTCATATTTAGTTTTAGCGCTGCACTTATTTTTTTTTTTTTGGTGTTTTGGAGTTTAGTATTGGACTTTTTAGTGCTGGCAGCTTTTACATTTCACATATCAATTCACACTGTTCTAGCGCAGCGTTAACCCTTTCTTTGGGTTTTCTGACTTTAAATGTAACAAATATTGCAATATTTATTCTCCTGGTTTATATTTTTTCACAATATATTCAGTAAGGAGCAATGGACAACCCCAAGTTCTAATTTCATTTTGTTTTTAGTCTATTTGTAATTCCTTTTCAAACTCTGATAGCTAAGCTTGAAAAATGGCCAGTGAAGCAAAAGCAGCTAGATAAAGAGAGGTTGAAAACAGTGAAAACAGAAAGAAACTGTAAGCATTATTTAAAAGAGGGATTAAAAACTGATTTAGAAATATTAAACAATGATTAAAACTGCAGAAATGGTCCACATTCTTTTTCTATTTCAATTTCTGTCTTTTATGAGCTGAAATCAGGCCAGACTGCATCAAATGTAAGTTTGCATGGTACTACTACTGCATTGTGTTTGCAACCTGTGCTGGGGTGTCATTAAGTTAACATTGACACCTGCTGCAGATCGCAACTGCAGCTCATTTTAAACGCTGTGTGGAAAACGTGCGCAGAACAGCAACAGCACCGTCACCATGTTGGACCATGTGAGTGGGTAAAGAATAATGAGGATGATGTCTAAGAGGAACAGCACTTCTCACTGCTAATCTTTAAAATATTTTACAAAATGTAATTAAAGAATATACTTTAGGTATATGTTGGAAAAAAAACATTAGTTAAGATGTATATGTTTGTGTGTTTGTAGGTTGTTTAGCTCAGATAAACAGGAGGCTGATAATTATATGTATCAACAATGCCAGGACAAGTTCATCTGGTGCCCAGGGTGAGGATGCCAAACTGCACCCTCTCAAATAGAGTGGTGGGCAGGGCTGAGAGTGGTGCATGCAGCAGAAAGCCTGAATGTATGTTATGGTTGAAATGGTTGAAATGGTGCCAATATTTGTGTCACACCACAGTTGAACTGAAGAGTTTAATATTGGTATTTATGTCCAACATTAGCATGAGGAAAAAAATGTCTGTCGGTAGTGTCACTGGAAGGAGAAAACTCCCCTTTGTCAATCATGTCACCATAAGGAACACATGCATCTGTTTTAGTGATGCGACTGGAAGGAAAAAATGTCCCTATGTCAGTGGTGTCACTGAAAGGAAAAAGTGCCTCTGGATTAGCAGTGTTGATAAAAGGAAAAATACATCTTCATCAAATGTTGGTACAGAAAAATTGCTGCTGTGTTAATGTCAGGCTATATGGCATCTGTGTCAGTGGGATAAAGAAAGGGAGGGGAGCTGGGAGGTTGGGGGGGGGGCTCTGTGGCTGCGTTTAACTAAAAAGCTAATTCCTAGACAACTCGTATTGTGTGTGGAGCGCTGAGATAATTGCAACTAGTGCAGCCTTCTACTCCCTTTGAAAAACAAACAAAGGGAGTAGAAGGCTGCACTAGCTACAATTATCTCAGTGCACCACACACAATACGAGGATCACCCATTACCTCACCACAGGGCTTTGCTCTGAGGAATATTCAGCCTTAGACTGATCAAATGTCCATTACTGGATCACACTCTTTTATCCTACACTGAAGACTTAAGTGGGACTGTTTGCTATCCTTGTATAACACGTTGGGCTGTGTTTTTTCTATTTGAGCAATCGCTCTTGTAACACAACAGTTATCCACTTTATCATTTAAGTTTATTCCAACCTAGCTGTTTAGGATAAGTGTGTGAAGTTTGGATGACTGTGGTAGCTACCTGTACCTTCAATAGGGAGGTAAGTACAGCGCTGCGCTAAAATCAGGGAAAAAAATCCCAAGATAGCAGCTAACACACCTATAGACTTAGGTTAAAGGATCACAACAAAGATAAAAAGTGTAGCGCTATATAAATAAATCAAAAAGTCATAAGTGCATACAACCATACATGAGACCTTATCACACCTTGTATGACCAAAGATGTGATGTGCATAATAGAATGACACTGTATAATACAGAACAACAATTAGAGTGAAATATACAATAGTAATCTTAATTGCCAATTATAAATGATAAATTAATTCTGAAAAAACGTGAAGATTCGGCAGATCAACCACCTAAATTCATATGAGGGGAAAAAAAACACAATATAAATTGGTGATGAATTTGTGAAAGAAAATACCACCACCAAAAGTCTATGGGGGCTGTACGTAGAAAATGATGGAAAATATAGCTCCCAAGTTCACACGTAGACAGAATTAATCAATTCTGGCATGTAAATAGACAATGAAGAAACCACAGGTGAGCAGAGGGTCTAGATTGGTGTCAGGGCCGTCACCGGAACATCAAGAGGCTTACCAGAACTTAATGACCTGAAAAGACCTACGTCTTACAAGTCAGAAAGGCTTGTTGACCAACCGGTCTGGACAATATATCTCGTCAAATATCCTCAGCGTGCAATAGGAAGGGGGATATCAGCACAGCTTCCACATCCACAAATGGTCCAACATAGGCCAAACGGATAATTCATATGCCATGCGAGAAATGAAAACTCACATAGCGTGATAACGTTTAAAACACTAATTTATTAAAAAATATAAAAAAATACACTCACATATTAGAAGATCCCCCTTCCTATTGCACTCTGAGGATATTTGATAAGATATATTGTCCAGACCGGTTGGTCAACAAGCCTTTCTGACTTGTAAGACGTAGGTCTTTTCAGGTCATTAAGTTCCGGTAAGCCTCTTGATGTTCCGGTGACGGCCCTGACACCAATCTAGACCCTCTGTTCACCTGTGGTTTCTTCATTGTCTATTTACATGCCAGAATTGATGAATTCCGTCTACGTGTGAACTTGGGAATTATATTTTCCATAATTTTTTACGTACAGCCCCCATAGACTTTTGGTGGTGGTATTTTCTTTCACAAATTCATCACCAATTTATATTGTGGTTTTTCCCCTCATATGAATTTAGGTGGTTGATCTGCCGAATCTTCACGTTTTTTCAGAATTTATTTATCATTTATAATTGGCAATTAAGATTACTATTGTATATTTCACTCTAATTGTTGTTCTGTATTATACAGTGTCATTCTATTATGCACATCACATCTTTGGTCATACAAGGTGTGATAAGGTCTCATGTATGGTTGTATGCACTTATGACTTTTTGATTTATTTATATAGCACTACACTTTTTAGCTACCTGTACCTTGACAACATTGTCAAAAATTTTAAATTAATGTGGTGGAGGTGCATTTTTATCTAATCGTTGAATATGAATTTGGTTTTTGCAATAAAATGTTTTTTCTATCACCGGCTGTCTCTCTTAGAAGATGCACTTTGGATTCTATCCACGTTCTATATATGTTGCCTTTGATCTAGAGGACACACCTCATTGTTTTTTAGTTCTTAATGAGGTGACAGTGTTTCTTTTACTAAATTGAGGAATCAATGCTGATTATTCCTCTTCGGTTTTCAAAACTACTGTGGTGTAGCTCTAATGACTTTTTTATTGTTATTTTCTTCACAAACAATACCATTGCTGATGCAAATTTAAAATGAGTAACACTTTTTTGTGCTTTTTATTATTTCCAAATAATCATAATTTGAGCCCAAAAAATGTGATATGTGTACCAACATCATAAATCAAAATGTAATTCCCAAAAATGTGAGGGTAATATCACTATTCTACACTCACCCACAAAGATCTGCCAAATGTCACAAAATAAATCAAGAAGAATAACTCTTGAGTAATGTAATTCCACCACCTGTATGTCCAAAGAAATGCAGTATTTATGTGCATTTATGTGTAGGAGGTCCTCACATGTGGCAGCTCCATGGCTTAGAGGTTAGAACTTCTGCTTAGCATCCCTGAGTGTCTGGGATTGAATCCCAAACATGCTGCTTCATGTTGAGAAGTTGTCTCATCTCCCAGGTCCTAAAACTATGTCTAAATATAGTATTTATGTGTAGGAGGGTTCCACCACCATTGTGAATCTTGCCAGATACACTATCTAGCCAAAAGTATTGGGATGCCTGCCTTTACACACTCATGAACTTTAATGGCAGCCCAGTCTTATTCCATAGGGTTAAAATTTGATTTGGCCCTCCCTTTGCAGCTAGAACAGCTTCTGGGAAGGCTAGGGAGGCTGTCCACAAGGTTTAGTGTGTCCATGGGAATCTTTGACCATTCTTCTAGAAGTGCATTTTTGAGGCCAGGCACTGATGTTGGATGAGAAGGCCTGACTCGCAGTCTCTGCTCTAATTCAGCCAAAAGGTGTTCTATCGGGTTGAGGTCAGGACTCTGTGTAGGCCAGTCAAGTTCCTCCACCCCAAACTCAGTCATCCATGTCTTTATGGACCTTGCTTTGTGCACTGGTGCGCAGTCATGTTGGAACAGGAAGGGGCCATCCCCAAACTGTTCCCACAAATTTAGGAGCATGAGATTGTCCAAAATGTTTTGGTATGTTTGGTATGCTTTAAGAGTTCCCTTCCCTGGAACTAAGAAGCCAAGCCCAACCCCTGAAAAACAACCCCACATCATAATCCCCCATCCACCAAATGATTTGGACCAGTGCATAAAGCAAGGTCCATAAAGACATGGATGAGTGAGTTTGGGGTGGAGGATCTTGACTGGCCTGCACAGAGTCCTCACCTCAGCACAACAGAACACCTTGGGGATGAATTAGAGTGGAGACTGTAAGTTAGGCTTCTCGTCAAACATCAGTGCCTGACCTCAGAAATGCACTTATGAAAGAATGGTCAAACATTCCCATAGACACACTCCTAAACCTTGTGGACAGCCTTCCCAGAAGAGTTGACGCTGTTATAGCTGCAACGCGTGGGCCAAATCAATTTTGAACCCTACGGACTAAGACTGGGATGCCATTACAGTTCATGTGCGTATAACGGCAGGCGTCTCAATACTTAGGACAATATATTGTATATTGCTTGTGACACTGAGCATGGCTATGGACTTAGGGCTGGAGATCCAAACAACATGTATGAGGCTGCCTGCTGGCTAAATGGATAGCAATTCCGTCTAGCAGCACTGGGATTGCTGGTTCAATTCCCCAACATCCTAATGTCTGTGTTGAAGTTTATATGTTCTTCGTGTGTGGGTTTCTCACCACAATCCAAAGACATGCTGGCATTTTATTTGTCTCCTGTCGAAATAGTCTCTAATGTAAGAAAGTTTGTTTTGGACTTTAGATTGGAAGCTCATTGCAGACAGGGAGTAATGTTAATGTTTGTTAGCACTAATCATGCCCAGGGACTTGGACATTTAAAAGTGTAGGGTTTACACTGCACAGGTACATAAGCTTAGAAAACTGTTGCTTTGTTTATGTGCATGCAAATGGACTTTGATCTTTGGCCTGTAGTTGGAGATTTGATGCACACAGCCAATGGCTAACACAGTTGCAAATAGTATTATGTGTTTCTGCTCATCAGGTGCAATCACTTTTTACATACATGAAGAGACAGATTGAAAAATACTGATGGGCATGTACTTCTTTTGGGCGTGTGTCAGTGTGCTAACAATACAACCTTATAAAAAGGACTGCAGAGGACAGGTTTTTTGCTGTGATTTGTGGGGGAGAAGGAATGATATTGTGCATATTGACAAACGCCCAACTAGGGCTGTTTGTGTGCTGAAATTCTTGTGCATTTTCATCAAAAGTGGGTGCGTTTATGTGGCCATGCTGTCAATGTTGTGTGTGTATATTGTTCCTGTCTGACCATGCATTCATGGTTTGGGAGCATGTGCTGACTTTCTACTCTTTGATCTCATTGCTTAATCATGTATAGGGATGAGCCTGATGACTTACGTTTGAACATCGGGTGTTCGCCTGTTCGCCGAACAGCGAACAATAAGCGATGTTCCGGGCAAATTTGAAAGCCACCGGAACACCGTTAAAGTCTATGGGACACTGACATGAAAAATCAAAAGTGCGGGGTCGGAGCTTGCCGCAGACAGAGATGGACGCTCAATAGAGGAGCTCCACAGCACTCTGGGCTACATCGGCACATAGCAGGCTTCAAACCGACCGGAGACCGAGCCACTGTACCCACAGGAGCTGAGGCATCACCCGGTCATTCGTCCAGACATGACACGGCGGAATAAAGAGCACCGGAGGCCGCAGAGGCTCACTGCATACTTCCAGCCTAAGCAAGATGCTGGCGGCGGCCCAGCGTGAGGTATGTCCAGCACACCACAGCAGGGATCTGCTAAAAGCAATCCAATAAAAAGGAATGCACCACCAAAAAGCCCACAGTCTCCCCTTCACACCCCTATATCAGGGAGCCCAGAGAAGGCAAGATTAAGGTTGGATGCAACGGATTCTAGCCATGAGCTGAGCCGGGGCCTAGATTCAGGAGAGGATACTATAGACCTCCCTGACTTGATCGACCTCTTTGCCAAAACTAATCAGCCAGTCCTAGACACAACATTGAAGGACATGCTAGTTTCCCTCAGAAGCTTATTGCATACTGACATGCTGTCTTGTGTACACAAGTTTCGAGTGGAACTGAGGGAAACCTCATCCAGAGTAGATCACATAGAAACCAAGATGGAGGAATTTGCGACCACCATCAATGACCTTGTGGATGCCCACGAGAATGCTGAGGATGAGATGGATACGATTAAAGCTAAATTGGCTGATATTGAGGATCGCTCAAGAAGAAATAACTTAAAAATTAGGGGAGTCCCCGAATCGGTCCAACAATCTGAACTGCGCACATATGCAGCTCAACTTTTCCAGTCCATACTACCTGAGTTAACAGACCTGGACATTACAGTGGACAGGATCCACTGCTTACCTAAGCCATCACACCTGCCGGATAATATACCCAGGGATGTTATACTCCATCTTCATTTCCTCCACGTGAAGGAACGCCTGATGACGTCCTCACGTAATAAAGATCCCTTACCTCCACAATATAAGGATCTACAATTTTTTGCTGACCTATCCCAATTTACCCTACAGAAATGCAGGAACCTGAATACTATCTCCAAAGCATTGCGAAACCATAAGATCACCTACAAATGGGGGTTTCCTACAAAATTGATAATTACCAAGGAGGGTAAGGATCACGTTGTGGACACTCCCGCTAAAGTGATGCAATTGCACAAAATGTGGCACATTATAACGGAAAGTCCACCACAGGCTAGCAGGGCACGGAGTCCTAACCACACTGCGGAGGAATGGAATCTGGTTACTTCAGAAAACGCCTGCAAACATACCTGATTTAGATGCAGCCAATTAAGGAATTAATCTACTGTTGCCTGAGTAGGAGAATACTGCTAAGCTGAACTGCCTTTTATTTATACCCCCAATGCATACATGAGTGGCTGTATGTCACACCCTGGTCGCACTGACTTCTTCATGTTCTTGTTTCTCCTATGTTTTCTTATGTTTTTGTCTTCACAGTTAACCACTGTTTATGTCCACAGTTACATACGTCACCAACTACTTACTTGGAAATTCATATCAAAGTTCTTCCTCGGCTACGAACACTGGGTCTCCAGCACTTATCATCAATGGGACTGGTACACCATGATCTCCACCTCATGTAAGTGTTTTCAGCACATACTACACAACATCCTCCAGCTTAATTATACAAAATGACCATTACTTTTCTAATAATCAATGCTAGAGGGCTCAATCACCCTGCAAAGCGCAGGACTATGGAGGGAGGCAGCACAACATTAATGTGACATCCTTTGCGTCCAAGAAATGCACTTTAAACTACAGGCTCAACCTCCATGTTCGAATCCTAAATTCCTGCACGTATTTTTTGCAAGTTCAGACGCAAAGAAGAAAGGAGTTCTAACTGCAATAAAAGACACAGTAGCCTGCTATATCACCTCCATAAGGAACTGCAGGATCCACATATATTAGTATGTGACCTAAATTCTACTACCTACACGGTGATAAATGTTTATGCCCCAAATAACCACCAGACTTGTTTCTTTAATAGGCTTATGAAGAAAGTTTCCCAAATACAAAGGGGATTTTTAAATTCAATATTTCTTTATTAATATTTTCAACAAAGTGAACAAGAGATACATTTGGTACAACATGTCAGATGTTCCAACTGGAGCAATCGAGATCTTAGAAATTGGACTAGACAGCGGTGAATCGTGTATATTGTAACAAATAAAATAATAGTTAGTTATTTGTTACTTTGTATAGGTGTCTGAGCACTTCAAGTTTGCAGCTTTTATTATTTGGTTTCCTCCCAGTCACAATTGGATATTTCTCACAGGGTTGTGCTTTTATAGTAAAATAATTTAGTTTCACTTAAATCCATCTCAGCTCTTTAGTATTTTTTTGAATTTGAATCATGTATAATATTTCAACATATTAACTCCAGACGGGAGGGGGAGACGGGGGGGGATTAGGGGTGAGGGGGCACCAGCTAGGTAACATTCTACATCTTAGTATGGGGGTGGATAGGGGAGTAAAGAGGAGATGTAAAAATGTGAGGAAGTCGTGATACAATGAGAACATTAGGTTGTTACAGAACACTTTGGATGTGCGAGCCAGGCTGACCAATTGTACAAAAACGTTTCCATACTTAGATTTTTTCTAGCAACGAGTTTCTCCATTTTACATTGTAGATTCAAATCTGCAGTTGTATTGGCAATGGACGGGGAATCTGAAGTTTTCCAGAGTTTGGCAATGTTCAGTTTTGCTGCGAGTAGTAGATGCATTATCACTACTCGTGACCTGGGGGGAATGTTTCTATTTCAAGGTGTAGTAATGCTAGTGAGTAGGGATTAGCTTCGAGTTCGAGTCGAACTCATGTTCGACTCGAACATCGGCTGTTCGCAAGTTCGCCGAACAGCGAACAATTTGGGGTGTTCGCGGCAAATTAGAATGCCGCGGAACACCCTTTAAAAGTCTATTGGAGAAATCAAAGTGCTAATTTTAAAGGCTTATATGCATGGTATTGTCATAAAAAGTGTTTGGGGACCTGGGTCCTGCCCCAGAGGACATGGATCAATGCAAAAAAAAGTTTTAAAAACGGCCGTTTTTTCGGGAGCAGTGATTTTAATAATGCTTAAAGTGAAACAATAAAAGTGTAATATCCCTTTAAATTTCATACCTGGGGGGTGTCTACAGTATGCCTGTAAAGGGGCGCATGTTTCCTGTGTTTAGAACAGTCTGACAGCAAAATGACATTTCAAAGGAAAAAAAGTAATTTAAAACTACCCGCGGCTATTAATGCATTGCCAGTCCGACAATACACATAGAAGTTCATTGATAAAAACGGCATGGGAATTCCCC
Source organism: Lithobates septentrionalis (assembly GCA_037952835.1). Lineage (NCBI taxonomy): Eukaryota > Metazoa > Chordata > Amphibia > Anura > Ranidae > Lithobates > Lithobates septentrionalis. The sequence goes on from JBBDGP010000169.1 coordinate 1,296,713, forward strand.
ACAGGGGAACCCTGAACCAAAATTTAAAAAAAAATGATGTGGGAGACCCCCTAAATTCCATACCAGGCCCTTCAGGTCTGGTATGGATATTAAGGGGAACCCCGCGCCAAAATTAAAAAAAAAAACGTCGGGGGGGTCCCCCCCAAAAATCCATACCAGACCCTTATCTGAGCACGCAACCTGGCAGGCCGCAGGAAAAGAGGGGGGGACGAGAGAGCACCCCCCCTCCTGAACCGTACCAGGCCACATGCCCTCAACATTGGGAGGGTCCTTTGGGGTAGCCCCCAAAACACCTTGTCCCCATGTTGATGAGGAAAAGGGCCTCATCCCCACAACCTTGGCCGGTGGTTGTGGGGGTCTGCGGGCGGGGGGCTTATGGGTATCTGGAAGCCCCCTTTAACAAGGGGGTGCCCAGATCCCGGCCCTCCCCCCTGTGTGAAATGGTAAGGGGCACAAAAGTACCCCTGCCATTTCACTAAAAAAGTGTCAAAAATGTTAAAAATGACAAGAGACAGTTTTTGACAGTTCCTTTATTTAAATGCTTCTTCTTTCTTCTTTATTCTATCTTCCTTCATCTTCTTCTTCTTCTGGTTCTTCTGGCTCTTCTGGTTCTTCCTCCGGTGTTCTCGTCCAGCATCTCCTCCGCGGCATCTTCTTCCCTTCTTCTCCTCGGGCCGCTCCGCATCCATGGCATGGAGGGAGGCTCCCGCTCTTCTCTTCATCTTCTTCTCTTCTTCATCTTCTTCTCCGGGCCGCTCCACATCCATGCTGGCATGGAGGGAGGCTCCCGCTGTGTGACGCTTCTCCTCTTCTGATGGTTCTTAAATAACAGGGGGCATTCCCCGTGATGCCACAGGGAAGTCCCATCAAGTCACCGTGCATCAGAGGGGGCGGGGTCACTGGGTAGCCCCGCCCCCTGTTATTTAAGAACCATCAGAAGAGAAGCGTCACACAGCGGGAGCCTCCTTCCATGCCAGCATGGATGCGGAGCGGCCCTGAGAAGAAGATGAAAAAGAGAAGAAGATGAAGAAAAGAAGAAGATGAAGAGAAGAGCGGGAGCCTCCCTCCATGCCATGGATGCGGAGCGGCCCGAGAAGAAGAAGGGAAGAAGACGCCGTGGAGGAGATGCTGGACGAGAACAACGGAGGAAGAACCAGAAGAGCCAGAAGAACCAGAAGAAGAAGAGAATGGAGGAAGAAACCAAAGGAAGATAGAAGATAGAAGAAAGAAGAAAGAAGAAAGAAGAAGCATTTAAATAAAGGAATTGTCAAAAACTGTCTCTTGTCATTTTTAACATTTTTGACAGTTTTTTAGTGAAATGGTAGGGGTAAGTACCCCCTTACCATTTCACACAGGGGGAGGGCCGGGATCTGGGGGTCCCCTTGTTAAAGGGGGCTTCCAGATTCCGATAAGCCCCCCTTGCCCGCAGACCCCCACAACCACCGGCCAGGGTTGTGGGGATGAGGCCCTTTTCCTCATCCACATGGGGACAAGGTGTTTTGGGGGGCTACCCCAAAGCACCCTCCCAATGTTAAGGGCATGTGGCCTGGTACGGTTCAGGAGGGGGGCGCTCTCTCGTCCCCCCCCACTTTTCCTGCGGCCTGCCGGGTTGCGTGCTCGGATAAGGGTCTGGTATGGATTTTTTTTTTTGGAAAAAAGCATCAAACTAAAATAAATAAAGTAAAATGAACAATAAAAAAAAAAAAATTTAAAGCGCCCCTGTCCCTGTGTGCTCGCATGCAGTAGCGAACGCATATGTAAGTCCCGCCCACATATGAAAACGGCGTTCAAACCACACATGTGAGGTATCGCTGCGATCGGTAGAGCGAGAGCAATAATTTTGGCTCTAGACCTCCTCTGTAACTCAAAACATGTAACCAGTAAAAATTTTTAAAGCGTCGCCTATGGGGATTTTTGAGTAGCAAAGTTTGGCGCCATTCCGCAAGCGCGTGCAATTTTGAAAGGTGACATGTTGGGTATCTATTTACTCGGCGTAACTTCATCTTTCACATTATGCAAAAACATTGGGCTAACTTTACTGTTTTGGTTTTTGTAAAGCACAAAACAGTTTATTTTCCAAAAAAAATGCGTTAAAAAAATTGCTGCGCAAATACAGTGTGAGATAAAAAGTTGCAACGACCGTCATTGTATTCTCTAGGGTATTTGCTAAAAAAACATATATAATGTTTTGGGGTTCTATGTAATTTTCTAGCTTATAAATGATGAAATTTTACATGTAGGAGAGAAATGTCAGAATTGGCCTGGGTTCTCCAGAACGCCTGAAGGTGCTCCCCTGCATGTTGGGCCTCTGTATGTGGACACGCTGTGTAAAAGTCTCACACATGTGGTATCACCGTGCTCGGGAGTAATAGCAGAATGTGTTTTGGGGTGTAATTTGTGGTATGCATATGCGGTGTGTGAGAAATAACCTGCTAATATGACAATTTTGTGGAAAAAAAAAAAGTAAAAAAAACCCCCTTGATTTTGCAAAGAATTGTGGGAAAAAATGACAACTTCAAAAAACTCACCATGCATCTTTCTAAATACCTTGGAATGTCTTCTTTCCAAAAAGGGGTCATTTGGGGGGTATTTGTACTTTTCTGGTATGTTAGGGTCTCAAGAAATTAGATAGGCCGTCAGTACTTCAGGTGTGATCAATTTTCAGATATTCACACCATAGCTTTTGGACTCTATAACTTTCAAAAAGACCAAATAATATCCACCGATTTGGGTTATTTTTACCAAAGATATGTAGCGGTATAAATTTTGGCCAAAATATATGAAGAAAAATTACTAATTTGCAAAATATTATAACAGAAATGAAGAAAAATGTATTTTTTTACAGATTTTTTGGTCTTTTTTCTTTTACGGCGCAAAAAATAAAGACCCCAGCGGTGATTAAATACCACCAAAAGAAAGCTCCATTTGTGTGAAAAAAAGGACAAAAATTTCATATAGATACAGTGTTGCATGACTGAGTAATTGTCATTCAAAATGTGAGAGCACCAAAAGCTGAAAATTGGTCTGGTTAGGAAGGGGGTTTAAGTGCCCAGTTGTCAAGTGGTTAAGAAATTTTTTTCTCTTATTTATTTTACCTTTTTTTTAACATTTCTACATTGTTTTAAAAAAAAAATGTGTCACTTTTATTCCTATTACAAGAAATGTAAACATCCCTTGTAAAAGAAAAAAACATGACAGGACCTCTTAAATATGATCTTGTCGGGATGGGGCGTGTTTAAGAATTTTTTTTCTCTTATTTATTTTACCTTTTTTCTTTTACATTTTTACACTGTTTTTAAAAAAAAATGTGTCACTTTTATTCCTATTACAAGAAATGTAAACATCCCTTGTAATAGAAAAAAACATGACAGGACCTCTTAAATATGAGATCTGGGGTCAAAAAGACCTCAGATCTCATATTTACATTAAAATGCAATAATAATAAAAAAAAAATTGTCATTTAAAAAAAAAGAAAAAAATGGCCCTTTAAGAGCTATGCAGAGCTATAAGAGCTATGCCATCTTCCCCTCACTCGTCTCCATGTCAGGCCACGAGAAGGACCCGATTGCCTCCGCCACTGCCGATGGCTCTGGTAAGCAGCGGAGGGCACCGGATCGCGGTGGGAGGGGGCCAACAAAAGTGATCTCACGGTGAATCCACCGCAGAGACCAATTTTATCCTAAACGGACCGCCCGCTGAAGAAGAGGATACCTGGGTTATGGCAGCTAACTGCTGCCATAACAACAATATCCTCCTTCAAAGTACCATTGTATAATGACGGTGGGCGGTCCGGAAGTGGTTAATGCAAGTCCTTGTGACTGCTAGACCACGGAAATTGTGTTTGATAAATAAAATGTTTTAATTATACGTATATATACTCCAAAATAATTATTTGCAGCAATCAATCTCATTTAAGGTCCCACTGTTCATTTCTTTTCCTTTTATCTACATTTAGAGAGACAGTTGCAGGCAGAACAGACAGTTACACAGACAGTTGCAGGCAGAACAGACAGTTACACAGACAGTTGCAGGCAAAACAAAAACAGCACTTTTAGCCTAGGACTTTTCTCTTTTCCCGCAGTGTTCTCACTTTGTTCTCTCCTCTTTCCCTTACATTTCATTTACCCTTCCCTCCTCCTCCTCCAGCCCTGCAGCTCAATATCCTCACTGCTCAACCTCCTCTCCCTTTTTCCTTTTCTCCCCATTAGATTTTCTGCCTCCTTTTTTACTACATAACTCCCATCACAGCTTTTTCTTGAGGGTTCTGGACACAAGGCAATCCTTTCATTGCAACAAAAATCACCCACAATGTCCTCAATCTCTCTTTTTCCGCCCTAATCCCGTAGCTTCATACACTCTCCTACATTCACAGTTTAAGTCCTGCAATGTGCCTTCACTCAATCTCAGCTCTACTGGCTCCTGTGGTCCATGTTTCTAGGGCCATGCACACTCTCCCACAAAACCATGCTTGCACAATCATGATTTACTTTTGCTTTTGCTAATGCACTTTGCTGTTAGTAGTGTGTTCCAAACCCCTACACTGGTTCATTACACATGGCACATCTTATGGAAACTAGTGTCAAATGTCATTGCTACCCCCATTTTGTTAAAAATGCCTAGCCATGTTTCAGTGTTTCCTTAATGATATAAAAAAATGCAGTGATATACAGCATCTCTGATATCACTGATATGTAAATTGTATGTTACTTTTTTCTTTACATTTGTTTACTCAATAAACACATATAACTTTTAGTTACGTAATTTTGTTGAGAAGAAATATTTATAAAACACATTTTTTCTTTTTCGCAGTCTCACAAATTATGAAGCGTTGGAAAAATTTGCAAGCTTTGTACACAATTTAGGCAATTATCACATTGTGTTTTAGCAGGTGACTTTAAAGCATGGTGCAACTGTGTAATCTATATTCCATATGGTGAAGTTAGATGCTAAAGATAACAGTATACAGTATAATGTAGGTACTTACTATGCTTACCCTATGTCGTACTTTGTGAAGTAATTATTTGGTTTTGCAAACATTATAAAAGTTTTATTCTCAAGTACTCTGCCCGTCCATTTTCATCTGATCTGATGGGTTTCCATCCGTCTGCATTTAGCGGATCGGATCGGAAATTCGAAAGCCGCAGAACACGCTTTAAAAGTCTATGGGAGAAATCAAAAGTGCTAATTTTTTCAGGCTTATATGCATGGTATTGTCATAAAAAGTGTTTGAGGACCTGGGTCCTGCCCCAGGGGACATGTATCAATGCAAACATTTTGTTTAAAAACGGACGTTTTTTCGGGAGCAGTGATTTTAATATTGCTTAAAGTGAAACAATAAAAGTCTAATATTCCTTTAATTCATTTTCATACCTGGGGGGTGTCTATAGTATGCCTGTAAAGGGGCGCATGTTTCCCGTGTTTAGAACAGTCTGACAGCAAAATTACATTTCTAAAGGAAAAAAAGTCATGCAAAACTACTATCGCTAGCGCCGGCTATAATGAATTGTCGGTCCGGCAATACACATAAAAGTTCATTGATAAAAATGGCATGGAATTTCCCCACAGGGGAACCCTGAACCAAAATAAAAAAAAATGCGTGGCGGTTCCCCTAATTTCCATACCAGGCCCTTCAGGTCTGGTATGGATATTAAGGGGAACCCCACACCAAAATTAAGAAAAAAAATGGTGTGGGGTCCCCCTCAAAATCCATACCAGACCCTTCAGGTCTGGTATGGATTTTAAGGGGAACCCCGCGCCCCCAAAAAAATGGCATGGGGTCTCCCAAAAATCCATACCAGATCCTTATGCGAGCACGCAACCTGGCAGGCTGTAGGAAAAAAGGGGGGACGAGAGAGCACCCCCTCGTGAACCGTACCAGGCCACATGCCCTCAACATTGGGAGGGTGCTTTGGGGTAGCCCCCCAAAGCACCTTGTCCCCATGTTGATGGGGAGAAGGGCCTCATCCCCACAACCCTTGCCCGGAGGTTGTGGGATTCTGCGGGCGGGGGCTTATCGGAATCTGGAAGCCCCCTTTAACAAGGGGACCCCCAGATCCCGCTCCCCCTGTGTGAATTGGTAATGGGGTACCAATGTACCCCTACAATTTTACAAAAAAAGTGTCAAAAATGTTAAAAAACACAAGAGACGGTTTTTGACAAGTCCTTTATTAATTTCTTCTTCTTCCATCTTCTTTCTTCTGGTCTTTCTTCGGTGTTCTTCTTCTTCCGCCATCTTCTTCTTCTCCATCTTCTTCTTCCTCCACTCTTCTCATCCCGCATCTTTCTCCAGCTTCTTCTCCGCTCCGTCCGTATGATCCGCCTCAGTGGGAGTCTTCCACCGTGTGACGCTTTAGTTCTTCTGACACCTCTTATATAACGGAGGGCGGGGCCACCCGGTGACCCCACCCTCCTCTGATGCACAGGAACTTCACGGGGGCTTCCCTCTGGCTTTCAATATGTTGTCGAAGGGGTCGGGGTCACCCATTTACGTAACATATCTACGTATCTTAAAGTCTGTAAACTTACTTTGTGAAGATCCCCACACGTTTACTTCCTTGAATTTTGTGACACCAATTCACTATACCCTGTGAATAGGCACTGCTGCATCACACATTTCACAGAACCTGCTTCTTAAACTACAGAGATGCTGAATGAAAGAGTTTCAAGAGTTATGCCGCGTACACATGAGCGGACTAGGTCCGACGGTCTTTCCGATGGACTTTTTGACTAGGTCCGATGGTCTTTCCGAACCAACGGACTTGGCCACACACGATAGGACTAAGTCAGTTCATAAGTCCATTTGGTTTGAACGTGATGACGTAAACAGGACTAAAAAAGGAAGTAGTATGCCTGTAAAGGGGCACATATTTCCGTGTTTATAACAGTCTGACAGCAAAATGACATTTCAAAGGAAAAAAAGTCATTTAAACCTACTTGCGGCTATTAATGAATTGTCAGTCCGACAATACACATAAAAGTTCATTGATAAAAACGGCATGGGATTTCCCCACAGGGGAACCCCGAACCAATTTTTTTTTTAAATGGCGTGGGGGTCCCCCTAAATTCCATACCAGGCCCTTCAGGTCTGGTATGGATATTAAGGGGAACTCCGTGCCAAAATGTAAAAAAAAAATGGCATGGGAGTCCCCCTCAAAATCCATGCCAGACCCTTATCCGAGCACGCAACCTGTCAGGCCGCAGGAAAAGAGGGGGATGAGAGAGCGCCCCCCTCCTGAACCGTACCAGGCCACATGCCCTCAACATTGGGAGGGTGCTTTGAGGTAGCCCCCAAAGCACCTTGTCCCCATGTTGATGAGGACAAGGCCTCATCCCCACAACCCTTGGGCGGTGGTTGTGGGGGTCTGCGGGCAGGGGGCTTATCGGAATCTGGAAGCCCCCTTTAACAAGGGGACCCCCAGATCCCACCCCCCCATGTGAAATGGTAATGGGGTACAAAAGTACCCCTACCATTTCACAAAAAAAGTGTCAAAAATGTTAAAAATAACAAGAGACAGTTTTTGACAATTCCTTTATTTAAAGTCTTCTTCTTTCCATCTTCTTCGGGTCTTCTTCCTTCCTTCTTCCTTTGGTTTCTTCCTCCATCTTCTTCTTCCTCTAGGAATAAAAATACTCCCAAAAAAGGTTGATGGGACTTTCAAGGCAACCAAGTAATTAAAAAAAAAAGAAACTATTTTATTGAATACAAAAGATATACAAAATAACAATATGAATATATACATATAAATAGAGAAATATGTGACAATAGAACCACTAAAAGCAATGGTATGAAGTGGTGGTGATACTTGTGAAGTCTTCCACGTGGCCCTACGCGTTTCGGGACTATGCAAGACGTCCCTTCATCAGGGGCAATTTGTGGAGAAGAATCACACCAAACATATCAAAATTAGAATCTCATTGCCGAGGTCCCGGCGGCGACTGTGTCAAAGAGCACTATCCCAGGATCCAGAAAAGGAAGTTGAGGTGTTTGGCTGACCCCACCTTATCCACACTAGTCCACCCAAGCAACACCAAAGAGGCAGAGCTCGCCGAGGAGGATAATACCCCAGATGTAGACCAGAGTTGTATCTCGACGTAGTAGAAGCCCAGAGAAAACAGGAGGGAGAGGAAACAGGAGGAGAAGATCGGACCGGGACAAGGTATGTGATACAATGTGTAAGAGAATCGCTCCTAAATGGTATGCTTAAACTGTTATTCATCGCACAGAGAGACTAAAGTAATAGGAGCTCATTCCAATGTAGTATCGTCCGAATGCAACGATCGTCCACCCGTCCACTCCTCCACCGCCCGGTGACCCTGCCCCCTCTGACATCACAGGGAAAGCCATAGGGAAGTCCCTGTCAAGTCCCCGTGCGTCATAGGGGGGTGGGGTAACCAGGTGGCCCCGCCCTCCTTTATATAAGAAGTGTCAGAAGAAGAGAAGCGTCACACAGCGGGAGCCTCCCATGAATGCGGAGCGGCCCAAGAATGAAGCGGGGAAGAAGACGCCGGACGAGAACACCGGAGCAAGAAGCAGAGGATCGGAGGAAGAACCAGAGGAAGAAGATGGAGGAAAAAACTGAAGGAAGAAGGAAGGAAGAAGTAAGAGGACCCGAAGAAGATGGAAAGAAGAAGACTTTAAATAAAGGAATTGTCAAAAATTGTCTCTTGTCATTTTTAACATTTTTGACATTTTTTTGTGAAATGGTAGGGGTACTTTTGTACCCCATTACCATTTCACACAGGGGGGCGGGATCTGGGGGTCCCCTTGTTAAAGGGGGCTTCCAGATTTCGATAAGCCCCCGGCCGCAGACCCCCACAACCACCGGGCAAGGGTTGTGGGGATGAGGCCCTTGTCCTCATCAACATGGGGACAAGGTGCTTTGGGGGGGCATGTGACCTTGTACGGTTCAGGAGGGGGGGTGCTTTCTCGTCCCCCCTCTTTTCCTGCAGCCTGCCAGTTTGCGTGCTTGGATAAGGGTATGGTATGGATTTTTGGGGGACCCCACACCATATTTTTTTTTATTCTGGTACGGGGTTCCCCTTAAAATCTTCGGGTCTGGTATGGATTTTGAGGGGGACCCCCACACCATTTTTTTAAAAAATTTTGGCACGGGGTTCCCATTAATATCCATACCAGACCTGAAGGGCCTGGTATGGAATTTGGGGGGACCCCCACACATTTTTTTTTTAAATTTTGGTTCGAGGTTCCCCTGTGGGGGAATCCCATGCCGTTTTTATCAATGAACTTTTATGTGTATTACTGACAATTCATTATAGCCGCGAGTACTTTTAAATTACTTTTTTTTCCTTTAGAAATGTCATTTTGCTCTCGGACTGTTCTAAACACGGGAAACATGTGCCACTTTACAGGCATACTATAGACACCCCCCCCCCCAGGTATGAAATTTAAAGGAATATTTCACTTTTATTGCTTCACTTTAAGCATTATTAAAATCACTGCTCCCAAAAAAGCGGCCATTTTTAAAACTTTTTTTGCATTGATAGCACTTTTGATGTTCTTTTCATGTTTGTGTCCCATAGACTTTAACAGTGTTCGCGTGTTTGAACAAACTTTTTGCCTGTTCGCATGTTCTGCTGCGAACTGAACCGGGGGGTGTTTGGCTCATCCCTATTTGGCACATGTCCTAAATTTGGTGGTGCAGTGGTTCTTGAGCATGTACCCAGGCTTACAGGATCTCCTGAGGCAGGACAGAAAAGTCTGTGGTCATTTCCACCAGTCATACAATGCCAGTGCTTGTCTGGCTGACATTCAAAGAGAATGCAACCTGCCCATCAATCATTTGTGACAAGCCCACCAGGGGAAGCTCAATGTTGGCAATGCTGCAGCGGCTGCACACACAACAGAGGGCCATCAATGAGTACCTGTGCGAGTATGGCACCAGGACATGGTCAGGGGAGTTTGGCTTCTTTTTGCCACGCCAGTGGCTACTGATAAAGGATGCATGCACTGTCCTGTCACCATTTGAGGAGGCCACAAGGATGGTGAGCAGCGACAATGCATGCATCAGTGACACTGTCCCTCTAGTCTTCCTTTTACAGCACACACTTCATGAAATCATGGACAGGGCACTTGAGGCAGAACAGCAGGAGGAAGAGAAGGACTTCCTTACCACTCAAGGCCAATTTTATCCAGATAGCATTCCTGCAGGCCCGCCAAACACACAGGAAGAAAAGGCGGAGGAGGATTGTGTCAGCATGGATGTAGAGGATAACACTCAGCAGCAGTCTTCAAGGGATGGTTTTCAGTCCCCAGAAACTCAAGGAGTTGCACATGGCTGGGAGGAGGTAGTTACGGATCATGTGATCCTTAGTGACCCAGAGGACTCAGAATCAAATGCCTCTGCAAACTTATGCTGCATGGCCTCCCTGATTCTGCAAAGCCTGAGAAAGGACCCTAGGATTTGTGGTATCAAGGAGAGGGATCATTACTGGCTGGCAACCCTTCTTGATTCATGTTACAAAGGTAAGGTTGCATGACTCATCCGGCCTTCGCAGGGGGAGCAGAGGATGAAACATCTTCAGGAGGCCTTGAAGAAAGGTTTGTGCAATGCATTTCCAGACCCTGGGAGGTTACAATTTCCTGGTGCTGGACAACGTGTTGCTAAGGCTTCGTTCAGTCAGAGGAAGAGCGGTGGAGAAAGTGGCCGGCTGACTCCTTTAAACAATTTTTCAATCCTCAGTGCCAAGGATTGAATTTGCTATGAATGTGGAATCCCTTGAAGACTGCTTATGCTGACTACCCTATTGCTCCTCAATCTTGATGATGCTAGCTTCCAACAATATTTTTGGTTTAGGGCACCACCACCAACACCAAAAGCCCAATTTTTCTTCCCCTGTTTAACCAGTTCCCTACCACTGTATAGTAAAATGACAGTGGCAGGAACCCTTCCTTCCTCCGCGTGGGCGTCATATGACGTCCTTGGCTTCCTGGCAGTGTGAAGAGCGTGTGCGTGCTTGCCGCATCACCGGGGACCCAATGTGCATGCCAGGCAGCCACGATGTGCACCAGGCACCCGCGATTGCTCATCACAGAGCAGGGACGTGGATCTATGTGTGTCAGGGGAGAGGAGAACTGATCGTATGGTCCTTGTACAGAGGAACACCGATCGGTCTCCTCCTCTCATCAGTCCCCTCCCCCCACAGATAGAATCACTCCCTAGACACACATTTGACCCCTGCAGCGCCCCCTATTGTTAACCCCTTCCTGCCAGTCACATTTATACAGTAATCAGTGCATTTTTTATAGCACCGATCACTTTATAAATGTCAATGGTCCCAAAATAGTGTCAAAAGTGTCCAATCTGTCCACCACAATGTCACAGTCATGATAAAAATCACAGATCACCTCCATTAGTAGTAAAAAAAAAAAAATAATAAAAATGACAAATCTATCCCCTATTTTGTAGACGCTATAACTTTTGTGCAAACCAATCAATATGCGCTTATTGGGATTTTTTTACCAAAAATATGTAGAAGATTACATATCAGCCTAAATTGAGGAAAAAAATAGTTTTTTTAAAAAAGGGATATTTATTATAGCAAAAAGTAATAAATATTGTGTTTTTTTCAAAAATGTCACTTTTTTTTTTGTTCATAGCGCAAAAAATAAAAAACGCAGAGGTGATCAAATACCACCCAAAGAAAGCTCTATTTGTGGGGAAAAAACAATCAAATTTTTGCGCAATTGTCATTTAAAGTGTGACAGCGCTGAAAGCTGAAAATTGGCCTGGGCAGGAAGGGGGTGAAAATGTTCTGTATTGAAGTGGTTAACAGGGGCATGTAATTACAATTTTTGATCTAACATTTCACAGCAGGGCCCATTCCTGCGCCCAACAAGAGTATCTGTGATGTTACAGTGTTGTGGCACCACCACCACCACCCAAGGCCCAATTTTTCTGCCACTGTTTAACACAGGTATGTAATTACAATTTTTGATCTAATATTTGAACGCAGGGCCCGTTCATGCACCCAACAAGAGTATCTGTGAGGGGTTACAGTGTTGTGGCACCACCACCACCACCAAAGGCCGAATTTTCTTGCCCGTTTAACAGGGGCATGTAATTACAATTCTTGACATAATATTTCACAGCAGAGCCCATTCCTGTGCCCACCAAGAGTAACTGTGCGGGCTTACAGTGTTCTGGTACCACCACCACCAAAGGCCAAATTTTTCTGCCCCTGTTAAACAGGGGCATGTAATTACAATTTTTGATACAGTATTTCAGAGCAGGGCCCATTCCTGCATCCACCAAGAGTAACTGTGAGGGCTTACAGTGTTCTGGTACCACTAACACCTAAGGTCCAATTTTCTGCAGAGTATAAAGGGCAGGCCATATAATATATATACTGCTGTTCAGAGTATATAGTGCCTGGGGGCCTGGGGGACCCCCACGCCATTTTTTTTAAATTTGGGTGCGGGTTCCCCTTAATATCCATACCAGACCCAAAGAGCCATGCCGTTTTTTTCAATGATTTTCATCTATATTGCCGGGACCCGACAATACATTACAGCCGCGAGTAGTTTTAAATGACCTTTTTCCCCTTAGAAATGTAATTTTGCTGGTGTATTGTTCTAAACACTGGAAAAATGCGCTACTTTACAAGCATACTAAGGACACCCCTAGGCACAATATTTAAAGGAATATTTCATTTTTATTGTTTCACTTTAAGCATTATTAAAATCACTGCTCCCGAAAAAAAAGCCGTTTTTAAAACTTTTTTTGCATTGATACATGTCCCCTGGGGCAGGACCCGGGTCCCCAAAAACTTTTTATGGCAATAACTTGTATATAAGCCTTTAAAATTAGCACTTTTGATTTTTCACGTTCGTGTCCCATAGACTTTAAAGGTGTGTTCAAACTAATTTTTTGCCTGTTCGCATGTTCTGCTGCGAACCTGAACCGGGAGGGTGTTCGGCTCATCCCTACTGATTACCTGTATTGACCCAGCTCTGCTGGCTTACCTGATATCTCCAATCCTGACCTTGACCCTGCTAAAGACTTTCTGCTTGATATACTGCAAACTACTGCCTGTTCACCTGACCCTGCTCCAGCCTGCTGGCTTGCTCTGTCCAATTACCTGTGTTGACCCGGCTTGTCTGACCCCGCTCCAGCCAGCTACCTTGCTCTGTCTGATTACCTGTGTTTGACCCAGCTTGTCTCACCCTGCTCCAGCCTGCTGCTGATCCTGCACCATCCAGCTCACTCTGTCACTGACCTGCATCTGCCTCTGCTGTTATCCTCATCCCAGTCCTTCCTGGTGGTTCATCATCCGCCCATCTGTGCCAGCTACCACAGATCTCACAGGCACTCCTACCTCGCTGCGCTCTTGAGGCCACTGTCCCAACTCCAGTGGCTCCTGAGCCAGGGCTGTAAGAGAGGTCTCCTCCTACAAGTCAGGCTCTACTACAAGGTATGTAACAAGTTGATACTCCTTTCTGTATGTTTTTTGGTATCAGTAAAAGTAATTTTATCAGCATCAGTTTGTATGTTATGCCGCGTACACGCGATCGGATTTTCCAACGGGAAATGTTTGATGTGAGGTTGTTGTCAGACTTTCCGATCGTATGTACACAAGTCCGTCGGACAAAAGTCCAAAGTACAAACATGCATGCTCGGAAACAGTCGGTCTTGTAAACTAGCGTTTGTAATGGAGAAATAACATTCGTGATGTGGCAAATTATGAAATCTCCAAATGTAGCACACAATTCTCTTCTTCTTTAATGGGATAATAATGAAGCTGCTTTGCTGGTGATACTGATAGAGTTATTGCAAACAAATTTTCAAAGGCTTTTTTTTTCTAGTGATATCAAGAATAATATTATTTTGTTTTTTTTTCTTTTATTTGTGCAAGTTACCACAACACTATTATCTCTTAGTTTTTAAGATCAAAGATACAACTATGTTGGTGTCCCTTGTCAATTTTACATTGTATTTTTTTTAAATGTAACTGCCTACTCCAAAACTGTCATTTGAAGTAAAACACATAGCCAAGTATTTTTCTCCTCAATTTTTTTTTTATTGTGCATTAAAAAAAGAAAAACAAATAAAATTAGACATGCTATCTGCCAATAGAACTTAACCAAAAAGTGCATTCTATGCATCCAAAAATATAGAAAATATACCAAATCAAATCATTATTCAACCAAAAAAAATGTCAAAGCAATAACTCCAAGGCCAATAATAAATAACACGTTATCTCCTCCAATTCCGCAACATGTCTAGTTGATGAACGGCCCTTCAAAAAAGAACTGAAAAGCACTAAATGAAAAACGAGAGAAGAAAAGCGCGAATCAACACTACCAAATTTCTACTAACACGAAATTAGCAGAAGGAGCCCAAAGGGTGGCGCTAAAGAGCTGAAAAACCACGTAGTACGTCTAGTACATCACTACGTTTGTAATTGTTGGCCAACATTTGTGTGACCGTGTGTATGCAGGACAAGTTTGAGCCAACACCCTTCGGACAAAATTCTATGGTCTTGTTGTTGGAAAGTTCGATTGCGTGTACGGGGCTTTAGAATGTTTTCAGTTTACATCTTCTTACTTTCACTCCCAAAGTCCTATATTTCCCATTTTTTTTTTATTCTCATCTTCTCTCCTACCCCCAGATCTAGTTTAAATCTTCTCTGACCTTCAAAACATTATTTTCTGTAAGACGTGCTCCCCTACTATTAAAAGGTGTAAAGAACACAAATGTAATATATTGTGGCTTACCAGTCCTTAGATGTAGGCCTGAGGACATTTTTTAGGAAGTACCGTACATAAAATACCTGTTGCTTTTTACCAGAAATGCAGTGTCACTGTCATTTCCCATTAGCTGAACTGAAAACATAAAACAATGTTATCTTCTCAGTGTAAACTGCCCCATCACCCATGTAATGGAGATGAACAAAGGCAGACATGTTTGAAGTCCAGCCTGGGTGAAAACATTGGCTACCTCAATGGTAGAGTGAGTAAGTGTAGGCACCCAGGGACAGAAACTGTCCTATTCATAGGATTACCTGGTGAAAATAAAGATAAAACGCCTGGAAAAAAATTGAAATAATGTGGCCACCACAACTACGGACTGTTAAACCACAATATATTATATTTTTGTTTTTTGGTTTTAAGATGCAGTTTGCACCTTGCATAGAACTATATAGAGTAGTCAGTCCAATTTTCCAAAAACTCAAACTCTTCCTGAGCCAACTTTCCAACTACCTATGTATAGCTGTCATGTCTCTCTGTTGCACTATTGTACAGTATATATAAAAATACTATCTGCCTATTTTGTTTTGTTATCTACTGAATTTGTGTACTAATGGGGCCTTCTCCAGTCCAACTAACAGTCTGTTGTGCCAATACAGGACATGCCAAAGCCACAAATTAAAAAACAACACACAACGTTCATGTTCTTGGTGAAACATTACTCTATCTGTCCAATGAAAAAGTCTTCTTCTGTAACTGTAACCAGCAACTTACCTTTGCATCGTGGACTAGCCCAACTCCACTTTGCTGTACCCAGCCAGTAACTAGTTTTAGGATTTTAAGTTGTAACTTCTAACTTAAACTAATTTTATTGTTAAATAAATGTTCCAACCATGTGAATCGCACACCTTGTCCACAAATTCAAACACCTTTCCTGAATCCCTGATATTTTGTTATCTGCATCCTCTACATTCTTATCCTTGTTTACTGCCAGGAATCAATGTTCATTAAATACGCGTTGCAATCAAAAATTGTCCTGGAGCCAGTAGAAGTAGACATATCTATTATTGTGATTAAACGGGGATTCTTCTATTACTGATTTTTCTAGTGAATGGACTTTACAGCATCAAACCTCTGAGCTTGCCAAGGCTTTAAACAATGGTCATGGACAGTAAATTATATTATTCCTACCTCTTTGGGCTATAGCTTTAATACTGCGACTCAAAAAAGCTACACTCTACTTTTTTTGAAAGAATTCTAGTGATACATTAGAGTTATAGAATTTAAATCCTTTGTTGGAATTATTGCGGCTGGTTCAATAATTCAGATTAGACCTCATGTTTATTAATGTACTACATCTGTGCAAACAACATGTCAAGCAGAGAGTTTATTGTAATTGCCTGAGCAAACAGAACCTGAAAGAAGCAATTTCCAGTTACAATGTGCTATGACAAGTAATGGGGTAATTGGCATTCTATTCTGATTACTTCCACCTTCTTTTTAATCAGGTCTGTATTGTATGTGATAGATAGATTTATAGGAAGTGAAGGTGTTTGATAATATAGTTAGCTACTTTATAGGGTTAGTGATTAAATACAATAATCATTTTGTCTCAGAGATCTTATTACTTATAACATTATTTATTCATATGTGTAACACATGGGAGCAGAGGAGAAGACTACACAGAGCCAAAATGCAGACTGCCTATGCATGGTAAAGCTATAGTTAATGGATAAGGTATAAAGGGTGTATGAGTGTATTGATAGTAATTTTCAGATATGTATGCAAAATCCTTGTTTGGTTTTCTAAATAATCGAATGTTGTATGGACGTGTTTTCACTTGTCCAATCTCTTTTGTGTGGTTTCTTGAGATTGGATCACTTTCTTACCAGCAGTGCATTTATCTAGTTGAGTAATAGGTGGTTGTCCATGTTGTGTGTGGGGTGTGGTTAGGTATTGAGTGGATAGCTGCAGGTCTGCCTCACTGATGCATAGTTATGCCAGTTTTTCATTTACTTCCTCAAAGCTGGTATACTATGGCATCCATCCTGGTTTTCTACTCAGATCATGCTGTTCTTTAGATAACTCTCCTGGGTGCTCCTGTATTCCATGTTTCTCTCCTGTTCCCAGGAATTTTCACCTTTTTCCCTGGGTACCATGTCCACCTACGGGGTTGATTTACTAAACCCAGAGAGGACAAAATCTGGTGAAGCTGTATCTGGTAGCCAATCAGCTTCTAACTTCAGCTGGTTCAATTAGGCTTTGATGAAAAAGACTGGAAGCTGATTGGTTTCTATGCAGTGCTGCACACAATTTTGCACTCACTAGTTTCAGTAAATAAACCCCTATGAGTCAACAGGCACAAGCATGCATTCACATTGATGGGGATCCCATTTTAAGAACAACTTCCACTCTCAAGTTACCCAGTATCATGTTTGTTACCTTGTGGGAGTAGATCTTTTCAGTTATCAAGCTGACATTTGTTGCTTAGCTCATGTATCTGGTCTTTGCTTGCACTCTAGCTTTCTGATATCCCTGAATACATATTTAGAAAGAATATATGCTGCTAATGTGAGTACCACATCCAAAATATAACTAAATAGTAGGAGGTTTCAATGTAGGGCAACTATGAAAAGGACTTTGCTGGTACCAATTGAAGACACATGAAATTAAAAAAACAGATATCTTTATTTACAAAGTATTAAAATAACATAGTATTAAAATTAAGGGATCATATATTTTAATTAAGGGATCATAAAGAAAAAGGAGAAGACTGCAATGGGCAGCAATCCCCAGGCCCATGCAAGGGAGGTATGCCACTCACGATAAATCCAAAATTTACCAGGAAAATACTCCATTAAATGACTGAAAATAAATATGTGTTTACGCTAAAAACTGAGGGTTTTGTTAGCACACAACTGTTATGCCGCATACACACGATCGCACGTTCCGACAACAAAATCCATATTTTTTTTGCCGACAGATGTTGGTTTTCAGTGCGTGTAGTCAGTTCGCATTTGTATTTCAGTGCGTATTTCATATTACGTATGTGATTTTCAATGCGTTCTTGTCAGCTCGTTTCTGATTTTCAGCTCGCTCTTCTGAGGCCTTTCTGTTTTTCAGTGCTTTCTGCTAGTTCGTTGTGACCAGCCAACCGTTTTGAAGCCATGAGGACCCTCACCCCGGACCAGAGGGTTTTTAACTACTGGCTGGCCAGAGCCAGAAGAGCCATTTCGGGATAATGGCCAGCCGGTTCTGCCTATTCCTTACGGCAATCAACATCACGGAATATAAACTTAACCATATAATCCTTGCATGCTGAATTCTCCACAACTATTTAAGGAGAAATTCAATGAACTATGTTGCCTCAGTTGGGCCTGAGGCTGGACGTCACCAAGAAACCTTGACAGCGCTTAAAGCTGGTCGTCCTGGCTTGCCCCCCCAAAGCGCCCGTGAAGTAAGACAGAAGTATGTTGAGTACATTGCGGGTAGGGGGGCCATTGATTTTAGTTAAACTGAAATAAGATTTCCTTTGATTTACTGCTTGTGTTTCTTTTAGCTGTCTCCTAGGTAGGGATGAGCTTCGAGTTCGAGTTGAACCCATGTTCTACTCGAACATCGCCTGTTCGACCGTTTGTCGAATTGCGAACGTTATGGGCCGTTTGCTCCAAATTGCTCCAAATGCGTTATTCCAAAAGTTCTTTGGTGTGGGCCTTTTTTGAGACAAGTGCATCAGATCGCACCGCTGCTATTTGCAACATATGTCTCAAGCATATCTCGCATGGCCAAAACATCACCCGCTTGGGCACCACATGCTTGACCAGACATATGTCGACCTGCCATGCAGTTCGTTGGAAAGCGTACCTAACAGACCCACACCAAAGAACAAAGCAGACCTCTCCTTGCTCCTCATCAGCTGGGATCTCCAACCCCACTATACCTTCAGTCCTCTCTGCAACCTGCACTGAGAGGAATGAAGGTGTAGAATTAGGTGTCACAGCCAAGTACTTGTGGGCAATCTGCTATCGGTACACCGACGTCAGATTGTACCAGGCAAATTTCCCTGCCCCAGCTGCTGCACCGCCGAAAGAAGTTCGCTCCCAGCCACCCACATGCCCAGTGGTTGAATGCTAGCTTGGCTAAATTGCTAGCACTTCAACTGCTGCCTTTTCAGTTGGTAGACTCTGCCCCCTTTCCGTGAGTTTGTGGAATGTGCAGTTCCTCAGTGGCAGGTTCCCAAATGCCACTTTTTCTCATGGAAGGCGATTCCGGCTCTCTACCGGCATGTGGAAGGCAATGTCCATGCCTCGCTGGACAGGGCGGCCAGCGGTAAGGAGCATATTAACGCTGACTCATGATCCAGCAGGCATGGACAAGGATGCTATCTATCTTTTACCGCGCACTGGGTGACTCTTGTGGCAGCTAGGAAGGATGCAGGACAGGGTGCAATAGTGCTGGATGTTGTTCCGCCACCATGCCTCCAAAATTCTGCTAGTGGTGATTCTGCCACAGCTCTCTCCTCCACCCCCTCCTCTTCTTCTTCCTCCATGGCCTCTTCCTGTGCTGATTTGTCCTCGGAACCAGCGGTGCTCCATAGGCGTTCAAGGGGCTATGCATGCAGGCAAAACGATGCCATGCGGTGCTTGAGCTGGTGTGCTTGGGGGACAGGAGCCATACTGGGGCAGAGATTCTGTCAGCTCTGCAGGGGCAGGTTCAGAGGTGGTTGACGCCACGCCAGCTTAAGCCAGGTATGGTGGTTTGCGACAATGGCACCAACCTACTCTCCACCCTTCAACAGGGACAACTGACCCATGAGCCCTGTTTGGCTCACGTCCTTAACTTGGTGGTGCAGCGGTTCTTGGGCAGGTACAAGGGCTTACAGGATGTCCTGAGGCAGGCCAGGAAAGTCTGTGTGCATTTCTGCAGGTCATATAATGCCAGTGCTTGGCTGGCTGACCTCCAAAAGGAATTTAACCTGCCCAAGAACCGCTTAATCTGTGACATGCCCACCAGGTGGAACTCAACTTTGGCCATGCTGCAGCGGCTGCACACGCATCAGAGGGCCATAAATGAGTACCTATGCGACTATGGCACCAGGACAGGGTCGGGGGACCTTGGTTTTTTTCCCCACACCAGTGGGCCATGATCAGGGATGCATGCACTGTCCTGTCCCCATTTGAGGAGGCCACGAGGATGGTGAGCAGTGACAGTGCATGCATAAGTGACACTGTCCCCCTTGTCCACCTGTTGGAGCACACGCTGCATGGAATAATGGACAGGGCACTTGAGGCAGAAAAGAGGGAGGAAGAGGAGGACTTCCTTACCTCTCAAGGCCCCCTTTATCAAGAAAGTGTTCCTGACTGCGTGCCCGACGATCACACAGGAAGAGGAGGAGGAGGAGGAGGAGGATTGTGTCAGCATGGAGGTGGAGCCTGGCACTTAGTATCAGGATCATTTACAGTCCGAAGAAACCCATGGACTTGTACGTGGCTGGGAGGAGGTGGCTGCGGATCATGCTGTTCTTAGTGACCCAGAGGACTCTGGACCGAATGCCTCAGCAAACCTACGCTGCATGGCCTCCCTGATCCTGCAAAGCCTGTGGAAGGATCCTCGTATTCATGGTATCAAGGGGAGGCATGATTACTGGCTGGCAACCCTCCTTGATCGACAGTACAAGGGTAAGGTTGTGGACCTTATCTTGCTGTCACAGAGGGAGAAGAGGATGAAACATCTTCGGGAGGCCTTGCAGAAAGGTTTGTGCAACGCGTTTCCAGAGCCTGGGAGGTTACAATTTCCTGGTCCTCCTGGACAACGTGTTGCTGAGGCTTCGGTCAGTCAAAGAAGGAGCGGTGGAGAAGGTGGCAGTCTGACCGATGCGTTCAGATCATTTTTTAGTCCACAGCCCCAAGGTCTGATTGGTTCCAGCAACCATCGCCAGCGTCCAATTGACATGGTGCAGGATTACCTAGGGGCAAGATCTGACTTGGACACCTTTCCCACCGAAAATCCTCTGGGTTACTGGGTCTTGAGGATGGATCACTGGCCAGAGCTTGCACAGTATGCAATTGAGCTACTGGCCTGTCCTGCATTGAGCGTTCTTTCGGAATGCACATTCAGTGCTGCTGGAGGCTTTGTAACTGATCACAGGGTGTGCCTGTCCACCGAATCGGTCGATTGCCTGACCTTCATAAAAATGAATCAGTCTTGGATCACCAGCTACCAAGCACCTGATGCTGATGTAACCGATTGATTTTTTTTTTAATGTGAGATCTCTTCAAGACTGCCTATGCTGATGCTGAGTGACTATCCGGTTATGCTGAGTGACAATCCTCTTCCTCCTCATTTTTCATGCTGATAGCTTGTAAGAACATTTTTGGTTCTGGGTACCGCCACCAGTGGCCAAGGCCCAATTTTTCAGCCCCTGTTTAACAGGGGAGTGTAATTACAATTTTTGATGCAATACTTTGCAGCAGGGCTCATTCCTGCGCTCCAACTATAGTATCTGTGAGGGGTTGCAGTGTTGAGGCACCAGTGCCTAAGGCCCAATTTTTCTGCCCCTGTTCAACAGGGACATGTAATTACAATTCTTGATCTAATATTTCACAACAGGGCCCATTCCTGCGCCCACCAAGAGTAACTGTGAGGGCTTATAGTGTTGTGGCAACACCACCACCACCACCACCACCAAAGGCCCAATATTTCCACCACTGTTCAACAATGGCATGTAATTACAATTCTTGATCTAATATTTCACAGCACGGCCCGTTCCTGCGCCCACCAAGAGTAACTGTGAGGGCTTAAAGTGTTGTGGCAACACCAACACCTAAGGCCGCAATTTCTGCAGAGTATATAGGGCAGGCCCCTACTTTCAAACATGCAACTTACAAATGACTCCTACTTGCAAACGGAAGGAAACAACAGGAAGTGAGATGAAATCTACCCCTAGGAAGGGAAATTCTCTCCTGTAAGAGTTAATATGGGAAAAATGTGTCTCCTCTTCACTGATGCTTTATCACCAATCCTTGTTTCACTAAAAAACCCTGATTTTCAAAAAACATTTGTCATTGGGACAGAAAGTGAGGTGAAATCTTCTGAAGATGTGCACAGACAGCAAAACAAATGTTACAGGCATAGG
Source organism: Lithobates septentrionalis (assembly GCA_037952835.1). Taxonomy (NCBI): domain Eukaryota; kingdom Metazoa; phylum Chordata; class Amphibia; order Anura; family Ranidae; genus Lithobates; species Lithobates septentrionalis. The sequence goes on from JBBDGP010000169.1 coordinate 1,318,555, forward strand.
TGTGTGCAGCCTATTGCATTAGGGTGTGCACCCCAAATCTCAAACACATGTGAGTGTGTGTATATATATAAAAAAATGTAATATGTATTAAAACGTGGACGGTGACAGTGGATGTGTTAGTAGGGCAGAGATTGGTGTCAGTAGGGCAGTGGATGTGTTAGTAGGGCAGAGATTGGTGTCAGTAGGGCAGTGGACGGTGTCTGTAAGGCAGTGGACAGTGTCAGTAATTTTTTATTTATTTTTGAATTATTTTATTACAATTTAATTTTTTTATTATTTTTACAATTTTATTAAGAACCCCATTGAGGGGCTTTGGTGAAATATCAGCAGGGGGAATCTGTGCCCCATGGGATGATTGGGTGTGCCCAGGCACACCCGGCACACCCCCTGCGCACGCCTATGTTTACAGGGGTGATAACCCTTCCCTATGTTTTCCAAAAAGCTTAAAAATAGATTTTTTTGGCTGGAGCTACACTTTAAAAATGTGTCAGTTCAAAATTACAAATAGATTCTACTTAACAACAAACCTACAGTAGCTGTCTTGTTTGCACCGCCTGTATATTGCTGTTCAGAGTATATAGGGCCTGGGGGCCCCACGCCTTTCCTTTTTTAAATTTGGGTGCAGGGTTAATATCCATACAAGACCCAAAGGGCCTGGTAATGGACTGGGGGGGTACCCATGTCATTTGTCTCACTGATTTTCATCCATATTGACAGGACCCGACATTACATTAACCACTTGACGACCGCCTCACGCCGATGTACGTCGGCAAGGTGGCACGGACAGGCAAAATCACGTACATGTACGTGATTTGCCTTCCGCGGGTGGGGGGTCCGATCGGACCCCCCCCCGGTGCCCGAGGCGGTCGTCTTTTGTCCAGCGGCGATCAGAGGTGAGGGGGAGACCATCCGTTCATGGCCCCCCCTCGCGATCGCCGCCGGCCAATCGAATCATTCCTTTGCTGCTGTATGCTAAACAGCAGCAAAGGAAATGATGTCATCTCTCCTCGGCTCGGTAATTTCCGTTCCGGCCCGAGGAGAGAAGACATCACTGTGAGTGCACAACACACTACACACTCAGTAGAACATGCCAGGCACACTAAACACCCCGATCCCCCCCCGATCGCCCCCCGATCCCCCCCCCCGATCACCCCCCCCCTGTCACAAACTGACACCAGCAGTTTTTTTTTTTTTTTCTGATTACTAGTGTCAGTTTGTGACAGTTACTGTGTTGGGACAGTTACTGTTACCCCCCTTTAGGTCTAGGGTACCCCCCTAACCCCCCCTAATAAAGTTTTAACCCCTTGATCACCCCCTGTCACCAGTGTCACTAAGCGATCATTTTTCTGATCGCTGTATTAGTGTCGCTGGTGACGCTAGTTAGGGAGGTAAATATTTAGGTTCGCCGTCAGCGTTTTATAGCGTCAGGGACCCCCATATACTACCTAATAAATGTTTTAACCCCTTGATTGCCCCCTAGTTAACCCTTTCACCACTGATCACCGTATAAGTGTTACGGGTGACGCTGGTTAGTTCGTTTATTTTTTATAGTGTCAGGGCACCCGCCGTTTATTACCGAATAAAGGTTTAGCCCCCTGATCGCCCGGCGGTGATATGCGTCGCCCCAGGCAGCGTCAGATTAGCGCCAGTACCGCTAACACCCACGCACGCAGCATACACCTCCCTTAGTGGTATAGTATCTGTACGGATCAATATCTGATCCGATCAGATCTATACTAGCGTCCCCAGCAGTTTAGGGTTCCCAAAAACGCAGTGTTAGCGGAATCAGCCCAGATACCCGCTAGCACCTGCATTTTGCCCCTCCGCCCAGCCCACCCAAGTGCAGTATCGATCGATCACTGTCACTTACAAAAGACTAAACGCATAACTGCAGCGTTCGCAGAGTCAGGCCTGATCCCTGCGATCGCTAACAGTTTTTTTGGTAGTATTTTGGTGAACTGGCAAGCACCAGCCCCAGGCAGCGTCAGGTTAGTGCCAGTAGTGCTAACACCCATGCACGCAGCATACGCCTCCCTTAGTGGTATAGTATCTGTACGGATCAATATCTGATCCGATCAGATCTATACTAGCGTCCCCAGCAGTTTAGGGTTCCCAAAAACGCAGTGTTAGCGGGATCAGCCCAGATACCTGCTAGCACCTGCATTTTGCCCCTCCGCCCGGCCCAGCCCAGCCCACCCAAGTGCAGTATCGATTGATCACTGTCACTTACAAAAGACTAAAACGCATAACTGCAGCGTTCGCAGAGTCAGGCCTGATCCCTGCGATCGCCAACAGATTTTTTGGTAGCGCCAGCGGCCTAGTACACCCCGGTCGTAGTCAAACCAGCACTGCAGTAACACTTGGTGACGTGGCGAGTCCCATAAGTGCTGTTCAAGCTGGTGAGGTAACAAGCACAAATAGTGTCCCGCTGCCACCAAAAAGACAAACACAGGCCCGTCGTGCCCATAATGCCCTTCCTGCTGCATTCGCCAATCCTAATTGGGAACCCACCGCTTCTGCAGCGCCCGTACTTCCCCCATTCACATCCCCAACCAAATGCAGTCGGCTGCATGAGAGGCATTTTCTTTATGTCCTCCCGAGTACCCCTACCCAGCGAACCCCCCCCAAAAAAGATGTCGTGTCTGCAGCAAGCGCGGATATAGGCGTGACACCCACTATTATTGTCCCTCCTGTCCTGACAATCCTGGTCTTTGCATTGGTGAATGTTTTGAACGCTACCATTCACTAGTTGAGTATTAGCGTAGCGTACAGCATTGCACAGACTAGGACACACTTTCACAGGGTCTCCCAAGATGCCATCGCATTTTGAGAGACCCGAACCTTGAACCGGTTACAGTTATAAAAGTTACAGTTACAAAAAAAAGTGTAAAAAAAAAAAAACACAAAAATAAATATAAAATAAAAAAAAATAGTTGTCGTTTTATTGTTCTCTCTCTCTCTATTCTCTCTCTATTGTTCTGCTCTTTTTTACTGTATTCTATTCTGCAATGTTTTATTGTTATTATGTTTTATCATGTTTGCTTTTCAGGTATGCAATTTTTTATACTTTACCGTTTACTGTGCTTTATTGTTAACCATTTTTTTGTCTTCAGGTATGCCATTCACGACTTTGAGTGGTTATACCAGAATGATGCCTGCAGGTTTAGGTATCATCTTGGTATCATTCTTTTCAGTCAGCGGTCGGCTTTCATGTAAAAGCAATCCTAGTGGCTAATTAGCCTCTAGACTGCTTTTACAAGCAGTGGGAGGGAATGCCCCCCCTCCCCTACCGTCTTCCGTGTTTTTCTCTGGCTCTCCTGTCTCAACAGGGAACCTGAGAATGCAGCCGGTGATTCAGCCAGCTGACCATAGAGCTGATCAGAGACCAGAGTGGCTCCAAACATCTCTATGGCCTAGGAAACTGGAAGCTATGAGCATTTTATGTCTTAGATTTCGCCGGATGTAAACAGCGCCATTGGGAAATTGGGAAAGCATTTTATCACACCGATCTTGGTGTGGTCAGATGCTTTGAGGGCAGAGGAGGAGTCTAATAGACCCCAATTTTTTCAAAAAAAGAGTACCTGTCACTACCTATTGCTATCATAGGGGATATTTACATTCCCTGAGATAACAATAAAAATGATTTAAAAAAATAATAAAAGAAACAGTTTAAAAATAAGATAAAAAAGCAAAAAATAATAAAGAAAAAAATAAAATAAAAAAAAGCACCTCTGCCCCCCCCCCTGCTCTCGCGCTAAGGCGAACGCAAGCGTCGGTCAGGCGTCAAATGTAAACAGCAATTGCACCATGCATGTGAGGTATCACCACGAAGGTCAGATCGAGGGCAGTAATTTTAGCAGTAGACTTCCTCTGTAAATTTTTTTTTTTTTTAAATTTTTTATTTAAAGATATGACACAGATACAAATATTACGATAGCTTCGCATTGCATTTAAACTGTAATGAACTCGTCAAGTATAACAGTCAGAAACTTAACAGTTAAATGTGAGTGGAGGTCATTATTCAGTTAGACTGAGATACCACTCGCTGAAGTCTAATATAATGCAAACTTAAACATCTGTGCCCATCACTTTTTATGTCTTTTTTATAGAAAGAGAAAAATAGTAAAGTTAGAGAGAGAAAACTGAGGAGAGAGAAAAAGAAAGGGAGATAAAAGAAAAATAATTAAAAATTAAACAAACAACACTCCTGGGAGGGGGGGGAGAGGAGGGGAGAGATGGTTGCCCCCGGGGAGCCAAATTCGGTAATACTGAACTGTCAATGAGAATCCTAGACGATGGATCCTGACAGGTATTGGTGGAATTCGCCGGAGAAGCGAAAAAGGTTCCAATAAAACCATTTGGACTTATGTTCCTCCGACTTGTCCCGCAACGCAGAGGTCAGATCCTCCATCTGCTCAATGTCCTCCACCCTCGCAAACCATTGGGCCACCGTTGGCGCAGACTGTTGTTTCCAAAGAGGTGGAATGCTAGCCCGGGCCGCGTTAAGGAGATGCTTGAGGATGGATTTGTGGTAATGTTTCTTTGACAGGGGAGTAAGGTTAAGAAGAACCGCAGCTGGATTATCCTGAAGGGAAATATCCGTGAGTTTCTGTACGAGCTTAAGCACCGGCTGCCAAAAAGTTTTGAGCACAGGGCAGTCCCAGAAAATATGTAATAGAGTGCCTGGATGTAGGTTGCAGCGCCAGCAGCGGTCATATTGTAGAGGAAATAGCTAGCACTGAAGGGGTCCTGTACCAGCGCGTCACTATTTTATATGCGGTCTCTTGGTATTTGCTGCACATAGAGGATTTCTGTGCGAAAAAGAGTATGCGTTCTTTTTGGGGTTCTGTGAAGGTGACTTGCAAGTCTCTCTCCCATTTTGCTAAGAATGGGGGATCCTCTGTGGCGTGAAGGTCCAAGAGGGATTTGTAGGAGGTTGATAAGGATCTCCGAATCGGTCCCTCACCCAAGCAGAGTTCCTCAAAAGAGTGGAGCTCTCTGACAAAGTGGGTTGGTTTGGGCAATGAGCCAAGAAAGTGGAATAGTTGGTTGATCCTCCAGTGGTCCAACCGGAGTGGAGCCTGACCTGAGAGCAGGTTCTCTGTAGCTGGCCAACCAGAGGACCGCAGTAGCGTAGAGGCTCTCATGAGTCCCTGTGGGGCTTGTGATCGAAAGGACGGGTCAGTGAGGCCAGGTAGAAAATCCGGATGACCAATAAGTGGCGTCAGTGGAGATGGAAAGCTTCTTAATGAGGCTAATCGGAAAAACCTCTTCAGTTCCATAAGAGTTGGTCCAATCAGTGGGTGAGTGGTCAAGTGGGTGGCAGGAGTTTTCCCAGCCCAAGGTAGTCCCGCCAGTGGGGCTCTGGCTGCCTCCTGCTCCAGCGATACCCAGAGCTTCAAATCACTGTGACGGCACCAGTCCACGACTCTGGTCATATGTGCCGCAGTATAGTATAGAGCTGGATCTGGGAATCCGAGACCGCCTCTAATCTTTGATCTTAATAGGAGTGTTCTGCCGAGACGTGGGTGTTTTCCACCCCAGATGAATCTGATGAATAATGAGCGAACGGCGTGAAAAAATGTTTGAGGTATCTTAACGGGCAGTGCCTGCAATAAGTACAGGAGTCTGGGCATTGCATTCATTTTAAGTATATTGCAGCGGCCGAACCAGGAAAGGGCCAGGGAGTTCCACCTCTCAAGATCAGCAGCGAGCGTAGATAAAAGGGGCTGAAAGTTGAGGGTGACGATGTCTTGTAGTTTTGCAGAGATTTTTGTTCCTAGATATTGTATTGAGCGGGCAGCCCATTTGAATGGAAAGAAGGGACGTAAGTTAGAAATGGTAGAATCTGACAAGGAAACATTTTAGGCCTCTGATTTTTGTAAGTTAACCTTAAAATTAGATAGGGTGCCATAACGCTTTAGCTCCTTTAACAAGGAGGGTAGAGAGGTGAGGGGCTCGGTAATGTAGAACAAAAGGTCGTCGGCATAAGCCGCAACTTTGTGTTGGCATTGATCCGATTGGATGCCTTTTATGGACTGATTACTTCTGATATGGCATAGAAAAGGTTCCAGGGAGAGGACGAACAGCATTGGAGACAGGGGGCAGCCCTGTCTGGTGCCGTTCGAGATAGAGAAAGGGCTGGAGTCAAAGCCGCTTACCCGGACAGTCGCTGTGGGATTCTCATAGATGGCCGAAATCCATGACAGGATGGAATCTGGTATACCCACGAATTTAAGTGTCTCCCGAAGGAAGGACCAGTCCACCCTGTCAAAAGCCTTCTCGGCATCTGTGGAAAGGAGCAGTAAGGGTATTCGGGAGCGTTTCGCTTTTTCTATGATGTTCAGTGTCCGGGTGGTGTTGTCCCTGGCCTCTCTAGTTTGAATAAAACCGACTTGGTCTATTCCGACCAGACGTGGTAATAAGGTATTCATCCGGGAGGCCAGGATTTTAGTGAAAAGTTTCATATCACAGTTCAGAAGTGAAATGGGCCTATAACTGGCGCATAGTAGTGGGTCTTTACCCGGCTTAGGGATCACAGATATAGAGGCGCGCAGCATGTCTGCAGGGAGATTGTGTCCGTCTAACACAGAATTAAAGGCTGCAAGAAATGAAGGTGCCAAAGTGTCCAGGTATAATTTGTAATATGGGAGGGTAAAACCATCCGGTCCGGGAGCCTTACCGGGCTGGGTGTCAGCTATTGCGGCTGCAAATTCCTCCATGGTAATAGGTTTGGACAAATCTACTCGCTCTTCAGTCGTCAGCATAGGAAGGTCAGTCTCTTGAAGATATTTGCGAATGTCTAGGGCTTTTTGGAGTAGCAACTGAGGGGTGGAAATTGGATCCAGGTTATACAACTTGTAGTAAAAAGCACGGAAAGTATCCGCCAGCTCCGGGGACGAATGGACTCTGGAGCCCGATGACGAGAGAAGAGCGGGCACGTATGTCTGAGAGCGCTTCGCGCGTAAGGCGTTGGCCAAAAGCCGACCACATTTATCGCCGTATTCGTAAAAGGAACGCCGGGCCTTCAGTAGTACATGTTTTGCCTCGTACATGGAATGGTCTCGTATAGCTTCCCGAAGACGGACAAGTTCCGTCTCGGTAGCACTATCGGGCCGACTCTTATGTTGACGTTCCAAAGTGTGAAGTTGCGCCAAGAGGTCAGTCAAGGTTTTAGCATGACGTTGTTTGGCCGCATGACCGTGTTTGATTAGTATGCCTCTAATGACGCACTTATGCGCTGACCATACAATGGCTGGGTTGTCTACAGAATCTTTATTGACAGAAAGGTATGACTTGAGTTCCCGAAGGACGTCAGCGGCAACCTCAGGGTCTTTTAGGAGCGTCTCGTTAAGTCTCCACGTGGATGTCCTGGGGTATGCTTGTGAAATAGACATCTCCAACAGAATTGGAGCATGGTCGGAAAGTGCTATGTGACCTATATCCGTCTTGGTGACCATGGGGATGGCTGAGTGTTTTAGGAAAAAAAGGTGTAAGGCCCATGAACGGTGGAATAGAAGGTGTAGTCCCGTTCTTGAGGGTGCATTATTCTCCAGATATCGATTAGTTGGTGTGAGTGTAAAAGATCTTTTAGGCGAAGTCGGGTTCCCCTAGGGAGGGAAGACAGGTTTGAGGAGGAGTCTTTATGAGGGTCCAATGTTAGGTTGAAATCCCCACCTAAGACAAGTGTTCCCTCAAGGAAGGAGTCGAGAGTGGATAAGAAAGCCTCAAGGGTGGGGAGAGGATTTGAATTTGGAAGGTAGATGTTCGCAAGAGTGAAGGTCCGAGAACAAATTTTTCCTTTTATGAGGAGGAACCTACCCTCCCGATCACGGAACTCCTCGAGGAATTGCCATTGGAAGGACTTAGAAATGAGTATACTCATCCCTTTAGATTTAGAGGACAAAGACGGACTGTGATAGGCCGTTGGGAAGTGTTTGTTAATTAGTTTAGGTATCCTGTCTGCCCTAAAGTGAGTCTCTTGGAGGAATGCAATTTGCGCTCTTTGTCTCCAGAGCCTGGCGAGACAGCTAGTACGCTTCTCCGGGGAATTCAGCCCCTTTATGTTCCATGAGAGGATCTTGACAGTCATGTTGTCTAAGTCTAGGTCAACTTGCGTTGACTCCCGGGGTGCACAGGGAGGGGAGGAGGGGAGGGAAATGGGTGAAGGGAGATGGGAGTGAGAGAAAAAAAAAAAAGAAAGGGGAAAAGATTGACAAGAGAAAGAAGAAGAAAGATAAGAAGAGAAGAGATCTAGTAGTCAAGAATGTATACTCCGCAGAGAGAAACTACTGCCACCTGGGCAGAGTGTGCCTAGTGCGGGGAGTAGTAAGGCACAGCTGAGTTCCGGGCCCCGGCCATATGGGCCCCCGCAGCCTTTGTGGGCACCGTTATTGTTACCCGGCTGGGAAAAAAAAAAAAAAAAGGGAAAAAAGTTGGTGAAGACGGATTAACGGGCCGTAATCACCAAGTATTTGCCTTACAAGCAAGTCTTAAACTAGGACAGCACCGGTCCCGCGTCCCAACCCCGAAGCCGCACGGCGCCCAAATCTAGGCATCGGGACCACCCCGAGGCAAGGCCACGGAATCCCAGCGGTACCCAAAAAAAACTGTAACCATAGTGTACAACCTGTAAAAAGGGCAAGGTGTTAGTTGAAGAAACAGTTACCTACTCACATTTGCACATAAAAAAAAAAAAAAAAAACAATTAAAAAAAAAACCAGAAAAAAATTAAGGGAAGAAAACCCCTCGTTAGAACATAGATAACCCTAGTTATATACATATTTATATGCTCATCATCATAGGGAATATGAATACGTATAGTCTCTATGGCAAATAATACGATGTTATGTCTACGGTTCCATCATTAGGCAGTCAAAGCCACCTCATTAATACATCACTCCGGGCCTGGGCGTGGAGGAAAAAAAAAAAAAAAAAAAAAAACACCCTCAATATACATCTACTCGGCAGTGTAGCCCACCCCTAAAAAAATAAATAAATAAATAAATAAATTTAAAAAAAAAAGGAGAGAAATTGCTCTTGCGTGTAGGTTAGAAACCATTGCTCCAGTTGTACTTTCAGAGCGCACCAGTGTGAAGGCAATGGGTCAAAGTTGAAGGTACCAAGCGTAGTACTGGGTTTGTCACATTAGAAACAAGCCAACTGTTATGTGGGATGATCAATGCATAGGGGAGGCCTATTTTCATTCGTGGACCAGTGTGTGCTGAATGTCAAGCTGGAAGGCCTCTAGTTTGCAGGCCTTACACATAATGTTCATGGCATGTCAACAAGCAACAGATAAGTAATTTAAACTCAAAGTTCAACCTGAGCAACAAGAAATAAGGCAAAACCGATCTGGGTGTGTGTCAACAATTTGCATGTGTAGGTTCAGCCCACCACTTCTGCATTCGGGGGTTGTGCGCGAGAGTTTCCCACCCGTCTAACTTGAGAGTGGTTCCCTCGGCCACGGCGACTGTAGTGGGCCCTTTGTGGTCTACCTGGGAGAGCTTGGAGCATCGGGTCTTTGGCAATAACTGTCAGCAGCCAGTTGGGTACTGGGAATGGTTCCATGTCGGCAAAGGAGAAGAGGTCTGGGAGTTCCGAAGGGTGACGCAAAGAGAAGGTATCTGGACCCCTACGAACTATAAGGTGAAACGGGTGCCCCCACTTGTACGTCAGACCTTTCTCCCCAAGACCATCCAGGAGAGATTTGAGCGATCGTCGCATAAGGAGGGTTTTTCTGGAAACGTCTGGTAGAAGGTGGACAGCTGCGCCATCAAATTCCAGGACTCCCACCCTCCAAGCCTGCTGTAATATATCCTGAAGGAGTGTAAACAGCATAGGACGTCTCTTGGTCTGTCAGATGTCTCCGATCGAGGGCCCAGGGTCCTATGAACTCTGTCAATGATGATCTCAGAGTCTGGCGGGCGGTCTAGGTAACGGTTAAAGACATTAACCACTGATGAGCGCAATTCTGAGTTTGGAACACTTTCAGGCAACCCCCTCAGCCTGATGTTCTGCCCGCGGCTGCGATTTTCCAGGTCGTCCTGAAGTAAATGTAACTGTATGATTTGGTCAGTAAGTTCGGATTGGGATGTCTGCAGGGTTTGCACAGATTGTGACACAATGACCTGTTCCTGTTCTACTACAGTGACACGGGAGTCCAGCACCACTGCATCCTGTCTGATAGATTGTATTTCTCCCCTTAAGGCTGTCTCCATCCTCTGAACAATTGATTCTAGGTCAGTTCTTGTGGGTAGCTGCTGCAAGAAATCCCACAGTCTTTGTTCAGAGGAGGCATGGAGAGGGAGACCCTGTGCTTGCTGTGTACAATATAGTGTACTCACTGCGTTCTGGTGCATGGTTAGTTGCCTCTGTTCCTCCATGTCTCCTGGGCTGAAACTCAGAGCGCTGGATGGGATAGGAGCTGTGGGTGAAGCTGGGAGCGCTGGGCTGTGCAGGGTGTCTTCTCTGTCTGGTGATGCTGCCAGAGATCTAGGAAGGCAAGGCAAAAGGTCACTGGGTGGTGAGAAGGGCGGCATGGTGTGATCATCTGCCGTCTGTGGAGGGGGATCAGCAACACTGGAGACTTCTGCTGTGCCCTGCCCTGTGCTGTGTGGCGGGCCAGCGCCATCTTTGCGGCCGCTGGTGTGGAAGCCGCCGGCTGCAGTGATCGTAAATAGCGGTCCATGCCGGCTCCGGAGCGGGTGTGCGGCGATCGGGTCCCTCGAGTGTCTGAGGAGGCAGGGAGGAGCCGTTAAATGCCGGTAATGTGCGGTATTCTGCTGCGGGATAACCACTGGCCGGGAGCCCTGTAAGGATACGTCCTCACGCCGCCATGCCTAGGCCACGCCCCTCCTCTGTAAATTTAAAGTGGTAACCTGTAAAGGTTTTTAAAGCCTTTTAAAAATGTATTTATTTTGTTGCCACTGCACGTTTGTGCGCAATTTTAAAGCATGTCATGTTTGGTACCCATGTACTCGGCCTAAGATCATCTTTTTTATTTCATCAAACATTTGGGCAATATAGTGTGTTTTAGTGCATTAAAATTTTAAAAAAGTGTGTTTTTTCCCCAAAAAATGCGTTTGAAAAATCGCTGCGCAAATACTATGTGAAAAAAATAAATAAAACGCCCACCATTTTAATCTGTAGAGTACCCCTACCCAACGAACCCCCCCAAAAAAGATGTCGTGTCTGCAGCAAGCACAGATATTGGCGTGACACCCGCTATTATTTTCCCTCCTGTCCTGACAATCCTGTTCTTTACATTGGTGAATGTTTTGAACGCTACCATTCACTAGTTGAGTATTAGCGTAGTGTACAGCATTGCACAGACTAGGACACACTTTCACAGGGTCTCCCAAGTTGCCATCGCATTTTGAGAGACCCGAACCTGGAACCGGTTACAGTTATAAGAGTTACAGTTACAAAAAAAAAAGTGTAAAAAAAATATATATATATAAAATAAAATAAAAATAGATGTCGTTTTATTGTTCTCTCTCTCTATTCTCTCTCTATTGTTCTGCTCTTTTTTACTGTATTCTATTCTGCAATGTTTTATCATGTTTGCTTTTCAGGTATGCAATTTTTTATACTTTACCGTTTACTGTGCTTTATTGTTAACCATTTTTTTGTCTTCAGGTACGCCATTCACGACTTTGAGTGGTTATACCAGAATGATGCCTGCAGGTTTAGGTATCATCTTAGTATCATTCTTTTTAGTCAGCGGTCGGCTTTCATGTGAAAGCAATCCTAGTGGCTAATTAGCCTCTAGACTGCTTTTACAAGCAGCGGGAGGGAATGCCCCCCCTCCCCTACCGTCTTCCGTGTTTTTCTCTGGCTCTCCTGTCTCAACAGGGAACCTGAGAATGCAGCCGGTTATTTTAGCCAGCTGACCATAGAGCTGATCAGAAACCAGAGTGGCTCCAAACATCTCTATGGCCTAAGAAACTGGAAGCTACGAGCATTTTATGACTTAGATTTCGCCGGATGTAAACAGCGCCATTGGGAAATTGGGAAAGCATTTTATCACACCGATCTTGGTGTGGTCAGATGCTTTGAGGGCAGAGGAGAGATTGAGGGTCTAATAGACCCCAATTTTTTCAAAAAAGAGTACCTGTCACTACCTATTGCTATCATAGGGGATATTTACATTCCCTGAGATAACAATAAAAATGATTTTAAAAAAAAAATGAAAGGAACAGTTTAAAAATAAGATAAAAAAGAAAAAAAATAATAAAGAAAAAAAAAAAAAAAAAAAAAGAAAAAAAAAAGCACCTCTGTCCCCCCCTACTCTCACGCTAAGGCGAACGCAAGCGTTGGTCTGGCGTCAAATGTAAACAGCAATTGCACCATGCATGTGAGGTATCACCGCGAAGGTCAGATCGAGGGCAGTAATTTTAGCAGTAGACTTCCTCTGTAAATTTAAAGTGGTAACCTGTAAAGGTTTTTAAAGCCTTTTAAAAATGTATTTATTTGTTGCCACTGCACGTTTTAAAGCATGTCATGTTTGGTATCCATGTACTCGGCCTAAGATCATCTTTTTTATTTCATCAAACATTTGGGCAATATAGTGTGTTTTAGTGCATTAAAATTTATAAAAGTGTGTTTTTTCTCCAAAAAATGCGTTTGAAAAATCGCTGCGCAAATACTGTGTGAAAAAAAAAATGAAACACCCACCATTTTAATCTGTAGGGCATTTGCTTTAAAAAAAATATATAATGTTTGGGGGTTCAAAGTAATTTTCTTGCAAAAAAAAATTATTTTTTCATGTAAACAAAAAGTGTCAGGAAGGGCTTTGTCTTCAAGTGGTTAGAAGAGTGGGTGATGTGTGACATAAGCTTCTAAATGTTGTGCATAAAATGCCAGGACAGTTCAAACCCCCCCCCAAATGACCCCATTTTGGAAAGTAGACACCCCAAGCTATTTGCTGAGATGCATGTCGAGTCCATGGAATATTTTATATTGTGACACAAGTTGCGGGAAAGAGACAATTTTTTTTTTTTTTTGCACAAAGTTGTCACTAAATGATATATTGCTCAAACATGCCATGGGAATATGTGAAATTACACCCCAAAATACATTCTGTTGCTTCTCCTGAGTACAGAGATACCACATGTGTGAGACTTTTTGGGAGCCTAGCCTCGTACGGGACCCCGAAAACCAAGCACTGCCTTCAGGCTTTCTAAGGGCGTAAATTTTTGATTTCACTCTTCACTGCCTATCACAGTTTCGGAGGCCATGAAATGCCCAGGTGGCACAAACCCCCCCCCCAAATGACCCCATTTTGGAAAGTAGACACCCCAAGCTATTTGCTGAGAGGTATAGTGAGTATTTTGCAGACCTCACTTTTTGCCACAAAGTTTTGAAAATTGAAAAAAGAAAAAAAAAAAAATTTTCTTGTCTTTCTTCATTTTCAAAAACAAATGGGAGCTGAAAAATACTTACCATGCCTTTCAGCAAATAGCTTGGGGTGTCTACTTTCCAAAATGGGGTCATTGGGGGGGGTTGTGCCACCTGGACATTCCATGGCCTCCGAAACTGTGATGGGCAGTGAAGAGTGAAATCAAAAATTTACACCCTTAGAAATCCTGAAGGCGGTGATTGGTTTTCGGTGCCCCGTACACGGCTAGGCTCCCAAAAAGTCCCACACATGTGGTATCCCCATACTCAGGAGAAGCAGCTGAATAAATTTTGGGTGCAATTCCACATATGCCCATGGCCTGTGTGAGCAATATATCATTTAGTGACAACTTTTTGTAATTTTTTTTTTTTGGCATTATTCAATCACTTGGGACAAAAAAAAATTAATATTCAATGGGCTCAACATGCCTCTCAGCAATTTCCTTGGGGTGTCTACTTTCCAAAATGGGGTCATTTGGGGGGGGGGGGGGTTTGTACCGCCCTGCCATTTTAGCATCTCAAGAAATGACATAGGCATTCATAAACTAAAAGCTTATAGTTTGTAGACACTATAACTTTTGCGCAAACTAATAAATATACGCTTATTGACATTTTTTTTACCAAAGACATGTGGCCGAATACATTTTGGCCTAAATGTATGACTAAAATTGAGTTTATTGGATTTTTTTTATAACAAAAAGTAGAAAATATCATTTTTTTAAAAAAATTTCGGTCTTTTTCCGTTTATAGCGCAAAAAATAAAAACCGCAGAGGTGATCAAATACCATCAAAAGAAAGCTCTATTTGTGGGAAGAAAAGGATGCCAATTTTGTTTGGGTACAGCATTGCATGACCACGCAATTAGCAGTTAAAACAACGCAGTGCCAAATTGTAAAAAGTGCTCTGTTCAGGAAGGGGGTAAATCCTTCCGGGGCTGAAGTGGTTAAGTGGTTAGAGAATGTGCTGAGAATTCACTTTGCAAAGAATACGCAAACACATACACAAAAAAAAAAAAAACTGTATTTTTGTTTGCACATGATTGGATAATGAGAGTCAGCACAGCTTCCCCGTATTCACTTAGGTAAGGGAAAATGCTCTTCCCTTGTAAAGTACATAGTACATCTTCCCTTGTAAAGTACATAGTTACATAGTTAGTAAGGTTGAATAAAGACCATCCAGTTCAACCTGAGTGAGTGTGGGTCTACAACCCAGATCCTTGTCCCTAATCCTGTACATCGCACACTCACATCAGTCCCTACCCTCAATCCAAGGTCCCCATTCATATACTAGGGCCAATTTTGGACAGAAGCCAATTAACCTACCAGCATGTCTTTGGAGTGTGGGAGGAAACCGGAGTACCCGGAGGAAACCCACGCAGGCACAGGGAGAACATGCAAACTCCAAGCAGGTAGTGTCGTGGTTGGGATTCGAACCAGCGACCCTTTTTTACTGCTAGGTGAGAGTGCTAACCACTGCACCACTGTGCCGCCTCATTGTACTGTAATGAATTCTTTCATTTCCAAGCGTGCGTGGTCTTGGTCACTCGATTTTTTCGTAGAAATACTATACTAATTACACGAAAATCAGTCATTCTGTTATCGCACGAGAAAAATTTTCGTTCTTGTCCTTTTGGATATTTTTGCATGAACTGTCATGATCGGGTCTCAAAAGCTGTGTCCTAACGAATAGATTATCGGACGATTGCTCCAAATGTGTTTTTTTTGCCTGATTTTCTTTTTGTGTGTACTAGGCATAACTACATTTAAAAAAAAAACATTCTCCATGAGTCCAAAAATCTTTTAATACTAGTGCTGGTTCATAAAAGACACATCCAACGCTTTTTGGGGACTCAAAGGTATTCCTCTTCTTTTGGGTCTAAATACTGTATGTAGTTAGAAGGAATCAAAAATGGCACAGTCATAAAAAATTGAATTTTGGAGGAATAAACAGTAAAAAAAAATGCCTAGAATTATTGTATTAGCAGTTCTATGACCCTCCGAGGCTGGAAGCAACATCATGACATCACATCCGGCTCTGGCAGATGTAAATAATGGATTTTTTTTAAGGAAAGCCTGAGATCGATTTTTTTTTGACGAGAGATGTGTGAACTTATAGACATGTTTGGTATCTATTTACTCGGCATAACATCGTATTTTATATTTTACTGAAAAATTGGGTTATCTATTGTGTTTTCTTGCATTAAAACTCATTAAAGTATATTTTTTTACAAAAAAATTGTGTTTAAAAAATTGCTGTGCAAATACTGTGTGACATAAGAAATTGCGACTGCCATTTTATTTCCTAGGGTCTCTGCTAAAAAAATATATATATGTATATATAATGTTTGGTGGTTCTGAGTGATTTTCTAGCAAAAAAATTATGATTTTTACATAAAGGAGAGAAATGCCAGAATTGGCTTGGGTGGCAAGTGGTTAAAGTTTGACGCAAGATGCTCAACCTCATCTTCTATATTTTAAAAAAAATGGATAATATATTGTGTTTGTGTACCTTAAAATTAATTAAATTCAGTTTTTACTGACATTTTTGGGAGTTTTAACTTATTTTTAGGCCTAAAACGATTTTTATAAATATGTGTCCAAAAAATGCCAAAAATGTCTCTGGCAGTGAAAAGGTTGAAGCATGTGGTTTCACAGAATAGTATGATTTTCAAAGACAGGTTCAGTGACAGCATTCACTGGCATTGCATATTTGGTTCTGGAATTGATTTTGTTATTTTACAATTAGTTTTGGCCTACACACTGTACATCAGCAGCACCACAATTTGATTTATTTAAAATGAATAAAATGCTTTTCTTTCAGTGGCTTTCAAATGGTAACAAATCCCGTATGGACCAGCACAGGGGCAGACTGACAACTTATGGGGCCCCCGTCCACACTCAAGTCACACCTGCACAAAGCTCCACCTACATATTACACTGTCCACATTACATGCATTTACCACAGAATGTATCTACACTATGTTTAACAGAAATGTTTAATAAGCTAAGAACATAAAGAAAAATAAACTTACATTAAAGTGCAACTATAGAACATTTCCAAAATGTACAAACATTTTTTTCCACAGTACACAGGGGGCAACAGGACAGAGCAAGGGGGCGGGGGGGGTGTGCATGGCAAAGTATAGGAGTCAGCAGGTCAGAGAACATGGGGTCAGGAGGGCCCACTACATGGTGAGCAGCTGGGCACATTATGGGGCACACCAGTGCACATTACAGGGGGGTGGCAAAGCAGGCCACGTTATGGGGAACACCAGGGCACATTAGTTGTGGGGGCAGCAGGGCACTTTATGGGGCACAGTAGGACATATTACATAAAGGGGGCAGCAGAGAACATTATGGGGCACAGCAGGGAACATTATATGGGGCAGGAGGGTACATTATGGGGCACGGCAAGGCATATTACAAGGGGGCATGAGGGCACATTATGGGGAACAGCAGAACACATTACATGTAAGGGGGAACAAGGCAAATTATGGGGCACAGCAGGGCATATTACATGAGGGGGAAAAGGGCACATTATGGGGCACACAGCAGGGCAGATCATGGGGCACAGAGTAGGGCACATTAAGGGTCACAGAGCATAGGGCACACAGTAGGGTACAAGACACATCATTGGGTTTATCACAGGGCACTTCATGGGGCACAGGGCCTATCAGGGGGTACACAGCAGGGCACACAGTAGGGCACATCACAAGGCACACAGCAGGGTTTATTATGGTGTGCACAGCAGGGCACACTATTGAGCACAGCATGGTGCATCACAGGAGGCACAGGGCACATCAGTGGGTATACAGCAGGGCACATCACAGGGCATGGGCACACATTAGGCACATCATGGGGCACACAGGGCATGGGGCACACACTAGGGCACGTCACAGGTCACACAGTAGGGCACATCATGGGGCACAGGGCATATCATGGGGTACACAGCAGGGCACGGACACATCACAGGGCATGGGGCATACCACAGGGCATAGGGCTCACAGAAGGGCACATCAGGTGGTACACAGCAGTTCATAGGGCACATCACAGGGCATGGGGCACACAACAGGGCACAAAGCAGAACACAGGGCACACAGCAGAGTACACTGCTGATGCAATGTCTCAGCACTGGGATCATCCAGACTCGGCACTGGGCCCCCCAGGGCCCGCACACTGGCCATTTCACCAAATCTGCCCACTGACCAGGGGTGTACACATGTTACGGCTGCAGAAGGAATTATACACCCGTGGGACCCCATAAGACGAGGACACAGGGGGATGCCATGGTTCGGGGAGGACACAAGGGGATGCTGTGGGGGGATGACATAGGGGACACCGTGGGGGAGGACACAGGGGGATGCCATGGGGAAGGGGGAGAGGACAAAGGGGATGCTGTGGGGGGAGGACACAGGGGGACACCGTGGGGGGAGGGGATGACACAGGGGGATGCTGTGGGGGAGAGTGATGATACAGGGGGATGCTGTGGGGGAGAGTGATGACACAGGGAGACGTTGTGGAAGGCAGGGAGGACACAGGGGGACACCATGAGGGGAGGATACAGATGGACTCCATGCGGGGAGGACACGGGGATGCCGTGGGTGATGACACCAAGGAACGCCATGGGGGGATGACACAGGGGGACGCCGTGGGGGGACGACACAGGGGGATGCCGTGGGGGGAGGACACAGATGGACGCCATGCGGGGAAGACATGGGGATGCTGTGGGGGGATGACACAGGGGGACGCCGTGGGGGTGACACAGTGGGATGCCATGAGGGGGGAACACAGGGGGATGCCATGAGGGAGGATACAAGGGGACATCGTGGAGAGGGACACTGGGGGTTGCAGTGGGGGAGGACAAAGGTCCTCTGTGGCAGGTGGCATATCTTTGATTTGGGGGTAAGAGGGGGAAGAGGACCTAAAATCCCCCACCCCCAGCACAAATCCTCTCCCCCACTATCATCACTCTTCCATGTGTGCTGTGCATACACAGTGACAGTCCTCACATCATCAGCCAGCTCTAGCAGTGCAATGTCCCCCCTCCTGTCACAAGGCCGAGTGAGTACACCAAGGCCGAGGAGGGGGGATCCTCGGTAGCTTGGTGTGGTGTGCAGGCTGTCAGCAGAGGCATGGAGGTGTTGTCTGCCACAGAGGGGCGATTGCTGAGTGTGGGAGCCTGGGCAAGAGATGCAGGGAAGGTGTCCTGGGTGCCCAGGCTAGCGCGCCCCCTTAATGCCAGCCAGTTACTTGAAACTTGGTGGAGAATTCCAGAGCAAGTTTCAAGTCACTGGCTGGCATTAAGGGGGCGCGCTAGCCTGGGTACCCAGGACACCTTCCCCACATTGCACTGCTAGAGCTGGCTGATGATTTGAGGACTGTGCAATACATCAGGAAGGAGGTAACAGGAAAGTGTCATGGGGCCTCCTGCGATCCTGTTGGGGCCTGGGCCCCCTACATTTGTACTGGCTGCCCCCACAATGGTGGCCCTGGTGTCTCACCCGATGCCTGTAATAATAAGGACTGTCACCGTGCACTGCTCCCCTTTGGTCCCTCCTCTCTTCTCATTCACCCCAAGTGATGTCATATACAAGTACATGGGATAGACAGGAGGGAAGGAGGGGCCAGCAGGGAGCAGCATGCTGTGACAGTTATTATTACAGGTGCTTCCTGCGCGAGATTGCATGTGTTGCAGAGCCTCTCATGGGGCCCCTTAATGGCCCCAGACCCTCTGGCAGTGCCCGAGAGCCCGATGGGTCAGTCCACCCCTGGACCAGCATATAAAGATTGGCCAGAAAGTACACTTTGGCTTCTAAATCCTTGTTGATGCAGAACTGTCTTGTCGCTAGCCAATTTTTCTCAAGCTCTCATTGAGAATTAAGCGACAGAAGATGATGCAGCATTGTAAAATTGGCCAGCAGCAGGACACTTTAATGGGGGAGAATTGGCTGACCTGTACTAGAGAAAAAGATTATAGGTGGGGCTTTTACTACAAGAATTAAGACTCTGCAGATGACTCAGCAATGTAAAATTGGCTAGCACAACAACTTTAAAGCGGATGTAAACCCTCACATATACCCAGTGAAACAAACAGCCTCAGATGATACACAGGGATGAAACAAATCCTCCTACATACGTTTTACATGCATATCTGCTGTCTTCAGCTTTATATACTGTTTAGAAAGTGCACGTCCTGTTAGAATTTTCTCTTCCTGATTCACCTGTGGGTGGGGAATCTTGACATACACTGGGGGACAGCTGATTTGAGGAAAGGCACACCCCCCCTCACCATATAGGTAGAAAAAGGAAGAGACTTGCAGAGCTGTGCTGTGAACTGACCAGCTCTCTGCTTATCTATTTATAACACCCACCCTGACACAAAATTCAAGCTGGTTTTATCACAGTTGAGGGAAAACTTATCATGCTGATAACAGAAGAGCAGAGCAGGAGAAAGCCACAGGCCACAGTGCTTTGAAGAGAGCTAAGAAAACACTACAGATATATGTGCCCAGGTCAAATTTCATGAATGGGATTTACATACACTTTAACCACTTCAGCCCCAGAAGGATTTACCCCCTTAACCCTTTCATGCCTAAGCCTTTTTCTGACATTTATTGCTTACAAGTTAAAATCCGTATTTTTTGCTAGAAAATTATTTAGAACCCCCAAACACTATACATTTTTTTTAGCAGAGACCCTAGAGAATAAAATGGTGATTGTTGCAATATTTTATGTCGCATGGTATTTGCGTAGCGGTCTTTCAAACGCACTTTTTTGGGAAAAAAGACACTTTCATGAATTAAAAAAAAAATAAACAGTAAAGTTAGCCCAATTTATCGTATAATGTAAAAGAAGATGTTATGCCAAGTAAATAGATACCTAACATGTCATGCTTTGAAATTGCGCACACTCGTCCAATGGCAAAAAAATACAATACCTAAAAATCTCCATAGGCGATGCTTT
The DNA here is from genome assembly GCA_037952835.1 of Lithobates septentrionalis. Lineage (NCBI taxonomy): Eukaryota > Metazoa > Chordata > Amphibia > Anura > Ranidae > Lithobates > Lithobates septentrionalis. Next base: position 1,338,918 of record JBBDGP010000169.1, read on the forward strand.
AAAAAAATTTAATGGTTACCAGGTTAAAGCTACAAAGGAGGTCTTTTGCTAGAATTATTGCTCTCACTCTAATGATCATGGCGATACCTCACATGTGTGATTTTAACACTGTTTACATATGCAGGCGCGACTTACGCATTCGGTTTCTTTGCTGCGCAAACTCGCGGGGACAGGGGTGCTTTAAAAAAAAGATTTTTTTTTTTACATTATCACTTTTAAAAAAGAAATATTCTGAGCACTTTTATTGCTGTCACAAGGGATGTAAATAGATGGTGACATGTACTCTTTATGGAGGGATCGGGGGTCTAAAAGACCCAAAATCCCTCCTTTGCATTTCAAAGTATTCAGATCGCCAAAAACGGTGATTCTGAATACTGTATTTTTTTTTTAAATCGGCACCATTGGCAGCCGAGTAAAACGGAAGCGACGTGACAATGTGCGACGTGTGTTTTTACATAGGAGACTGGAACTAAGCCGTTTCTGGCTTTGTTCCAGTCTCAGCCTAGCTGGCAGAAGTGCCGGATCGTGGATCGGGTCTCCCGCTGGGTGGGACGTGAGTCCCGGGAAGAGCGACGGAAGGTGGCAGGAGGGGGGACATCCCCTCCCACTCCTTTGGGATAACAGCCGAGTGGCTTTTATAACAAAGAGCCGACTGCCCGCTCTAAAAAACACTACCGGGGTGATGCTTATAACCCATTAAAGCTGAGGCCGTACATGTGCGTACGGTCAGCACTAAGGGTTTTAATGACCAGGCCATTTTTTGCGATACGGCACTGCATTGTTTTAACTGACAATTGCGCAGTCATACAACGTTGTACCCAAACAAAATTGATGTCCTTTTTTTCGCACAAATAGAGCTTTCTTTTGGTGGTATTTGATCACCTCTGCAGTTTTTATTTTTTGCACTATAAACAAAAAAAGACTGACAATTTTGAAAAAAAAAACTATATATTTTTTTACTTTCTGCTATAATACATATCCAAAAAAATACATAAAAAAAATGTATTCACCAGTTTAGGCCAATATGTATTCTTCTACATATTTTTGGTAAAAAAAAAATCGCAATAAGCGTATATTGATTAGTTTGGAAAAAAGTTATAGCGTCTACAAACTATAGGATAGATTTATGGACTTTTTATTTATATTTTTATTGTTTTTACTGGTAATGGCAATGATCTGCGATTTTTAGCGGGACTGCAACATTGTGTCGCACAAATCTGACCCTAAGTGACACTTTTTGGGGACCAGTGACATTATTACAGTGATCAGTGCTATAAAAATGCACTGATCACTGTATAAATGATACTGGCAGGGAAGGGGTTAACACTAGGGGGCGATCAAGGGGTTAACTGTGTTCCCTGGGTGTGTTCTAACTGTGTGGGGGCTGGGCTTACTAGGACAACACAGAGATCGCTGTTCCTGATCACTGGGAACAGTAGATCTCTGAGTTGAATTGTTCCCTTGTTTAACCACTTGCCGCCCGCCATATAGCAAAATAACTTCAGCAAAGTGGTTTCAATATCCTGACCGGACGTCATATGACGTGATCAGGATATTAAGCCGATCTAGGTAAAGAGTCTCTGATGGAGACTCTTTACTAGGGATGAGCTACGCGTTCGAGTCAAACCCATGCGAACGTTATGGGCCGTTTGCGCCAAATTCATGTGGCGCGTCACGGCCCATAATTCACAGCGGCATCACAGTGCATTGCTGGCTGATGATTGGCCAAGCTTGCACTATGACCCGCATGCTTGGCCAATCACAGCGCCATCGGTAGAGAGAGCTGTAATTGGCCAAAGCCAGGTTGGCTTTGGCCAATTATGGCTCAGGGGGTTTAGAACACGCCCCACATTATATAAGGCCGCCTGCACGGCAGCCCTGTGTAGTGTGTTCCGGCGTGCTGAGAGATAGAGAGAGAGACAGTGTGATTTCATTTGAGTTAGCTAGATTAGGCAGGACAGTCAGTGAGTTAGCTGCACTTACAGTGTATTGTGTATATATATGCATCCCAGGTGTTGCATATATATATATATATATATATATATATATATATATATATATATATATACACTGTATTCAGTTTAGCTAGATCTGTTCTTGTTATCTTCCTACTGACAGGCTTGTCTTGTTACAGTATTTACAGCTACCTGAAGAAAATTGCTGGTGTTCTTTTGATCCTATTAGTACCACAGTCAGGCAGCTAGACTATTTACAGTTAGTGTAGTGCGTCCTAATCACAGTGTTCAGCTAAAACTACAAGTTAGTGTAATGAGACCTCTGCACAATGTTTAGCTAAAGCTACAAGTTAGTGTAGAGCATCCTGCTCACAGTGTTCAGCTAAAACTACAAGTTAGTGTAGTGCAACCTCTGCACAGTGTTCAGCTAAAGCTACAAGTTAGTGTAGTGCGTCCTCCTCACAGTGTTCAGCTAAAACTACAAGTTAGTGTAGTGAGACCTCTGTGCAGTGTTCAGCTAAAGCTACAAGTTAGTGTAGTGCGTCCTCCTCACAGTGTTCAGCTAAAGCTACAAGTTAGTTTAGTGTGACCTCTGCACAGTGTTCAGCTAAAGCTACTAGTTAGGGTAGTGCGTCCTCCTCACAGTGTTCAGCTAAAATTACAAGTTAGTGTAGTGTGACCTCTGCACAGTGTTCAGCTAAAGCTACTAGTTAGGGTAGTGCGTCCTCCTCACAGTGTTCAGCTAAAATTACAAGTTAGTGTAGTGAGACCTCTGCACAGTGTTCAGCTAAAGCTACAAGTTAGTGTAGTGCGTCCTGCTCACAGTGTTCAGCTAAAGCTACAAGTTAGTTTAGTGTGACCTCTGCACAGTGTTCAGCTAAAGCTACAAGTTAGGGTAGTGCGTCCTCCTCACAGTGTTCAGCTAAAACTACAAGTTAGTGTAGTGCGACCTCTGCACAGTGTTCAGCTAAAACTACAAGTTAGTGTAGTGTGTCCTGCTCACAGAGTTCAGCTAAAGCTACAAGTTGGTGTAGTGTGTCCTCCTCACAGTGTTCAGCTAAAGCTACAAGTTAGGGTAGTGCGTCCTCCTCACAGTGTTCAGCTAAAACTACAAGTTAGTGTAGTGCGACCTCTGCACAGTGTTCAGCTAAAGCTACAAGTTAGTTTAGTGTGACCTCTGCACAGTGTTCAGCTAAAGCTACAAGTTAGGGTAGTGCGTCCTCCTCACAGTGTTCAGCTAAAACTACAAGTTAGTGTAGTGCGACCTCTGCACAGTGTTCAGCTAAAGCTACAAGTTAGTTTAGTGTGACCTCTGCACAGTGTTCAGCTAAAGCTACAAGTTAGTTTAGTGTGACCTCTGCACAGTGTTTAGCTAAAGCTACAAGTTAGTGTAGTGCGTCCTGCTCACAGTGTTCAGCTAAAACTACAAGTTAGTGTAGTGCGACCTCTGCACAGTGTTAAGCTAAAGCTACAAGTTAGTGTAGTGCGTCCTCCTCACAGTGTTCAGCTAAAACTACAAGTTAGTCTAGTGAGACCTCTGCACAGTGTTCAGCTAAAGCTACAAGTTAGTGTAGTGCGTCCTCCTCACAGTGTTCAGCTAAAGCTACAAGTTAGTTTAGTGTGACCTCTGCACAGTGTTCAGCTAAAGCTACAAGTTAGGGTAGTGCGTCCTCCTCACAGTGTTTAGCTAAAACTACAAGTTAGTTTAGTGTGACCTCTGCACAGTGTTCACCTAAAGCTACAAGTTAGGGTAGTGTGTCCTCCTCACAGTGTTCAGCTAAAACTACAAGTTAGTGTAGTGCGACCTCTGCACAGTGTTCAGCTAAAGCTACAAGTTAGTGTAGTGCGTCCTCCGCACAGTGTTCAGCTAAAGCTACAAGTTAGTTTAGTGTGACCTCTGCACAGTGTTCAGCTAAAGATACAAGTTAGGGTAGTGCGTCCTCCTCACAGTGTTCAGCTAAAACTACAAGTTAGTGTAGTGCGTCCTCCTCACAGTGTTCAGCTAAAACTACAAGTTAGTGTAGTGTGTCCTGCTCACAGTGTTCAGCTAAAGCTACAAGTTGGTGTAGTGTGTCCTCCTCACAGTGTTCAGCTAAAACTACAAGTTAGTTTAGTGTGACCTCTGCACAGAGTTCAGCTAAAGCTACAAGTTAGGGTAGTGCGTCCTCCTCACAGTGTTCAGCTAAAACTACAAGTTAGTGTAGTGCAACCTCTGCACAGTGTTCAGCTAAAGCTACAAGTTAGTGTAGTGCGTCCTCCTCACAGTGTTCAGCTAAAACTACAAGTTAGTGTAGTGAGACCTCTGCACAGTGTTTAGCTAAAGCTACAAGTTAGTGTAGTGCATCCTGCTCACAGTGTTCAGCTAAAACTACAAGTTAGTGTAGTGCGACCTCTGCACAGTGTTAAGCTAAAGCTACAAGTTAGTGTAGTGCGTCCTCCTCACAGTGTTCAGCTAAAACTACAAGTTAGTGTAGTGAGACCTCTGCACAGTGTTCAGCTAAAGCTACAAGTTAGTGTAGTGCGTCCTGCTCACAGTGTTCAGCTAAAACTACAAGTTAGGGTAGTGCGTCCTCCTCACAGTGTTCAGCTAAAACTACAAGTTAGTGTAGTGCGACCTCTGCACAGTGTTAAGCTAAAGCTACAAGTTAGTGTAGTGCGTCCTCCTCACAGTGTTCAGCTAAAACTACAAGTTAGTGTAGTGCGACCTCTGCACAGTGTTCAGCTAAAGCTACAAGTTAGTGTAGTGCGTCCTCCTTACAGTGTTCAGCTAAAACTACAAGTTAGTGTAGTGTGTCCTGCTCACAGTGTTCAGCTAAAGCTACAAGTTGGTGTAGTGTGTCCTCCTCACAGTGTTCAGCTAAAGCTACAAGTTAGTTTAGTGTGACCTCTGCACAGAGTTCAGCTAAAGCTACAAGTTAGGGTAGTGCGTCCTCCTCACAGTGTTCAGCTAAAACTACAAGTTAGTGTAGTGCAACCTCTGCACAGTGTTCAGCTAAAGCTACAAGTTAGTGTAGTGCGTCCTCCTCACAGTGTTCAGCTAAAACTACAAGTTAGTGTAGTGAGACCTCTGCACAGTGTTCAGCTAAAGCTACAAATTAGTTTAGTGTGACCTCTGCACAGTGTTCAGCTAAAGCTACAAGTTAGTGTAGTGCGTCCTCCTCACAGTGTTCAGCTAAAGCTACAAGTTAGTTTAGTGTGACCTCTGCACAGTGTTCAGCTAAAGCTACAAGTTAGGGTAGTGTGTCCTCCTCACAGTGTTCAGCTAAAACTACAAGTTATGCCGCGTACACACGGTCGTACTTTTCGTCTACAAAAGTCAGACAGCCTGTCCGACAGACTTCCGGCAGACTTTCGGCGGACTTGCGGCGGACTTGCGGCATACTTTCTAACGAACGGACTTGCCTACACACGATCACACAAAAGTCCGTCGAATTCTTACGTGATGACGTACACCGGACTAAAATAAGGAAGTTCCTAGCCAGTAGCCAATAGGTGCCCTAGCGTGGCTTTTTGTCCGTCGGACTAGCACACAGACGAGCGGATTTCGGGGTCCGTCGTAGTTACGAAGTAAAGATTTGAAGCATGTTTCAAATCTAAAGTACGTCGGATTTGAGGCTAAAAAAGTACGTTGAAAGTCCGGAGAAGCCCACACACGATCGGATTACCAGCCAGCTTTAGTCCGTCAGCGTCCGTTGGACTTTTGTAGACGAAAAGTACGACCGTGTGTACGCGGCATTAGTGTAGTGTGACCTCTGCACAGTGTTCAGCTAAAGCTACAAGTTAGTTTAGTGTGACCTCTGCACAGTGTTCAGCTAAAGCTAAAAGTTAGTGTAGTGCGTCCTCCTCACAGTGTTCAGCTAAAGCTACAAGTTAGTTTAGTGTGACCTCTGCACAGTGTTCAGCTAAAGCTACAAGTTAGGGTAGTGCGTCCTCCTCACAGTGTTCAGCTAAAACCACAAGTTAGTGTAGTGCGACCTCTGCACAGTGTTCAGCTAAAGCTACAAGTTAGTGTAGTGCGTCCTCCTCACAGTGTTCAGCTAAAACTACAAGTTAGTGTAGTGAGACCTCTGCACAGTGTTTAGCTAAAGCTACAAGTTAGTGTAGTGCGTCCTGCTCACAGTGTTTAGCTAAAACTACAAGTTAGTGTAGTGAGACCTCTGCACAGTGTTCAGCTAAAGCTAAAAGTTAGTGTAGTGCGTCCTGCTCACAGTGTTCAGCTAAAACTACAAGTTAGTGTAGTGAGACCTCTGCACAGTGTTCAGCTAAAGCTACAAGTTAGTGTAGTGAGACCTCTGCACAGTGTTCAGCTAAAGCTACAAATTAGTTTAGTGTGACCTCTGCACAGTGTTCAGCTAAAGCTACAAGTTAGTGTAGTGCGTCCTCCTCACAGTGTTCAGCTAAAGCTACAAGTTAGTTTAGTGTGACCTCTGCACAGTGTTCAGCTAAAGCTACAAGTTAGGGTAGTGTGTCCTCCTCACAGTGTTCAGCTAAAACTACAAGTTAGTGTAGTGTGTCCTCCTCACAGTGTTCAGCTAAAGCTACAAGTTAGTTTAGTGTGACCTCTGCACAGTGTTCAGCTAAAGCTACAAGTTAGGGTAGTGCGTCCTCCTCACAGTGTTCAGCTAAAACTACAAGTTAGTGTAGTGCGACCTCTGCACAGTGTTCAGCTAAAGCTACAAGTTAGTGTAGTGCATCCTCCTCACAGTGTTCAGCTAAAACTACAAGTTAGTGTAGTGAGACCTCTGCACAGTGTTTAGCTAAAGCTACAAGTTAGTGTAGTGCGTCCTGCTCACAGTGTTTAGCTAAAACTACAAGTTAGTGTAGTGAGACCTCTGCACAGTGTTCAGCTAAAGCTACAAGTTAGTGTAGTGCGTCCTGCTCACAGTGTTCAGCTAAAACTACAAGTTAGTGTAGTGAGACCTCTGCACAGTGTTCAGCTAAAGCTACAAGTTAGTGTAGTGCGTCCTGCTCACAGTGTTCAGCTAAAACTACAAGTTAGTGTAGTGCGACCTCTGCACAGTGTTCAGCTAAAGCTACCTGTAGAAGGTTGGTGGTGTTTTCCTGATCCTATCACTACCGCAGGCAGCTAAATAAGGTACAAGTTAGTTTTTTGTGAGCTCTGCACAGTGTTCAGCTAAAGCTACCTGTACCGTCGGACTAGCACACAGACGAGCGGATTTCGGGGTCCGTCGTAGTTACGAAGTAAAGATTTGAAGCATGTTTCAAATCTAAAGTACGTCGGATTTGAGGCTAAAAAAGTACGTTGAAAGTCCGGAGAAGCCCACACACGATCGGATTACCAGCCAGCTTTAGTCTGTCAGCGTCCGTTGGACTTTTGTAGACGAAAAGTACGACCGTGTGTACGCGGCATTAGTGTAGTGTGACCTCTGCACAGTGTTCAGCTAAAGCTACAAGTTAGTTTAGTGTGACCTCTGCACAGTGTTCAGCTAAAGCTAAAAGTTAGTGTAGTGCGTCCTCCTCACAGTGTTCAGCTAAAGCTACAAGTTAGTTTAGTGTGACCTCTGCACAGTGTTCAGCTAAAGCTACAAGTTAGGGTAGTGCGTCCTCCTCACAGTGTTCAGCTAAAACCACAAGTTAGTGTAGTGCGACCTCTGCACAGTGTTCAGCTAAAGCTACAAGTTAGTGTAGTGCGTCCTCCTCACAGTGTTCAGCTAAAACTACAAGTTAGTGTAGTGAGACCTCTGCACAGTGTTTAGCTAAAGCTACAAGTTAGTGTAGTGCGTCCTGCTCACAGTGTTTAGCTAAAACTACAAGTTAGTGTAGTGAGACCTCTGCACAGTGTTCAGCTAAAGCTAAAAGTTAGTGTAGTGCGTCCTGCTCACAGTGTTCAGCTAAAACTACAAGTTAGTGTAGTGAGACCTCTGCACAGTGTTCAGCTAAAGCTACAAGTTAGTGTAGTGAGACCTCTGCACAGTGTTCAGCTAAAGCTACAAATTAGTTTAGTGTGACCTCTGCACAGTGTTCAGCTAAAGCTACAAGTTAGTGTAGTGCGTCCTCCTCACAGTGTTCAGCTAAAGCTACAAGTTAGTTTAGTGTGACCTCTGCACAGTGTTCAGCTAAAGCTACACGTTAGGGTAGTGTGTCCTCCTCACAGTGTTCAGCTAAAACTACAAGTTAGTGTAGTGTGACCTCTGCACAGTGTTCAGCTAAAGCTACAAGTTAGTTTAGTGTGACCTCTGCACAGTGTTCAGCTAAAGCTACAAGTTAGTGTAGTGCGTCCTCCTCACAGTGTTCAGCTAAAGCTACAAGTTAGTTTAGTGTGACCTCTGCACAGTGTTCAGCTAAAGCTACAAGTTAGGGTAGTGCGTCCTCCTCACAGTGTTCAGCTAAAACTACAAGTTAGTGTAGTGCGACCTCTGCACAGTGTTCAGCTAAAGCTACAGGTTAGTGTAGTGCATCCTCCTCACAGTGTTCAGCTAAAACTACAAGTTAGTGTAGTGAGACCTCTGCACAGTGTTTAGCTAAAGCTACAAGTTAGTGTAGTGCGTCCTGCTCACAGTGTTTAGCTAAAACTACAAGTTAGTGTAGTGAGACCTCTGCACAGTGTTCAGCTAAAGCTACAAGTTAGTGTAGTGCGTCCTGCTCACAGTGTTCAGCTAAAACTACAAGTTAGTGTAGTGAGACCTCTGCACAGTGTTCAGCTAAAGCTACAAGTTAGTGTAGTGCGTCCTGCTCACAGTGTTCAGCTAAAACTACAAGTTAGTGTAGTGCGACCTCTGCACAGTGTTCAGCTAAAGCTACCTGTAGAAGGTTGGTGGTGTTTTCCTGATCCTATCACTACCGCAGGCAGCTAAATAAGGTACAAGTTAGTTTTTTGTGAGCTCTGCACAGTGTTCAGCTAAAGCTACCTGTACCGTCGGACTAGCACACAGACGAGCGGATTTCGGGGTCCGTCGTAGTTACGAAGTAAAGATTTGAAGCATGTTTCAAATCTAAAGTACGTCGGATTTGAGGCTAAAAAAGTACGTTGAAAGTCCGGAGAAGCCCACACACGATCGGATTACCAGCCAGCTTTAGTCTGTCAGCGTCCGTTGGACTTTTGTAGACGAAAAGTACGACCGTGTGTACGCGGCATTAGTGTAGTGTGACCTCTGCACAGTGTTCAGCTAAAGCTACAAGTTAGTTTAGTGTGACCTCTGCACAGTGTTCAGCTAAAGCTAAAAGTTAGTGTAGTGCGTCCTCCTCACAGTGTTCAGCTAAAGCTACAAGTTAGTTTAGTGTGACCTCTGCACAGTGTTCAGCTAAAGCTACAAGTTAGGGTAGTGCGTCCTCCTCACAGTGTTCAGCTAAAACCACAAGTTAGTGTAGTGCGACCTCTGCACAGTGTTCAGCTAAAGCTACAAGTTAGTGTAGTGCGTCCTCCTCACAGTGTTCAGCTAAAACTACAAGTTAGTGTAGTGAGACCTCTGCACAGTGTTTAGCTAAAGCTACAAGTTAGTGTAGTGCGTCCTGCTCACAGTGTTTAGCTAAAACTACAAGTTAGTGTAGTGAGACCTCTGCACAGTGTTCAGCTAAAGCTAAAAGTTAGTGTAGTGCGTCCTGCTCACAGTGTTCAGCTAAAACTACAAGTTAGTGTAGTGAGACCTCTGCACAGTGTTCAGCTAAAGCTACAAGTTAGTGTAGTGAGACCTCTGCACAGTGTTCAGCTAAAGCTACAAATTAGTTTAGTGTGACCTCTGCACAGTGTTCAGCTAAAGCTACAAGTTAGTGTAGTGCGTCCTCCTCACAGTGTTCAGCTAAAGCTACAAGTTAGTTTAGTGTGACCTCTGCACAGTGTTCAGCTAAAGCTACACGTTAGGGTAGTGTGTCCTCCTCACAGTGTTCAGCTAAAACTACAAGTTAGTGTAGTGTGACCTCTGCACAGTGTTCAGCTAAAGCTACAAGTTAGTTTAGTGTGACCTCTGCACAGTGTTCAGCTAAAGCTACAAGTTAGTGTAGTGCGTCCTCCTCACAGTGTTCAGCTAAAGCTACAAGTTAGTTTAGTGTGACCTCTGCACAGTGTTCAGCTAAAGCTACAAGTTAGGGTAGTGCGTCCTCCTCACAGTGTTCAGCTAAAACTACAAGTTAGTGTAGTGCGACCTCTGCACAGTGTTCAGCTAAAGCTACAGGTTAGTGTAGTGCATCCTCCTCACAGTGTTCAGCTAAAACTACAAGTTAGTGTAGTGAGACCTCTGCACAGTGTTTAGCTAAAGCTACAAGTTAGTGTAGTGCGTCCTGCTCACAGTGTTTAGCTAAAACTACAAGTTAGTGTAGTGAGACCTCTGCACAGTGTTCAGCTAAAGCTACAAGTTAGTGTAGTGCGTCCTGCTCACAGTGTTCAGCTAAAACTACAAGTTAGTGTAGTGAGACCTCTGCACAGTGTTCAGCTAAAGCTACAAGTTAGTGTAGTGCGTCCTGCTCACAGTGTTCAGCTAAAACTACAAGTTAGTGTAGTGCGACCTCTGCACAGTGTTCAGCTAAAGCTACCTGTAGAAGGTTGGTGGTGTTTTCCTGATCCTATCACTACCGCAGGCAGCTAAATAAGGTACAAGTTAGTTTTTTGTGAGCTCTGCACAGTGTTCAGCTAAAGCTACCTGTACCGTCGGACTAGCACACAGACGAGCGGATTTCGGGGTCCGTCGTAGTTACGAAGTAAAGATTTGAAGCATGTTTCAAATCTAAAGTACGTCGGATTTGAGGCTAAAAAAGTACGTTGAAAGTCCGGAGAAGCCCACACACGATCGGATTACCAGCCAGCTTTAGTCTGTCAGCGTCCGTTGGACTTTTGTAGACGAAAAGTACGACCGTGTGTACGCGGCATTAGTGTAGTGTGACCTCTGCACAGTGTTCAGCTAAAGCTACAAGTTAGTTTAGTGTGACCTCTGCACAGTGTTCAGCTAAAGCTAAAAGTTAGTGTAGTGCGTCCTCCTCACAGTGTTCAGCTAAAGCTACAAGTTAGTTTAGTGTGACCTCTGCACAGTGTTCAGCTAAAGCTACAAGTTAGGGTAGTGCGTCCTCCTCACAGTGTTCAGCTAAAACCACAAGTTAGTGTAGTGCGACCTCTGCACAGTGTTCAGCTAAAGCTACAAGTTAGTGTAGTGCGTCCTCCTCACAGTGTTCAGCTAAAACTACAAGTTAGTGTAGTGAGACCTCTGCACAGTGTTTAGCTAAAGCTACAAGTTAGTGTAGTGCGTCCTGCTCACAGTGTTTAGCTAAAACTACAAGTTAGTGTAGTGAGACCTCTGCACAGTGTTCAGCTAAAGCTAAAAGTTAGTGTAGTGCGTCCTGCTCACAGTGTTCAGCTAAAACTACAAGTTAGTGTAGTGAGACCTCTGCACAGTGTTCAGCTAAAGCTACAAGTTAGTGTAGTGAGACCTCTGCACAGTGTTCAGCTAAAGCTACAAATTAGTTTAGTGTGACCTCTGCACAGTGTTCAGCTAAAGCTACAAGTTAGTGTAGTGCGTCCTCCTCACAGTGTTCAGCTAAAGCTACAAGTTAGTTTAGTGTGACCTCTGCACAGTGTTCAGCTAAAGCTACACGTTAGGGTAGTGTGTCCTCCTCACAGTGTTCAGCTAAAACTACAAGTTAGTGTAGTGTGACCTCTGCACAGTGTTCAGCTAAAGCTACAAGTTAGTTTAGTGTGACCTCTGCACAGTGTTCAGCTAAAGCTACAAGTTAGTGTAGTGCGTCCTCCTCACAGTGTTCAGCTAAAGCTACAAGTTAGTTTAGTGTGACCTCTGCACAGTGTTCAGCTAAAGCTACAAGTTAGGGTAGTGCGTCCTCCTCACAGTGTTCAGCTAAAACTACAAGTTAGTGTAGTGCGACCTCTGCACAGTGTTCAGCTAAAGCTACAGGTTAGTGTAGTGCATCCTCCTCACAGTGTTCAGCTAAAACTACAAGTTAGTGTAGTGAGACCTCTGCACAGTGTTTAGCTAAAGCTACAAGTTAGTGTAGTGCGTCCTGCTCACAGTGTTTAGCTAAAACTACAAGTTAGTGTAGTGAGACCTCTGCACAGTGTTCAGCTAAAGCTACAAGTTAGTGTAGTGCGTCCTGCTCACAGTGTTCAGCTAAAACTACAAGTTAGTGTAGTGAGACCTCTGCACAGTGTTCAGCTAAAGCTACAAGTTAGTGTAGTGCGTCCTGCTCACAGTGTTCAGCTAAAACTACAAGTTAGTGTAGTGCGACCTCTGCACAGTGTTCAGCTAAAGCTACCTGTAGAAGGTTGGTGGTGTTTTCCTGATCCTATCACTACCGCAGGCAGCTAAATAAGGTACAAGTTAGTTTTTTGTGAGCTCTGCACAGTGTTCAGCTAAAGCTACCTGTAGAAGGTTGGTGGTGTTCTCATACTACAGGCAGGCAGTTGATTTTGCTAGCTGCAGTATCAGTATATATATATATATATATATATATATATATATATATATATATATACATACACACACATACATATATATACACACACTATATATATATATATATATATATATATATATATATATATATATATATATATATATATATATATCTCCCAGCTTAGTGCAGCTACAGGCCATTAGTATGTCTGGAAGGCCAACAAGGAGAGGCAGACAGTCACAAGCCAGTAAAAGAGGGCAAGCAGGCTCTGTGTCTAGAGGCAACAGTGCTGGTCGTGGAGACGGTGCATCCTCATCAGCACGTGGCCGTCGGACACGCTTGGCCTTTTTTTCGGCAGCTGGCCGTGTTGAGCCGCAACATGTGGAAGACTTGGTCGAGTGGATGACCAAGCCGTCCTCATCCTCCTCATCCTCTCTCACCGATGCTCAGGGTACTTTGTCTGGCAAAGCAGCGGCCTCTTCCCTCGGCTCATTGTCATCAGTGACTCCTTCCCTAGCCCCACCATGTCCTCCTGAGGAGTCCCTCGAACTGTTTGACCACAGTGTTGGGTACATGCTCCAGGAGGATGCCCAGCATTTGGAAGGCTCTGATGATGATAATGAGCTAGATGAAGGCAGTAACGTGAGCACAGACAGAGGGGGAGCCCAAGAAGGACAGCAATCTGGCAGTCATGTTCCCCCTGCTGCAGCATACTGCCAGGTTTGCTTCAGTAATGAGGAGGGAGGGGATGATGAGGTCACTGACTCAACGTGGATGCCTGAAAGGAGAGAGGAGGAGGAGGAGGAGGCGGCACATCACCAACGAGGCAGGATGCCCTCCAGGGGCCAGCCTAAGGGCAGCACACTGACTGCATCACACCCCAAAGCTCCGCATGTGCAGGGCGCTGCAGTCTCTGCGCGTTATTCAAAAAGTTCTTTGGTGTGGGCCTTTCTAGAGACAAAAAAAGGGGGAATTGGTCTGGAGAGACCCCTCTGACACCTCCATCCCTAAATACTAAAAAAGAACAAAACTAGCCAAATGGGACTTTAGATGAGGTGAAAGAGATGGGCACACGTGCACACAAACTGCAATAAAATTGATTTATTGATACAAAAACTGTATAAACACAATGGGAACAACAATAAATGTGCGTTACCCAGCATAGTAGCCTAGTTCACAGCATGAGTAAAAGACAAATACAATTGCACTGCAATCAGTTTATACATCCATAAACAATAGCAAAATCCACGATGAACGTTAAGACTAGTCAATGCATATACATATACATTATTTGACATTTAAAAGTCCCCAAACATAAGTGAAAGCAGTATATGCACATGATGTGGCCAACTGCGGATGCCCAGCAGAGTGGACATGCGGGTAGCATCGGTGGTGCCCTACGCGTTTCGCAAGTCTGTTCTCCCTCGTCAGGGGCAGATGCATACTGGGTTTTGTCTGTAACAGAGATATTAAAATGATAAGTATATGTGAATCATTAAGTGGATCGGGGCAGAGGAGATGGTTGGCAAGCGAGGTCAATTGTATAAAGGCCTCATACTCACCAAAAAACTTGGCTGGATCCCCAAAACACTGGATGCCAAGATGGCGACCACGAGCAGTGCCGGTTTGGGGGCTGAGGGGGCATGGCAACCGGAGTCGCAGCGGCAAGAAAACCAGGACGCACGGCACGGACTAACAGAGAAACATCTGGTCTGTGGTCAAAATGTGTTGATGGATCAATCTAAAAAAAGAGAAAGTGTAAAGATGCGTGAGTCTCAATGGATATATTGAAACCGAATGAGCATCAAAAAATGGATTCAAGAAAAGGGATATGACCAATGGGAATTGCATGTTGAACTAAATGAATATAATGTATGTATAAACAATAACTACTGATGTTATTGTAAAAACTGTTGAGGGGACCGTAATCACAATCAAGTGAAAACCGAAAATTAGGCAGGAGGAACAAAGAGGAAAGGAAAACGAAAGACATGTAAAATGAAAATGAAAAAGACCCAAATTATATGTGGAGAGAAGTTGGCACCAATAATGATGGAAGGTTGGTGTTGTGTATGGTAAAAAAGGAGGGGTCGCCTGCACTGCAAATGTGGAGTAAATGGAAAAAGAAAAAGGGGAAAAAGCAGTATTACCTGAATGCATTGAACAATCCTGGGCATATGTGGTGCAATCCCTGATCTGTAGCCATCACGGTAGACCATCAGAGCACAAATGTAAACTGCAGCCGCGCGTAGCATCCGGATATACCAAAGGCGGATCCAGAAGCTCCACCCCCAGCATCATGTACGGATGGTGGCAGACCTGCTTGTGGGACGCCGGCCACCAAGAGCGGGTGTGCATAGCAACAACCCCTCATCCATCCGGGATGTTCCACACGGTCCACAGAGATGTGAGGTTCGGAAGACTTCACATAGTGGGCGTGGAAAATATGATGCCGACATGCAGGTGGCCAAATGAGTGCATCAGATCGTACCGCTGCTATTTGCAACATATGTCTCAAGCGTATCTCGCATGGCCAAAACATCTCCCGCTTGGGCACCACATGCTTGACCAGACATATGTTGACTTGCCATGCAGTTCGTTGGCAAGCGTATTTAAAAGACCCACACCAAAGAACAAAGAGGACCTCTCCTTGCTCCTCATCAGCTGAGATCTCCAACCCCACTATACCTTTCGTCCTCTCTGAGACCTGCACTGAGAGGAATGAAGGTGTAGAATTAGGTGTGTCACAGCCAAGTACTTGTGGGCAATCTGCTTTCGGTACACCAACGTCAGATTGTACCAGGCAAATTTCCCTGCCCCAGCTGCTGCACCATCGAAAGAAGTTTGCTCCCAGCCATCCACATGCCCAGCGGTTGAATGCTAGCTTGGCAAAATTGCTAGCACTTCAACTGCTGCCTTTTCAGTTGGTAGACTCTGCCCCCTTCCGTGAGTTTGTGGAATGTGCGGTTCCTCAGTGGCAGGTACCCAAACGCCACTTTTTCTCACGGAAGGCGATTCCGGCTCTCTACCGGCATGTGGAAGGCAATGTCTTGGCCTCGCTGGACAGGGAGGTCAGCGGTAAGGTGCATATTACCGCTGACTCATGGTCCAGCAGGCATGGACAGGGACGTTACCTAAGTTTCACCGTGCATTGGGTGATTCTGCTGGCAGCTGGGAAGGATGCAGGACAAGGTGCAGTAGTGTTGGAGTTTCTTCCACCACCACGCCTCCAAAATGCCACTACTAATGATTGTGACACACTTCTCTCCTCCACCCCCTCCTCTTCTTCTTCCTCCATGGCCTCTTCCTGTGCTTTGTCCTCGGAACCAGCGGTGCTCTGTAGCCGTTCAAGGGGCTACGCTAATATGCAGGCCATAAGATGCCAAGCGGTGCTTGAGCTGGTGTGCTTGGGGGACAGGAGCCACACTGGGGCAGAGGTTCTGTCAGCTCTGCAGGGGCAGGTTCAGAGGTGGTTGACGCCACGTCAACTTAAGGCAGGAATGGTGGTTTGCGACAATGGCACCAACCTCCTCTCTGCCCTCCGACGTGGATAAATGACCCATGTGCCCTGTTTGGCTCATGTCCTTAACTTGGTGGTGCAGCGGTTCTTGGGCAGGTACCCGGCTTACAGGATGTCCTGAGGCAGGCCAGGAAAGTCTGTGTGCATTTCCACCGGTCATATAATGCCAGTGCTCGCCTGGCAGACCTCCAAAAGGAGTTTAACCTGCCCAAGAACCGCCTAATCTGTGACATGCCCACCAGGTGGAACTCAACGTTGGCCATGCTGCAGCGGCTGCACACCCAGCAGAGGGCCATCAATGAGTACCTGTGCGACTATGGCATCAGGACAGGGTCAGGGGAGCTTGGTTTTTTTTCCCCACGCCAGTGGGCCATGATCAGGGATGCATGTCACCATTTGAGGAGGCCACGAGGATGGTGAGCAGTGACAGTGCATGCATCAGTGACACTGTCCCCCTTGTCCCCCTGTTGGAGCACACGCTGCGTGGAATAATGGACAGGGCACTGGAGGCAGAACAGAGGCAGGAAGAGGAGGACTTCCTTAGCTCTCAAGGCCCCCTTTATCCAGACAGTGTTCCTGCATGCCCGCCGATCACACAGGAAGAGGACAAGGAGGAGGAGGATTGTGTCAGTATGGAGGTGGAGCCTGGCACTCAGCATCAGTCCTTAAGGGATCAGTCCCAAGAAACACATGGACTTGTACGTGGCTGGGAGGAGGTGGCTGCAGACCATGTCGTCCTCAGTGACCCAGAGGACTCCGGACCGAATGCCTCAGCAAACCTACGCTGCATGGCCTCCCTGATCCTGCAAAGCCTGCGTAAGGATCCTCGTATTCGTGGTATCAAGGAGAATGACCAATACTGGCTGGCAACCCTCCTTGATCCATGTTACAAGGGTAAGGTTGCGGACCTTATCTTGCCATCACAGAGGGAGCAGAGGATGAAACATCTTCGGGAGGCCTTGCAGAAAGGTCTGTGCAATGCGTTCCCAGAGACTGGGAGGTTACAAACTCCTGTTTCTGGACAACGTGTTGCTGAGGCTTCGGTCAGTCAAAGAAGGAGCGGTGGAGAAGGTGGCCGTCTGACCGATGCGTTCAGACAATTTTTTGGTCCGCAGCCCCAAGGTATGATCGGTTCCAGCAACCATCGCCAGCCTCTGTATTACATGGTGCAGGAATACCTAGGGGCAAGATCTGACTTGGACACCTTTCCCACCGAAAATCCTCTGGGTTACTGGGTCTTGAGGATGGATCACTGGCCAGAGCTTGCACAGTATGCAATTGAGCTACTGGCCTGTCCTGCATCCAGCGTTCTTTCGGAACGCACATTCAGTGCGGCTGGAGGCTTTGTAACCGATCACAGGGTGCGTCTGTCCACCGAATCGGTCGATCGACTGACCTTCATAAAAACAAATCAGTCTTGGATCACCACCAGCTACCAAGCACCTGATGCTGATGTAACCGAATAATTTTTTTTGAAATCTCAGATCCCTTCAAAGACTGCCTATGCTGATGCTGATGCTGAGTGACTATTTTGTTTAACAGGGGCGTGTAATTACAATTTTTGATGCAATACTTTGCAGCAGGGCTCGTTCCTGCGTTCCAACTAGAGTGTCTGTGAAGGGTTAAGGTGTTCTGGCACCAGCACCAGTGCCTAAGGCCCAATTTTTCAGCCCCTGTTTAACAGGGGCGTGTAATTACAATTTTTGATGCAATACTTTGCAGCAGGGCTCGTTTCTGCGTTCCAACTAGAGTATCTGTGAGGGGTTGCAGTGTTGTGGCACCAGTGCCTAAGGCCCAATTTTTCAGCCCCTGTTCAACAGGGGCATGTAATTACAATTCTTGATCTAATATTTCACAGCAGGGCCCGTTTCTGCGCCCACCAAGAGCGAGTGAGGACTTACAGTGTTGTGGCACTAGCACCACCACCACCAAAGGCACAATTTTTCTGCCCCTTTTTAACAGGGGCATGTAATTACAATTCTTGATCTAATATTTCACAGCAGGGCCCTGTGAGGGCTTACAGTGTTGTGGCCACAACAACACCTAAGGCCCAAATTTCTGCTGAGTATATAGGGCAGGCCCCTGCTTTCAAACATCCAACTTACAAACGACTCCTACTTGCAAAAGGAAGGAGACAACAGGAAGTGAGATGAAATCTACCCCTAGGAAGGGAAATTCTCTCCTGTAAGAGTTAATATGGGAAAAACGTTTCTCCTTTCCACTGATGCTTTATCACCAATCCTTGTTTCACAAAAAAAAACAAATTTTCAAAAGACATTTGTCATTGGGACAAAAAATTAGGTGAAATCTTCTGAAGAGGAGCACAGACAGCAAAACAAATGTCACAGGGGTGATAACCCTTCCCTATGTTTTCCAAAAATTTTTTGTCTGGAGCTAAACACGTTAAAAATGTACCAGTTCAAAATTACAAACAGATTCTACTTAACAACAAACCTACAGTCCCTGTCTTGTTTGCACCGCCTGTATACTGCTGTTCAGAGTATATAGGGCCTGGTGGCCCCACGCCTTTCCTTTTTTTAATTTAGGTGCGGGGTTCCCCTTAATATCCATAGAAGACTTAAAGGGCCTGGTAATGGACTGGGGGGTACCCATGCTGTTTGTCTCACTGATTTTCATCCATATTGCCAGGACCCGACATTACATTAAAGCCGCAAGCAGTTTTAAATTACTTTTTTTCCTTTAAAAATGCCTAAGCACGGGAAACACGCGCCACTTTACAGGCATGCTATAGACACCCCCCAGGTACGATATTTAAAGGAATATTTCACTTTTTTTTTTTTTTAACTTTAAGCATCATTAAAATCACTGCTCCTGAAAAAACGGTTGTTTACAAAAGTTTTTTTTGCATTGATACATGTCCCCTGGGGCAGGACCCGGGTCCCCAAACCCTTTTTAGGACAATACCATGCAAATGCAAAATGAGCACTTTTGATTTTGAACGTTCAAGTCCCATAGACGTCAATGGGGTTCTAACGTTCGTGCAAATTTTCGGCCCGTTCGCAGGTTCTGGTGCGAACCGAACCGGGGGCTGTTTGGCTCATCCCTACTCTTTACCACGTGATTAGCTGTGTCCAATCACGGCTGATCACGATGTAATTAGGAAGAGCCAGCTATCGGCTTTTCCTCACTCGCATCTGACAGACACGAGTAGAGGAGAGCCGATCGGCTACTCTCCTGACAGGGGGGTCTGTGCTAATTGTTTATCAGCACAGCCTCCCCTCAGATCCCACCCAGGACCACCAGGGAAGATGCCCAGGACCACCAGGGAAGCCATCCACACTGGACCACCAGGTATGCCCCCTAGACCCCCAGGGAAATACCAATCTGTGCCCATGCAGCTGCCAATCAATGCCCAGGCAGCTGCCAATCAGTGCCCACTCCAATGCCTACCACTGCCAGTGCCAGCAGGGATGCCTATCAGTGCCTCATATCAGTGCCACGTATCAGTGCCCATCAGTGCCACGTATCAGTGCCCATCAGTGCCGCCTATCAGTGCCACCTATAAGAACCCATCTTTGCAGCCTTTCAGTGCCCATCAGTGTCGCCTATCAGTGCCCATCAGTGCCCACCAGTGCCACCCGAGTGCCCATCAGTGCCGCCCATTAATGCCAATCAGTGCTGCATATCTGTGCCACCCATCAGTGCCGCATACTAGTGCCGCATACCAGTGCCCATCGTCAGTGCCCCTCAGTGCCCGCTCATTAGTGCCACCTAATCAGTGCTGCCTTATCAGTGCTCATCAGTGAAAGAGAAAACATACTTATTTCCAAAATTTTTTAACAGAAACAAAAGCAAAACTTAATTTTTTTTTTACATTTTCGGTCTTTTTTTATTTATTTAGCAAAAAATAGAAACCACAGAGGTGATCAAATACCACCAAAAGAAAACTTTATTTGTGGGAACAAAATGATAAAAATTTAGTTTGGGTACAGTGCAGCATGACCGCACAATTGTCATTCAAACTGCGACAGCGCTGAAAGTTGAAAACTGGTCTGGGCAGGAAGGTGTATAAGTGCCCTGTATTGAAGTGGTTAAATAGGCAGATCCCCATTCTGCCTCTCTTTACTGCGACCACGGGTGGCTGGCGGACATCGAGTCTGCCAGACCCGTGAGCAAGCTCCCATGTTGTGCCCGCTGTATCTCATGCATGGACCGATGTACAGGTACGTCGGTTCGCGCAGCTGGACCACCCTGCCGCAGTATAAGTGCAGTGGGTGGTCTGGAAGTGGTTGAATAGAAAGGCTAGGCCTGGGAACATGGACAAGGGGGATAGGGGTTCCAACCACTCAAACCATTCATTGGTGATGAGGCGCAGCAGCTAAAGAAAGCGTAGCCTACAGACCTTCTTTCTGTGAATGAGTTAAAGAAGGCTGCCTCAATGAAGTACCTATCCAAGGCTAATGCCGCGTACACACGAGCGGACTTTGGTCGGACAATTCGATAGTGTGTGGGCTCCAGAGGACTTTGTTTTCTCAAAAGTTGGACGGACTTAGATTTGAAACATGTTTTAAATTAATCCGTCGAAATCGAGTCCGGCCGAAAAGTCTGCCGTCTGTATGCTAGTTCGATGGACAAAAAGCCACGCTAGGGCAGCTATTGGCTACTGGCTATGAACTTCCTTGTTTTAGTCCGGTCGTACATCATCACGTACGAATTCAACGGACTTTGGTGGATTGTGTGTAGGCAAGTCCGTTCATTCAGAAAGTTCGTCGTAAAGTACGTCGAAAAGTCTGCCGGGCAAAGTCTGCCGTAAAGTCCGCTCGTGTCTACGCGGTATTAGAGTTTTCATTATAGACATAACAAGCCTTGTATAGTTACTCAATTGGATTGACTTATTTCCTATGTCTGGCAGGTGGGCATAAGGCCTGATTCACACCTATGCATTTTTAGTGCTTTTTGCATTTTGCAGATTTGCACTACAGTCCATTTAACATTGTTTCCTATGGAACTCGTTCTGTAGTGCAAATCTGCAAAATGCAAAAAGCACTAAAAATGCATAGGTGTGAATCAGGCCTTATGACTGGAACTCAGAGCTCTTCAGTGTGAAGTCAGGATCAGATGGGGTACAGAGGCAAATTTCAGCTGGAACGTGACAGTGGCCCTCAAACTGCAAGAGCACAGCACTGCAGGGTGATGCCAGGGTATGCTGGAGGCAGGCACTGCTAACCCCTTCTCTCCCAGAAGCCTGCATAGTCTCTTGGCTGGCTCTACAACATTTGTTTTCTGTTGGGTGCTGTACATATGTTTTGCAGTGACATTACAGCTCATATTTTCTTGATGGGACAGCATTTTATATGTGATCTTTTGTAGACTGATATTGCTCTTCACTTAGCGCTGGTTGTTCAGTAGTCAATGACTATGTTAATGAAGTTCTTCCTGAAGGTAGGCTGTGTGTAGAAAAGCACGTAATTAAAGATTTTTTTTTTTTTTACAAGTTATTGTGCTGAGGTTTGTACTGTTTATGTCTGTGAGAATCTCACTTTTGGCATTATAACATATTATGTGGGTACAAATATTGTGCAATATGTCACTGTGTACACAGTGAGCAGGCTGAAGTTTCAAATGACCCTACTGTTTGAGAAATTTAGCCACACCCACAATTCGCAGCAAAGCGTAATGCCTATTTATACTCCTCTGGCTAATCAAGGCTGATACCCTTAATGAAAAAAAAAATAACTACGGCCCTGGACTAAGCACAAATTCATTAGAGACACAGCTCACAGACTCTTCTTATGCAGTTTGCAAACTTTCCCTATACAGTACTTTGTCTACAAAAGCTTTAAATTCACTGACACTATGGGGTTGATTTACTGGAACTGGAGAGTGCAAAATCTGGTGCAGCTGTGCATGGTACCAAATCAGCTTCTAACTTCAGCTGCAGCACCCACCATTTGATGAGCCTTGTTTTCCAGGAACGTGTGCGATAAGAATATAGACAGGACTGGATGGACATTAGGACTGCTTTATTGAAGATCATCTAATCTCCGTGAAAGGATTGCAACAATTTATCACCTTAAAAGAATTACATGGAGCTATATGAACTTTTCAAGTGCACTGATGTGAAAGGTTTACAATCAACCATATAATCATGAAAAGCAGTTACCACAGATAAACTGATCCCATTACCAATATAATTTTGATACACCTGTTACAGGCACTAATAGCACTTTATTATAAGCACTGACCTCCACTCACACACATTTAGGAGGGGTTCTAGGAGGACTGACAGGTATAGCGAATTTTCACATCCTGATGAGTCAGTCCTATAAGTGGCCACTTGTGACATTTTTTACTGTTATGTTTGTCTAGAGTCTAGACAATGTCGTCAGAAAAAACAAATGCAGTCTGAGACTGTAAAGTGTGTATTAATAAAACACATAATAACTTACTTAATCTAGATAAACAAGGAAGGGTACATCTGTGGGTAAACGCTCTGTGAGGCATCCATCACACTGGACAGTAGAAGGTATGTTGTCTCAGCAGCTCTGTGGGCTCTCCCAGCCGGCAGGAAGATGGTATGATGGTGGAGAGCTGGAGAAAGGCTTGGAACACTTCCTGGATCACAGTGCTAAAGGGGATGACCTCAGAGGTTTGGTCGCGACTGAAAGGGCTGGAGCACTGAAAAAGGAGAGCAAATTCCCCCCACCACCAGGGTGCGTGTCAGAGGGTTAACACAGTCAGAGCCTGTCAGTATCGGCGCGTCCCGGTGCACCTGCGCAGTAGAGCCCCACTTCAGCACGTACGGGCACACGATCGGCGGGTACGAGCGCGTGATCCGAACGGGTTAGCACACGTGGGTACACAAACGCATGCACGTACAGTGGGACGTCCCCTTGGCGGGCCTATATAAAGGCAGCTATGCCTTGTGCTCATTGCTGGTTTGTCTTCTCAGCTTCCAGTGTTCCCGTTTATCCTCTGCATACCTGTTCCTGCCTGTTGTGACCCGGACCGTTTGACTACTTTGCTTATCCTCTCTCCAGTGTTTGACCCTCGGCTTGATTAAGGACTTCTCTGCTTATCTTCGCTCCAGTGTTTGACCCCCGGCTTGATTACGACTCTTCTACTGATTCTCTCTCCAGTGTTGACCCTTGGCCTGCTAAACGGACTTGTCTTGCTTTAACCTGTACTACGATTACCTGGTGTTTGACCCTCTGCCTGCTCAACGGACTTGCCTTGCCTCAAACTGTGCTTGCTACCACGTCTCCCGGTGTTTGACCCTCGGCCTGCTTAACGGACTTGTTCTGCTTAACTCTGTGCTTCTCCTCAGCTCTGTTCCTGGTTCCAGGTCAAGGGTTGGAGTCTCTGCCAGTCTTCTCTCCAGCTTAGCAACCAGTCCATGCTACACGGGTTCTACACGTCTGGTGAGACCTTGGTGACCTGCACACCTGCTGGCAACCCATGCCTCTCCGTGCCTGATTCCCTCTGTACCACCTTCAGGGGTAT
Source organism: Lithobates septentrionalis (assembly GCA_037952835.1). Taxonomy (NCBI): domain Eukaryota; kingdom Metazoa; phylum Chordata; class Amphibia; order Anura; family Ranidae; genus Lithobates; species Lithobates septentrionalis. The sequence continues at coordinate 1,362,210 of JBBDGP010000169.1, forward strand.
CTCGCACCTAGTTGCTAGGGAAGCCGCTCTCAGCATTCGGGCCTTGGTGAGTACCTGACAGTACAAACCAGCCATGTCAGAGGCCGACAGAGCCGGCTCTCCCCTCGAGGCCCTCTGCCAGCAGGTTACAGCCCTTACACAGGCTGTCCAGAGACTGCAGGATGGATATTTCCAAATTGAGGGTCGCCTTCAACACCTAACAACTTCCTCAGCTCCCCCAGAAGCACCGTCAGCTCCATCCAGTGGGACTTCTTCTTCACAAAACCAAGTCAACCCAGTCATGATGGCCATCCCTGAACCTAGGGTTCCCATTCCAGAACGGTTTTCCGGAATTCGAAAGAAATTCAGAGCCTTCCAAAACGCTTGTCAGCTTTACTTGGCCCTTCAACCCAGGACTTTTCATTCTGAAGCTGTAAAGGTGGGGTTTGTCATTTCGCTTTTGTCAGAAGAACCCCAAGCTTGGGCCCATAACCTTTTAGAACAGAAAAGCCCTCTGTTGGATACAGTAGAAACCTTTTTCAACACTATGGCACAGCTGTATGACGACCCACAACGCACTGCCACAGCTGAATCCATCTTACACACCCTGACCCAGGGAAAGAGACCAGTGGAAGACTACACCGTTGAATTCCGGAAATGGTCTGGGGACACCAACTGGAATGAGGCCGCTTTAAAGTACCAGTATCGCCAAGGTCTATCAGAAAATTTAAAAGATGAATTAGCTCGGATGGATACTCCTTCCTCCCTGGAAGAATTAATACAACTAGCAATTAAGCTTGACAGACGCCTGCGTGAACGCCGCTCTGAACGCTTACAGTCCTCACGACCCACCTGGATGTTACCTCGCATTCCTCCTGTTCCAGCACCTTCTGCCGTACCTTCCTCTTCCTCGGACCACGAACCTATGCAGTTGGGATTGGTACGTGCTCCACTCACCCCTGATGAAAGACTCCGCCGGCGCCAAGCCAACCTTTGCCTTTATTGTGGGGAGGCCGGTCATTTTTTACGCAACTGTCCCGTGAGACATAGTAAGTGCCAGGGACAGTACACTGTGAACTTTCAAGTTACCGGCTCTACCCAATCTCACTTTGTCCTTCCGGTCTCTTTACAGGTGGCGGAAGAGGAGGCTCGGCTGCTGGCCATCATTGACTCCGGAGCATGCAGTTGTTTCCTGGATACATCTCTGGCTCACACCCTGCATATCCCCCTCCAAGATAAGAAGCAACCTCTGCAGATACGTCTAGCCGACGGATCCCTACCATGTTCGGGACTTGTTACTCAAGAAACCAAACCTATTCTCACCTCCACAGACTCTGGCCACCAAGAATTCCTCTGCTTTAACATCATCAGTTCACCTATGTTCCCTGTTATCCTGGGTTTCCCCTGGTTACAAGTTCATGACCCTCAAATCAGTTGGTCCAAGAAAGAGATCCTCTTCTCATCTATGTACTGCTCTCAACATTGTTTCGTGCCTACCACCAGCACACCGGCCTCTTGTTTGACCCTTCAGTCAATACCAGATAATCTTCAGCATGTCCCTGCAGTATACCATGAATTTCTGGATATTTTTGATAAAAAAGGGCCGACAGCTTACCGCCTCATTGCTCCTATGATTGTCCCATTGACCTTTTACCTGGATCCGAGATTCCCTTTGGTCGCATATTTCCACTATCTGAGACTGAGTTAGAAGCGCTTCGTTCCTATATTGACGAAAACTTGGGGAAGAAGTTCATCCGCCCTTCCTCTTCTCCAGCTGGGGCGGGTATCTTCTTTGTAGAAAAGAAGGATGGATCTTTAAGGCCCTGTGTGGACTATAGAGAACTTAATAAGATCACTGTGAAAAACAGATACCCGTTGCCCCTCATCTCTGAACTATTCCAGCGCTTCAGAACTGCCCGAGTGTTTACCAAACTAGACCTACGGGGAGCATACAATCTCGTTCGGATACGTGCCGGGGATGAGTGGAAAACAGCCTTTAGATCCAGGTTTGGGCACTTTGAATATCTTGTGATGCCTTTCGGACTCTGCAACGCCCCGGCCACGTTCCAACACCTAGTTAACGACATTTTCCGTGAGTACCTTGATAACTTTGTGATTGTATATCTTGATGATATTTTGATTTTCTCCACCTCACTAGAAGTACATCGCACCCATGTAAAGAAAGTACTCTCGGTTCTCAGGAAACATGGCCTATCCTTAAAAGGGGAGAAATGTGAATTTGAAAAGACCACCATCCAGTTCCTTGGGTTCATCATCTCCACAGAAGGGGTTGCAATGGACCCACAAAAGGTTAGAACCATCCAGGAGTGGCCAGCTCCTTCAGATAAAAAGGGAATCCAGCGGTTTGTTGGCTTTGCCAATTTTTACCGCAGGTTCATTAGAGGATTCTCTTCAATCATTTCTCCCATTACTCGACTCACCCGCCAGCAAGCTAAGTTCCAATGGCCCCAAGAAGCACAGGAAGCCTTTAATAAATTGAAAGATCTTTTTACATCGGCTCCTATTCTACAACACCCAGATCCAGCCTTATCATATGTACTAGAAGTAGATGCCTCCGAATCAGCGACAGGTGCAATCCTGTCCCAACGAAGCGGTCCAAAGGCCCTTCTTCATCCAGTTGCCTTTGCTTCTCACAAATTAAGCCCACCTGAAAGAAACTATGATGTCGGTGACCGAGAACTACTAGCTATAAAATTTGCTTTGGAGGAGTGGAGGTACTTGCTGGAGGGTGCGTCCCAACCCATAATGATCTTTACTGATCATCGGAATCTGGAATATCTCCGAACGGCCAAGCGACTCCGACCTCGACAAGCCCGATGGGCATTATTTTTCTCCAGATTTAATTTTCACATCTCCTACCGACCGGGTTCCAAGAACGGAAAAGCGGATGCACTCTCCCGAATGTTTCCAGAAGTCAATGAGACAACTGAGCCTGGAACTATCTTGTCCCCACATAACTTCCTTCTTATCCAGCCTGATCTCAAGACTGCCATTAAAGAGGCATCCAGCCAATGCACAGAACCTGAAGTACCCTCATTAAGGAAGAGGGATGGCTTACTGTGGGCCCAAAATAAAATATTTGTTCCTTCTCCAGTAAGACTGCAAGTATTACAGAACTTCCATGATCATAAATTGGCAGGGCACTTTGGAATCCGGAAAACCTCAGAATTAGTTCATCGCTCCTACTGGTGGCCGGGTTGGAGTCAGGACTGTAAGAACTATGTCCAATCCTGTATTACGTGTCAACGTAACAAAGGGTCGAACACTAAGGCTTGGGGGCTCCATGAGACCTTTGCCTGTCCCTGAACGTCCATGGAAGGAGGTCTCTATGGACTTCATTGTAGAACTTCCCCCCTCTGAAAAATTCACTACCATCTTAGTAGTGGTTGACCGCCTCTCTAAGATGGCACACTTCCTGCCCATGATGGGCACCCCTTCTGCTCTGGCTACAGCACACATTTTTATCAAAGAAATCGTGAGGCTTCATGGTGTTCCCCACAACATCGTATCAGACAGAGGTATCCAATTTACCTCAAAATTTTGGAAGGACCTCTGCAGATCCCTTGAAATAAAGACCTCGCTCTCCTCCGCATACCATCCACAAAGCAACGGTCAAACAGAAAGAACAAATCAAACTCTGGAACAATATCTCCGTTGTTTCTGCTCTAGTTCCCAAGATAACTGGTCCACCCTCCTTCCGTGTGCGGAATTTGCTTACAACAATTCCACTCATTCCGCCATCAACCAAACACCTTTTTGGGCTAATTACGGCTTCCATCCCTCCTTCTTGCCAGATTCTTTTCCTGAAGTGTCAACCCCTGCAGTACAAGACCGGATTAACTTTATCCAAACCAATTTTTTACAGATCCAGGAAACCATGAAAAAGGCTCAAGACAGTTACGAGAAGTACTATAACAGAGGGAGAAGACAAAACCCAAATTTCAAGATTGGGGACAAGGTATGGCTATCTGCTATTAACCTTAGACTGCCCTGTCCATCCCGCAAGTTAGGTCCAAGGTTCATTGGCCCTTTTGAAATTAAGAAAGTGGTGAACCCCGTGGCTTTCGAATTAGCCCTTCCAGTTACATACAAGATACATCCGGTATTCCATGCATCTTTATTGAAGCCAGTGGTCCCTAGCCCTTTTTCTGGAAGACAGGAACCACCACCTCCTCCAATTGAAATTGAAGGCGAAATGGAATATGAAGTGGAGGCAATAATGGACTGTAGAAAAAGGGGGGGACAGATCCAATATCTTGTTAAATGGAAAGGATACCCTCCAGAAGATAACTCCTGGGAACCATCCAGCAACTTACACGCCCCTCGTTTAGTACGTAATTTTCACAGAAGACAACCAGGAATCTTGCCCAGATTGGGCATCCGGAGGCTGCCCCTTGGGAGGGGGCACTGTCAGAGGGTTAACACAATCAGAGCCTGTCAGTATTGGCGCGTCCCGGTGCACCTGCGCAGTAGAGCCCCACTTCAGCACGTACGGGCACACGATCGGCGGGTACGAGCGCGTGCTCCGAACGGGTTAGCACACGTGGGTACACGAACGCATGCACGTACAGTGGGACGTCCCCTTGGCGGGCCTATATAAAAGGTAGCTATGCCTTGTGCTCATTGCTGGTTTGTCTTCTCAGCTTCCAGTGTTCCCGTTTATCCTCTGCATACCTGTTCCTGCCTGTTGTGACCCGGACCGTTTGACTACTTTGCTTATCCTCTCTCCAGTGTTTGACCCTCGGCTTGATTAAGGACTTCTCTGCTTATCTTCGCTCCAGTGTTTGACCCCCGGCTTGATTACGACTCTTCTACTGATCCTCTCTCCAGTGTTGACCCTTGGCCTGCTAAACGGACTTGTCTTGCTTTAACCTGTACTACGATTACCTGGTGTTTGACCCTCTGCCTGCTCAACGGACTTGCCTTGCCTCAAACTGTGCTTGCTACCACGTCTCCCGGTGTTTGACCCTCGGCCTGCTTAACGGACTTGTTCTGCTTAACTCTGTGCTTCTCCTCAGCTCTGTTCCTGGTTCCAGGTCAAGGGTTGGAGTCTCTGCCAGTCTTCTCTCCAGCTTAGCAACCAGTCCATGCTACACGGGTTCTGCACGTCTAGTGAGACCTTGGTGACCTGCACACCTGCTGGCAACCCGTGCCTCTCCGTGCCTGATTCCCTCTGTACCACCTTCAGGGGTATCTCGCACTTAGTTGCTAGGGAAGCCGCTCTCAGCATTCCGGCCTTGGTGAGTACCTGACAGTGCGCCAGCCCAGAAACATGTCGCGATCAATCCTCTGAGGTCATCCCCTTTAGCACTGCGATCCACAAAGTGTTCCAAGCCTTTCTCCAGCTCTCCACCATAATACCATACCATACCTTCTACTAACCAGTGTGATGGATGTCCCAAAGAGTGTTTACCCACAGATGTACCCTGACTTGTTTACCTAGATGTAAGTTGTTATGTGTTTTATTAATACACACTTTACAGTCTAATGCCACATACACATGATGAGATTATCGGATGGGAGGTGCATGAGCAGACATGCATTGTTAGAGCTCCGCACCGCTGAGGAGAGAAGAGAAGGACAAAGCGGAGCCTGCAGGCTCAAAAGGTATCCATTTGAACCTTTTTGCCCCAGGGAACAAACTGTGAAAGTTTGGGCAGGAAATATGGTACTGGGAGGAAGCCGTGGCAGAAATAAAAATCACCTCACAAAGAGCTCACAGGCACTCACTGAAACTAAAGCAGCTCCAGTCACCTCACAATATACAGCATCAGGGCTCTCTCACAGACAGAAAATGTCACAGCAAGACTCTCCATTTGAGTCAGATACAGAACAAATCCTCTCACAAACTTCTCCACAAGCCTCCTCAGTATCCCCAGTAATATTATTACAATTTGAAAAGATGCTTCATAAGGCTTTAAAACAAACCTCAGACCAAATAAAAAACAGCCTAACCAAAGAAATAAGAGAGCTGGGAAACCGCACCGCAGCCTTAAGAATAAAAATGGATGAAATTGAAATTACAACTCAAGAAAATATAACAGAATTGGAACAATTAAAAGAAGAGAATTTAATACTTCAAACTAAGCTCGAAGATTACGAAAATAGAGCCAGACGTTCAAACTTGCGCATAAGGGGAATACCTGAAACTGTGACAGACCTGCAATCTACTATTACTGCTCTATTACAAGAACTAAAGCCAGATATCCCTATTGAACGTTTAGAACTGGACATAGTACACAGAGCCCTCTCAGCCAAAAAGAAAGATGGACCCCCACGTGATATAATCACAAAATTTCATTATTACAGAACGAAAGAACAAATACTAATTGCTGCAAGAGAAAAAAAGGAACTTAATTTTCAAGGACACAATTATCAAATTTTTGCTGACCTATCCCAACTTACTATTACTAAAAGACGATCCATGAAACCCCAACTAATGGAACTGCAACGCCACAACATTATGTATCAATGGGACTTCCCCTTTTCAGTCAGATTTAACTACCAAGGTACAATTTACAGAAGCAGAGCAGCAGATGAACTACAACAAACCCTTTTAAAATTAAATCTGACAGAACCCACAAGCAGCAACTCTCCCACACGCAGAAGAATGGCATCATCTTCACCTTCAGGCAGCACCCAGAAAATTTCAGAACAAAATGGGAATCATCATTCTCACAAAAGAGGCCGTTATGCCACATCATCCATGGACCAAGAAGATTCAATGGACTGACATCCTAATTCCTGATATTTCTTCATTTATTATACTAAGAGATGGTTCTCTATAAAAAACCTGTATTTATAACTAAATGTAACTGCATTCTGATAGTCACACACTGTGTGGGATCATGTTACATTCCAGTTATATTTCTTATTACTTCTGATTCATATAGCCTTAGAATATATAAGTGAAATAAGGAAATGCTTGTCCAGTTATATATTTTCAGGTAATAACAATAGATTTATTCGTTTTTAGGACAAATATGTTCATCAATCCAGAAGTAATGGAAGCTTTTTCTTTCTTTTCTTAAAACAAATATATTATTACCTAACTAGTTCCTAGAACTATGTTTTTGTTTATTCTAATCTGAAGCAATACAACCTCAATTTTATGAGTTAACATATCTAAACAGTTACATATGAATAAAATATGTAATTGTTTACTCTAAAAGGGTTAAAATCCCAAAATAATTCAAACTATCTTCATCAATACTAAAGTTATTAACAGTACCTTTCTAACTGAATTATTTAGCCTAGGGCAAGACTAACCATATACAACCACCCTGGAATAAATAATTTCAACAAAAACTATATTCTGCACTCCAATTAATGAATCATCATTTTGATGTCTTTTGACATAGCACTTCTCTCCTGTAAGCGGAAGATCCGTGTACCCCCATTAGCCCTCCTCATTCTCCCAACCATATTATGTGGGAGTGTGACGAAGGCACTTATTCCCCTGAGAGAGATATTTATTCTCTTTCACGGGTAAATTGTGATTACTTGCAAAAAATAATTTATACAATGTATCATCTAATCTCATATGTTTTTTGTTTACTCTTTACTCCAGAATTCACTGGTTTCTTTTCTATCTTTTCATCTCTTCAGTCCACACAGGTTGATCTGCGCAGTCAGCTCTGCATAACAAAAAGTAAGTCAAAACTATTTGATCTGTTGCCATGGCACCACTGAATATACTTTCCCTGAATGTTCAGGGAATAAATGTCCCTCAAAAAAGGACCAAAGCCTCCTGTACTTTCCATAACAAGAAGGCTCACATAGTATGCCTCCAAGAAACACACTTCACCAAAGATTCTACTCCAAAATATATTTCTCCTTTTTATCAACAAATTTACACGGCTTCTGCCTGTACCAAACAAAGGGGTACTCTAATTGCATTTCACCGATCCACACCATTCACCTTATCATCAGAAATTAAAGACCCAGAAGGTAGATACCTGATACTCATGGGTTATATAATGGATACAGCAATCACGGTGATTTCCTACTACGCTCCTAACAAACAACCTACACCATTCCTCTCACATATATTACAAGTGATTAATACACACAAAATAGGAACAGTGATAATGTGCGGGGATTCGAACCAGGTCCTCCTCCCATTTCTAGATAAATCACCTTTTACACCATCCAAAATAACCTCTAGATTACCTTTTTCTCAACTTCTTTCCAAATATAATCTGGTAGATTCGTGGAGAGAAAGTAACCCAATGAAAAAGAAATTCACTTATTTCTCGCACCCTCATCAAACCTTCACCAGAATAGATCATATTTTTCTAACAATAGGAATGATACCAGAAATTATTGCATCAGATATAATTCTGATTCCGTGGTCTGACCATAATGCAGTATACACTACTATAGCCTCAGCCATACCAAAAGCGCATGACCCAACGTGGTACTTACCGGACATAATGCTCAAACACCCACTACATCAGATGGCCATTGAACAAGCTTTAAAGGAATACATATCAATTAATAATACAACAGACATTTCCCCAATAACACTGTGGGAAGCTCATAAGCCTGTCTTGCGTGGTACAATACAAAGACAAATGGCACTATTTAAACGGGAACGCAAAAATCTAGCAAAAAAACTAGAACTCAATTTTAATGCAGCCTACATATCATTCCAAGATAATCAATCTCAGAGTACAAAATCTCATCTGGAAAAATCTAGATTGGAATACGATCTATTTCTCACTGAGTCAGTTGATAAATCCCTCAAACGCTCCAAACACAATTTCTACATGAATACAAACAAACCAGGTACATATTTGGCTCGGGCATTAAATTCAACTAACAAATCTTTCAAACCAATACGTTTGAAATTATCAAAAGATGTTTATACTTGTAATCCAGTTAAAATAGTCCATAAATTTCACTCACATCTCGCAACTTTATACAAGACAAACAATGAATTTAATCCTACAGAGGCTGAATCCTTCTTTTCAAAAATAACCTTACCTGAGTTGTCTCAGAATCAAAAAAACAGTTTGGATGAGCCTATAACTATAGATGAAGTTGCTAACGCCATAAAAGACCTAAAACTTAACAAAAGACCAGGCCCAGACGGCTACTCGGCTTTATACTATAAAACATTCTCAGAAATACTCTCTCCCATTCTCACTGAAACTTTTAACAAACTTCTAGAAGGACATTCTTTTCGGCAAGAAACACTAATGGCAATTGTTTGTATGATCCCAAAACCCCTTTCTGATGATACTTCCTGTGTGAATTATCGGCCTATCTCTCTGTTAAACCTTGATATTAAATTATTAGCAAAAATAATAGCAAAACGCCTCAATAGCATTATAGGAAAATTAATACATAGAGATCAAGTAGGCTTCATGCCAAATAGACAGGCAGACGATAATATACGCAGGGCAGTGTTATTGGCACATATTGCTAAAAAACGGAAAATCCCTTCATGTTTTCTATCTCTCGATATTAAGAGGGCATTTGACACAGTATCCTGGCAATATATGCAATATTCATTACAAAAATGGGGTTTTGGACCCCACTTTTTAACATGGATCAAAGCATTATATAATAAACCCAAAGCCTATATAAAATATGCTGGATACAAATCTGATGCCTTTATTACCGAAAGAGGTACCCGACAGGGTTGCCCATTATCTCCCTTATTATTTGCCCGTATACTCAAACCCATGGCCCAATACATCAGAACAAACCAAACTATAACTGGCATTGAAGTAGGAGGTATTACACACAAATTATGTATATTTGCAGACGATATATTACTTTTCCTATCATCACCACAGGTCTCTGGTCCTAACTTAATACCAGCTCTTGATGGATTTGCAGCCCTATCCGGTCTTATGATTAATCCTAAGAAATGCCTAGTGCTTAATATTTCGCTCACAAACATGGAATTGATCCCGGCTAGGGCTGCACTCCCATTCACATGGGCAGAAAAATCAATCCCATATCTTGGAATTCATTTAACAGCATCTCATTCTGACTTATTCTCAACCAATTATCCTCCTGTATTAAGACAAATCACAAATCTAATAAAACAATGGTCACAACTTCCTTTATCCTGGATAGGGAAAATTAATGCAATCAAAATGACTATTCTACCCAAATTGCTTTATCTATTCAGAGTCCTCCCTATTCCAATTCCTTACTATTTTTTGAGAATAGTACAAAAAAGAGCAACTTTGTTTATATGGGGCTCTTCTAAACCATGTATACCTATACACACACTACATCTTCCAAAAAATAAAGGAGGCCTGGGATACCCTAATTTTACTAACTACTACAGAGCAGCACATTTGGCCAGTCTGTCCAAATACCATGCAAAACAGGAAATCCCATTATGGGTATTTATAGAGGCTTCAGAAAATGACCCTCTATTAATATCAAACTTGTTATGGCTTGATCCTAAAGACCACTTTAAAATTCATAATCCCATAACTAAACACTTCTTATCTCTCTGGGATAAACTAAAAACCAAATATCAGTTACAATCTCCACACAATCCTCTCCTTTCTTTTATCAGAAATCCGGCCTTTTATCCGGCATGGATCTACCCAAATTCTGTTAAAGCTTGGACAACATCAGGCATTCAGACACTAAATGACTTCATAGAATCTAAATCATTCCTTTCATTTCCATCGCTTAGAGAAAAATATGATCTACCAAACTCTGAGATATTTAGATATCTCCAAATCAAAAATTTCTATACACCATTCCTAAAGGGGGATACACCATTATCCCAATTATCCATTTTTGAATCAATCTGTACAAAAGATCCATTTGCTAAAGGTACAATTTTATTACTTTATAATCAATTATATGGAGTAGTAAATCTTAATAGACCCTCTTACGTTCAAAGGTGGGAGGAGGACCTGGGACGAACTTTAGAAGACATGGACTGGTCTAACATATGGCTCACATCTAAGTCATCTTCACCCAACATCTTAGCACTGGAGACAAATTATAAAGTCCTAACTCGCTGGTAACTTGTACCTGCTAGAGTGGCAAAATATTCACCTAATACCTCAGCTCTTTGTTTTCGAGGATGCCCAGAAATAGGCACACATTTACACATATGGTGGACATGCCCAGTAATCCAAACCTTCTGGAAGGAAGTCTTCGTGATTGCATCTAAAATATTTAAAAAAATAATACAACCAGATCCATATATAACTTTACTTAATCTAAAACCGGAATGGTTAACACTCTCTCAATTCAAACTTATGATCCAACTAATAATGGCTGCAAAACAAACAGTGGCCAAGGCATGGAAATCTCCTACATTGGTACTAGCAGAAACAATTCACAGAATGAATAATATAATGTCCCATGCTAAGATGGTAGCCATCGATCAAAATCAAATTCCAAAATTTGAAAAACTTTGGCATCCTTGGATAAAACAACAGTTCCTGTCAAATTTCAATGACTCTGTCCTGTTGCCATGGTAACAGATTAAATGACTTACAGAGACACCCATTCTAATGCCGCGTACACACGGTCGGACTTTTCGTCTACAAAAGTCAGACAGCCTGTCCGACAGACTTCCGTCAGACTTTCGGCGGACTTGCGGCGGACTTGCGGCATACTTTCTAACGAACGGACTTGCCTACACACGACCACACAAAAGTCCGATGGATTCGTACGTGATGACGTACACCGGACTAAAATAAGGAAGTTCATAGCCAGTAGCCAATAGGTGCCCTAGCGTGGCTTTTTGTCCGTCGGACTAGCACACAGACGAGCGGATTTCGGGGTCCGTCGTAGTTACGAAGTAAAGATTTGAAGCATGTTTCAAATCTAAAGTACGTCGGATTTGAGGCTAAAAAAGTACGTTGAAAGTCCGGAGAAGCCCACACACGATCGGATTACCAGCCAGCTTTAGTCCGTCAGCGTCCGTTGGACTTTTGTAGACGAAAAGTCCGACCGTGTGTACGCGGCATAAGGCTTCAAAGAGAACTAAAAAGAATAATAAACTGACGAGCGGGACAACCTTGTGGACCATACCTCTGCCTTTCTACCCTTTTTCTTCTTTCTCTTTCCTTTTCTCCACCTTACGATTAAAGCTCATTATCAGAATTTATTTGACCTATATACACTCTACCTGTAAACAATATGTATAGTAGGTATAAATCATTTAAATACCTACAAAAGTAACTAAGGAAATGATATATATCTTTAATTTAGGTTTACGTGAACCCAAGGTTTAATATTTGAAATTTCATGATATTTACCTATATAAACCCTACTGTAAAACAATGAGCTTACTTTATAGATCCTTGTAAACTTACTTTATGTATCTTTATAATATTGTATACTCAATAAACTTCTTTTGACAAGGAGATTATCGGATGAGTGATTGTCCATTTTTTATTGCATGCTAATCTCAGATCGAATCTGATGAGTTTACTAAAGTCACAAAAATTCCCGCACGACAGAAATTAAATTCAGAAGTGATGTCATGTGTTGTAATGCATTTGTATTGCATTTTCAAACGATAGCTGTACTGATTAAACGAAAATCGTACGATCTGGCATCGTATGAAAATTTTTTTCGTGCATGTCCGATAGAATAATATTGGATGAACTGTCCTGATCTGCTCTCGAAAGCTCTGTACGAACAATCCGATTATCGTACGATCGCTTATAAGGCGGTATTTTCCGTACGATTTTCTGATTGTGTGTACGGGGCTTAACTTAGAGGCGCCTGCATTTGTTATTTCTTGCATATCTTGGAGACCGCTTCTGCTTCCCTGCTAAGGCTGGTCCTGAATCAATAGACTATTTTTAGGCTGCATAGAAGCCCACTGGCCACTTGGACTTCGGTACTATAGGATCTGTTTCAGTACCAGCGCCACATGTATATTTGTTTAGACAAATTTGTCTCTGGGGTGGTGATGATTGTTTTTTGATTTGTCACATTTTTCATAGTATACTTTACATTTATATATTGAGTGGATCAAACTTTATAACTTTTTCACTCAGTCTGGATATATTGAAAGGGAAACTATAGAAGATGAAGAACTGGACTTTGTAGGCACATGCATAAATAAAAATAAAGTTAAAAAGCATGGTATTACAAACACATTAAAAAAGAAATATAATATTGTTAATCAACCCCGAAATCTCAAGTAACACTAACCAGTAGCAGCATCCAATAGAAATAAGGTGCGTGGAGTGCTGAGTCACAATATGAGGTCACACAAAAAGTTTGCTCTACATGTTACGCGCATAACTGCGCTTCTTCAGGAGATTGTAGATATAGGATAAACAGTTTCTAAATAACACAGCGTGAAAGTTGTATAGATGTGCAGGTCAACCGAGTTGTCCTACATAGTCAGAAAAGTCAAGTAATAAATGTAGGCGTATATCCAACACTCTAAACAGCAAAACCAGGGAATGTAGTAGAGGGCACACACTTTGATAGAGGGTAGTCTACCACAGTAATATAGGTTAATAGGAGTCACTGTTTATAGAGTCAGTGACCAATAATGTCCAATAGTTGAAGAAGAAAGTTTTTGGGGCTCAAGAGGCCAGCACCTTTTATGGACAATTCAAGGAAAAAGAAGGTTGAGTAACGACGACCGTGTGTGCTCTCCTGGATGATTGTAGCCTGACAGTCTGGATATATGTCAAAATAGTCCCAGGAAGTTACCACTTTTCTAGGGTGAAGTTTTCTTCTTCCCCCTATTTGTTTTTGTATGTTGTTGGTTTGGTTACATGGTACTACACCCATCATGTGCATGCGGCCACCAGACAATCTTATTGGTCTAATATAATTTGTATTAGTGCTTAAATTACTTTTTATCCAAAGGCAGTACATGTTATTAAATGTTTCCTAAGTCCATTCTCTATTGTTAGGTACCAATTGTAGCCATTTTATGGACACAGTCCCCATTCTGAGGGATCTGTCCAAGCATCTTGTTCTGAGGTGTAGTGTAAACATTGCACTGTACTTGTTGTTCCAGACCCCACCCACCTCAGCCGGCAGAGCTGCTGTGTGTGGATTCCTCTCTTTACCCAGCCATCCCAAGATATCATGATCATCATCACATTTGTGAGTGAGAGCAGAGCCTTAGGCTGCTTTCACACTGAGGCATTTTGCAGGCGCTAAAGTGCTAAAAATAGCGCCTGCAAAGCTCCCTGAAAGAGCCGCTCAATGCACTCCAATGTGAAAGCCCCGAGGGCTTTCACACTGGAGCGGTGCGCTTGCAGGGCGGCAAAAAAGTCCTGCAAGCCGCATCTTTGGAGCGATGTAGGAGCGGTGTATTTACCGCTCCTAAAGCGCCCCTTCCCACTGAATACAATGGGGCAGCGCTGCAAACCCGCCGGCAAAGCGTCGCTTTGCGGGCAGTTTTAACCCTTTTTCGGCCGCTAGCGGGGGTTAAAACTGCCCTGCTAGTGGCCGAATAGCACCGCTAAAACGATGGTAAAGCGGTGCTATATTTAGCGCCGCTGTACCGCCAGCGCCCACGCGCCTCAGTGTGAAAGTACCCTTAGGCTGTGTGGAAAGCTTTATTTTTGTTGCTCCTGCTGCACCTCTCCCTCACTGGGGAGCAGCAGCAAGTATACACAATGAGTGGACTGCTTACAGTAGGCATTTTAAAACACACTTTTCTAATGTAGTGAACAAATTGAAGAAATTGACAGCACATTTTTATTTTATACCTGAACAGACAGGTCAGTAAATACCCAAAATGCATTAACTGTCTAAATTCTGACAGCTTCTTTCTGTTTGAATGGTTCCACCATTTGCTGCTCTACCCACGTTTTTGATGTTTGTTTTGGTGTGCAGTTTAATATAGTAGACATAATGTACATGTACATTTATTTGTTCACAATAATGTTAAGTATGGTTCTTTGAAAGAATTTGCAGAGTGGCCTTTAAAAAGAACAATTGTGAGCAAAGCAATACCCCTGCACTGTATGTTACGTAGTCCTTACCCATGGACTTTGTTCATTACTTATTAATGACTCCTGGGTTAAATGAGATATGTATTCCAGACCTCTGTACTTTGTGTGTTACTTACTCCTAACCCTTGAACTCTTTGCATTAATTACTCTTATGCTGAGTACACACGATCGGACTTTCCGACGGGAAATGTTGGATGTGAGCTTGTTGGCTGAAAGTCCGATCACGTGTATGCTCCATTGAACATTTGTTGGCAGACTTTCTGCCAACAAATGTTGGTTAGCAGGTTCTCAAATTTTCCACCAACAAAACTTTGTTATTGGACTTTCCGATCGTTTATACACAAGTCCGTCGTACAAAAGTTCACGCATGCTCGGAATCAAGTACGAGCCGGAAGTGGTCTTGTAAAACTAGCGTTCATAATGGAGATATCACATGACTATTGAACTTACTTTTTATCGGCTCTCCGTACGTCTTGTACGTCACTACGTTTGTAATTGTTGGCCAACATTTGTATGACCGTGTGTATGCAAGACAAGTTGGAGCCAACAACCTTCGAACAAAAATCCACGGTTTTGTTGTCGGAAAGTCCGATCGTGTGTACGGAGCATAACACTTTGTGCATTACACACTCATGACCCCTGCATTCTGTGTGTTATGCACTCCTGACCCCTGCACTTCTTACCCATTTAGGACCCTCCTACTGTTATTACAATTAGGACACCCCCAGTATTTGTCACAGTGCACCACGTGGGCCACATCATTTCTCTACTCATAATGCCCAAGGCATTTTGTCTTTATGCCTTAAATGTCTGTCATTTGTTAAAAATGGCTGTGACCATTTGTTTGAGAGTGTGTTAATAATTTGGGTGATATTTTGTAGGTGTGGTTACAAGTGGTGGCATGTTTTTTGTGGTTGTGGTAAAATGTAAGAATGATCAGTAGAGTGTCCATAGATTGCATTTTGAAAATATGTTTCTGGATATTTTTTTTGTCAAGGAGAATTTTTATCTCTTAAGCATATCAACATCTAGACATTTTCCAAGACAAGAAGAGCATTTTTAAGGTTTGAGGTCATTATGTTCTGGCTATGACCACTGAGGGTGAAAATAACTTTAGCTCCATTGGACATTGTATAGTATACACAGACTACAATCTGTTAACAGTCAGTGGTAGTGGTATATTAATGACACCATCATGTAAGAGAGACTATGCTAGACACAATGCCCCTATGGCATATTGTATCCCAACATAAAAAAAGCACAGTGCAAGCACAGTTTAACAGAGATGCATTAAAAAGTATCTTAATTTCTTAGCAACAAGTATGGACATTAGCATAGTAAACATTCTAGGGATGAAATTGTGTACTCTATAGCCCCTTTTTGGGTGCCGGGCAAATAAATTACAGCGGCGGGTTTTTTTTAAAGCACCTGATTAGAGCCATAGGATCTAATAGGCATCACAAAAAGTAAACAGCGAGTGCCATGCTTGGCACTCACAGTTCACCCAGCTGTGTTAGAAAAACGAATATTCGCTTTCCTAACACTGAACCACCTCTCCGCCAATCAGGTGCTCGGGTCTATTACCTGTCACCCGGCTGAAACGACAGGTGTCCAATCATAGGAGAGAACGGGAGGAGAGGACGGGAGAAGACATTGAGGACATGGAGGAGCAGAGGAGCATGGAGGACACCGCCCGTCACCATCACCCGCTGCCCCACCGGGGGCACAGTGTCAGCATTCTATGGGCACAGTGGGAGTATTTAATGGGGCACAGTGGAAGCATTTAATGGGGCACAGTGGGATCATTTGATGGCACAGTGGGAGCATTTGATGGGCACAGTGGTGGCGTTTGGGCACAGTGGCGGCATTTGGTGGGCACAGTAGCTGTGTTTGATTGGCACAGTGGCAGCGTTTGATGGGCACAGTGGTGGCATTTGCTGGGCACAGTGGCTGCGTTTGATGGCACTGTGGCTGCGTTTGATGGGCACAGTGGGGCTGCAATTGATTGGGGGGTTCAGAATTTTTCAGTTTGTTTGCGCCCCCCAAAAATTTTGAGCACCAGCAGCCACTGTTTGTCAACATATAATATGGGTAGGCATTTTTTCACAACTCTAACACCCTGTTTATATTCTTTTGAGAAAATTGTGACAAAGGAGACAGAATTATTTGTTTTCTTTTTAGACATTTTATTGCCATGCTTCTACCTCTACTAATGTGCCAATCTCTGTAACCACAATCTTGTAACCTGTTGGTGATCAATGAGCATCTCAAAGATTTCAGATGAAGAGCAGTGGTGTGGTTGTTGTGAGATGATAAACCATACATTTTGAAACATTATTCAGTATACTTACGAGAGGTTCTGCTGGATCGTATCAATGCTGTACATTCTTCAGTTAGACAAGGGAATTGCAACCTAAGTTTTGTTCAACCACTACTCAAGCCTGGTCAGACATATCATCCTCAGCCTCAAGTAAATTACACCAAACCACTCCTGTTTCTTGACACCAACTTTCTCAAATCTTCTTCTCTGTTACCCATAGCAACCACAGCTGCAATTTAGTTCACTCCCAACCATGTATCAATGTACTACTTAAAATCCACCTATTCCTACTCACTCTTGTGCAGTCCCTGTAATTGATATCCTGAAATCCCTCTCCATAGCCCCCCTACATATGGTAACCTCTCAGACACCCAATCCTGTCACTACTGTTCTCCTCTCTAGTTCTTACTGCTGTTTTTTTTATATTTCAAGTTTTATTGAATTTTTCATGAGAATCCATACAAAGCGTGTAAAAAAAAAAAAAAAAAAAAAAAGCATTACATCAACATGCCATATTGAGTAATACAATATACATCAATCACGAGTAAGATATTAGTCGCGTAATAGGATGTGGATTATGCAGATTCAACTCTATACTTTTAACTTACACATCAGGTGGGTGGTGTCAGCACTGTCTCTCCACCCTGGCACCCCAAATTGGGCGCTCACTGTGCCACGGGGGGTGAGCCAGCCCTTCAACCGCCAGTCGTGAAATATACTGCAATCAACAGAAACAAATAAAGTAGGCCTAAGAGTGTGGAACTTTAAACTAGTCATGACAAAGAATTGTAAGTCCTGCTTAGTGAAAATAGGTTACTGTAAGTAGGGGTTTAAGCGAGAGAGTTCAGGTAGAATCTATGAGAGAGCTGTGCTTCTCGAATCGGATATCCAAGGTTCCCATTTTTGGAGGAACAAGGCGGTATTTAGGTTAGCTTTAGCGAAGGCGAATTCCATGTGGAAGTGGTGATTTAAAAGAACAATGAGATCTGATAGAAGGGGAGGTTGTGGTGATTTCCATTTTTTCGCTAGAGCTAAACGGGCTGCAATAAGGATATGAGTCGCCACTACTCTGATATGTTTCGGCCATGACGGGACATCAAGACCCAAGAGAAGATCTAGGGGGGATGATGGAGGGGGGACTTTGCACAACGTTGATAGGAGATTTGCAACATCTTGCCAGAATTTGTGAATTACAGGGCATTCCCACCAGATGTGCCTCAGAGTGCCTGCCTCGGTGCAATTCCGCCAGCATTGAGATGAGGTGGTTGGGTATATTTTTGCGAGTCTGGCTGGGGTATAGTACCATTTGTGGAACAGTTTTTGAGTTGATTCCCAATGGGAGGTGCAACGTGACGCTCGAAGTGGGAGAGTTAAGGCTTTGTACCAATTTGCAGGTGGTGGTGGAGTGGTGGTGAGGGATGACCAGAAGTCAATGGAGGGAGAAGATTGATTTGCAGACGATGTCGTTAGTATTTTGTACATTACTGAGATTCCTTTCTGTGCTGGTGCTGGGATGTCATAGAATTTTAATATATCAGCCATTGGAGCATTGTCTGTGAGTATAGTGATTGGGGATATGATAGAGCGGATCCGTAGGTATAGGAAAAAGGTTGATGTGGGAATATCGAATAATTGTTGAAGTTGAACAAATGAGTGGATCCCGGATGTGGTCATCAGTTGTCCAATGTTGACGAGACCTTTCTGTGTCCATAGGTGGACAGACAGGTCAGGCGATATCATTTTTATTGCTTGAATGGGGAGTTTGGAAAGGATTGAATTGGGTATTCCCCTTGCTTGTTGTGTAAGAGCTGTCCAGACCCGTAGAGCCGATGTTGTAGATTGTAGAAAATGGCGTTGTGGTTTTAGGTTTAGTAGGGTAGCTGACAAAACGTGTTTCAAGTTTGGCGTGATAGCTGCGGACTCAATTTGGTGCCACGTTTTCCTGGATGTGGGAGACCACCATTCTTTTAATTGGTCCAATATTACTGCTTTGTAGTAGGCGTGGATGTTGGGGGCTCCCATTCCACCGTGTTGGACTGGTGACAGAAGAATATTTTGTTTAAGTCTGGGTTTTTTTTGTTGCCAGATAAACTTATTGATCAATCCTTGTAGTTGATTCAGTTGCGTGGAGAGCATTGGTATAGGGATTGTGCGAAACATATACAGAATGTGTGGGAGCAGGTACATTTTGACCAGGGCTATCCTACCAGCCCATGATACATATGCGTTACTCATGTCTTTGGCATTGCGCAGAAGCTTTTCCTGTAGTATGGCATAGTTTACTTTTATTAATGTCTTGCTCGGGGAGGTAAGGTGAATCCCCAAGTATTGAAGTGAGGAGTTTTTGGACCATGTGAAAGGTGTGGTTTTCGTTATGGTCTGTTTGGTCTGTTGGTTTATCCCTACGTTCAACATAGTGGATTTACTATTATTGATTTTGTAAAGTGATATTAGGCTGAACTTTTCTAGGATCTCTAAAACATTTGAGAGGGAGATTTCGGGTTCTGTTAGGGTGATAATGACATCGTCTGCATACAGTCCAATTTTGTGTTCAACGTCCCCTATTTTAATACCTGAGATTGCTGTTGTGGATCTGATGGCTTGTGCCAGGGGCTCCATCACCATGGCAAAAATCAGGGGTGAAAGTGGGCACCCCTGCCTGGTGCCATTAGTGATGTTGAATGGGGTGGACGTTATCCCTGATGTCCAGACTCGGGCGCTGGGGGAGGAATATAAATTTAATATCGCTGTCAGAATAGGTCCTGATAGGCCAAATTTGTATAGTACTTTTTCCATGTATGTCCAGTGAACTCTATCAAACGCCTTCTCTGCGTCCAGTGAGAGGAAGAGAGAAGGCGTTTGGTTGTGCTCTACCCACTGGATTAGGTCGATGAGGCGTCTAGTGCCGTCCGAGGCTTGTCTGCCAGGTACAAATCCGACCTGGTCAGGGTGTATTATTTGTGGAATAATTGTAGAGAGCCGCTGAGCTAGCAATTTTGCGTAAATTTTGGTGTCTGTGTTTAACAGTGAGATTGGGCGGTAGTGTGCTGGTGTGTCAGGGGATTTGCCCGGTTTGGGTATGGTAACAATTAGGGCCTCTAAAGATTCTTTGGGAATTTTACCTGTAGTAGTGTAGTAATTAAAGGTGTTACATAGATGTGGGGTGAGTAAGTCAGAGAAGTATTTGTAATATTCGTTTGGGAATCCATCGGGGCCGGGGGCTTTGTGTAGTGGCAGTGTTTTTATTGTTTTGAGGATTTCGGTGGGAGAGAAAGCTGTAGAAATGCTTTCTAGCTGTGCAGTGGAAATAGAGGGAAGATGAATGGAGGAGAGGAATTTGTCAATGTCCTCTAGTGTAGGATGGGCTTCTTGATCAGAGTCTTTAAGATTATATAATTTAGAGTAAAATGCACTAAATTCGTTTGCAATATCTAAGGGGTTGTGTACTCTGTTTACCTTGGGAATTAATTAGGGTCTGTATTTTCGTTTTAGCATGGTGTTTTTTCACTTGTCTGGCCATGAATTTTCCTGATTTGTTGGCTGAGGAGTAGTGCTGGAGTTTAAGGCGTTTAATATAATATTCAAATTTTTTATGCAGGTGCTCACTAAGTTGGTGTCTTAAATTTTTTAGATCATCGGAGATGGTACTGGATATTTTGTTTTTGTTGACAATTTCTAACGCACGGATTTGTGTTAATAATTTTTCAGTGGTGGCTATGTGTTGCTTTTTTGCCTGTGCTCCGAATTTTATGAAAATGCCACGTAAGTAAGCTTTGTGCGCATGCCAAATCATAGATTGATCGGTAATAGAGAATTGGTTGTTGTCGAAGTAGCTCTCAATCTCGGATCTAAGTTCCCTTTCCAGTGTTGGGTTGGTGAGCAGGGATGTGTTCATTCTCCAAATAGTATGTCGTGTATTTTTGTTGCTATTAAATAGTGTGATCGATATCGGTGCGTGGTCCGACCAGGTAATTGTACCAATTCGCGCCTCTGTGATTGTTTGTAGTAGGAATTTATCTGTAAGGAACATATCGATCCGAGAGTAAGAGTGCTGAGAGTTGGAGTAGAAAGTGTAGTCTCGCTCCGTATCGTGTGCGCATCTCCAGGGGTCATAAAGATCTTCATTTTGTATGAGAGAGGAAAGTGTGGAAGGCCTACGTTTGCTTGGGTTAGATGTGTCTAGAGAATTATCAATGATTTCATTAAAGTCCCCACACAGTACTACTGGGTCGGATCTGTAAGGTGCCAATTTGGAGAGTAGTTTGTTGTAAAAAAATTTTTGGCCTGTGTTGGGTGCGTAGAGATTTACTAACGTTAAGCGTTGGTTTTCAAATGTTGCGGAGAGGATCAAATATCTACCATCTTCATCAGTTTCACAGTGGTGTAATTGGAACGAAATGGATGAGCTAATTGCAATCATCACTCCTCTCTTTTTGGCGGTGGCATTGGCAAAGAAGCAGTGTGGGTAACGTTTGTGTGTGCAGTTTGGTGCTTTGTCTTTGAGAAAATGTGTTTCTTGTACGCAGAATATGTCTGCTTTCTGAGTCAGTGCTTCTTTCCAGAGGAGATTACGCTTAAAGGGGGAATTCAAACCTTTGGCATTCAGTGAGGTGATTTTAATGGCCATTTTAGTAGGAGGTGACCTGGGATGCGGACACGGGAAGCGAGACCACACTTAAAAGATTAAGCAACTTTAGATCCTGTCAGACAGTCCCCAAAAAAAAAAAAAAAAAAGGTAAGCAACTTTGTTATGATACTATATATAGAGTATTGTACCTTTCTGAATATATCACAAGTGATTTACCACTATTTGTTACTAGTCAAGCAATACGTAAAGTACTCAAAAAGAGAGCAATCAAACAAGCACCAAAAAAAGATAAAATAAAAAAAAAAAAAAAAAACACCAAAAAAAGATAAAAAGAACAATTTCAAAAAAGAAGGCAAAATGAACACTAATAACAAGAGTATCAGTGTGCGTGGCACACTATAACCTGAGGGGGTGAGGTAACACTAAAGCAGTGTCCACAGAGGATCCTAGGAGTGGTCGCGACCTAGGGCCTTCGGGTTGTGAGGGTGTTCGCCTCTACCAGGGATCTGATTCCGGAATGGAGCGGAGTGTGGATGGGAGCCCATGCGGTCACTCGTGGCGGGAGGTAATGGGAGAAGACCCCAGTTGGTTAATTTTTTGTACCCTTCTTTGGGGGTGTGAATAGGGATTATTTGCTGTTGATAAGTTACCAGAAGCTTGGTAGGGAAGCCCCATTTGTAAGTGATTTTTTTTTCTTGTAGGATGGAGGTGACAGGGGTGAATGCTCTTCGCATCTCCATGGTGGCTTTGGAGAGATCATTGAATAGGAGAACATTTGCATACGGTGCTGGAAGCGGTTTGGTGTTTTTAGCTGCTTGTAAAATCTGCTCCTTAACGTGAAAGTAGTGCACTCTTGCTAGAACATCCCATGGGATGTCCTGGGACAGGTGCGTAGGTTTGGCGATCCTATGCGCCCGGTCAATGGTGATATCCCGTGCATTTAAACGAGGCAATAGACGTGAGAATAGCTGCTGCAGATAAGAAGTAATTTCATTTGATTTGACAGATTCGGGAATGCCTCTAAATTTTATGTTGTTCCTTCTGGAACGGTCTTCCAAATCTGCCAATTTTAATTTCATGTGGTGTATTTCTGAGGCATGGTGTTCATGCGCATCCAGTAATTCATTATGAGCTCTGACCTGGTCATGCATGCTGTCTTCAAGCAGATGAGCTCTTTCTTCTAAGCAGTCTACCCTGTCATGTATTTGGGAGACAGATAGCTGCAGTTCTCTGTGTAGATCTTTCTGCAGTGTGAGGAGCATTGATTTTAACATGGATTCAGTGACAGGATTATCTGATGCAGGGACTGCTGCTAGGGCAGGGATGTGTGTGGTATCAGTGTCCCTGTCTGCCCACTGATGTTTCTTGAGCTGGGGCTCTTTGCTGGGGGAGAGGGCCGGAGAAGAAGCCAGCCTCTTACCTCTGTCCATGCTGGTGTGGGATACCGCAGCATCTGGTGAGGGTATGGTGTCCATCTCTTCCCTGATCATGTTGTCTCCACATGATAGCGCTGGGAAGTCTTCCTGTGAGAGGGCCGGACGGCGCTCCTCATCAGGTGCTGTGCGGGCTGTGCCTGAGGCGGTGTTCCCGGAGCCGGCGCCATCTTGGGCCTTGTTCATGGCTGCGCTGCCGTAGTAGTCTGTAAGGCGGCGTGGAGCTGGCGGTTTGTTCCGCCGTCTTGACATGCCCGGGGTGGTCACGGATCCTTGCCCCTTCCGTGTGACCGGAGCGGGGTCGGAATGTCGCTGTGTGTTGCTGCGGATCAGTGCCTGTGGAACGGAGCTCTGTACTCAGGCGTCCATTCCTCTCCGCGGCAGGCCACGCCCCTCTTACTGCTGTTTTAACTCTCCTGCCCACAGAACAACCTAATTGGAACTCTACAATCACCCACAGGATTCCAACATTAAGATCTAAAAATATGATGTTGGTCAGCGTAACATTGGCTTGTCCAATGTTTACTAGCTCTACTGCACAAGTTTTGTCAACAACTGTAGTGAGAACTAAGCCAGAATCCTCATTAGAAAAGACTTAATGGCTTATTCTTAAACTAAAAAAATGCAGGTTTAAATCACTGAATGATCAAGTATTTTAAATGCTTATTTGCAGTGTTTTCCATTCCATAAATAATTATTTATTCAGTAGCAATGTAAACGTCCTAGACAATTAGATTACCCCAGGAAGAGTGAAATCCCTAGCACATCTCCCCCTGTTCCCTTCTCTTGTATTTCATAGTCTAATTGTCTAATTACTCTCTGGGCTAGCCCTCCATCTTTGCCCTTCGTCTTTCGTTCACCATCCCTTTTATCCACTTCAATACACGGCATTTATACACCTTCCTGCCCAGACCAATTTTCAGCTTTCAGCGCTATCACAATTTGAATGACAATTGCCCGCTGTTTCCAAACAAAATTTGTATAATTTTTCCCCAGAAATAGAGCTTTCTTTTGGAAGTATTTGATCACCACTGGGGTTTTTATTTTTTGTGCTACAAATAAAAAAAGATCGACAATTTTGAAAAAAAATAAAGTTTTTCTTTGTTTCTGTTACAAATCCTTGTAAATACGTATGTTTTCTCCTTCACTCATGGGCCCTGAGGAGGCTGCACTGACCAGCACTGATGAGGCAGTACTGATTGGCACTGATGAAGTGGCACTGATGATGACACACTTATATGCAGCACTGATGGGCACTGATAGGTGGCACTGATAAGCAGCACTGATGGGCACTGATAGGTAGCACTGATATGCAGCACTGATTGGCACTGATAGTTGGCACCGATGAGCACTCATAGGTGGCACTGGTGGCACTGATAAGTGGCACTGGGGGGCACTTATGGGTGGCACTGGTGGGCACTTATAGGTTTTCTCCTTCACTGATGGGCACTGAGGAGGCTGCACTGACCAGCACTAATGAGCCAGTAATGATTAACACTGATGAGGTGGCACTGATGATGAGGCACTTATATGCAGCACTGATGGGCACTGATAGGTGGCACTGATATGCAGCACTGATGGGCTCTGATAGTTGGCACTGGTGGGCACTGATAGGTGGCACTGTGCACTGATAGGTGGCACTGGTGGGAACCTAAAGGTGGCACTGATGGGCACTGATAGGTGGCACTGATAGGCACTGATGGGCAATGATCAATGGCACTGTAGGGCAGCACTGATCAGGAGGCACTGGCAGGCCTCACTGATGGGCACAGAGTGCCATCCCTTTTGGGCACTGATTGGCATACCTGGTGGTCATGGATGGGCATCTCTGGTGGTCCTTGGTGGGGATCCCTGGTGGTCCTGGGTGGGCATCCTCAATGGGTCTGCACTGATAATCAATACGCTGATTATCAGTAGAGTCCCCCTTGCAGGAGAGCAGCCGATCAGCTCTCCTCTACTCGCGCCTGTCAGTCCAAGTGGAGGAAAAGCAGATATACGGCTCTTCCTGTTTACACTGTGATCAGCTGTGGTTGGACACAGCTGATCACGTAGTAAAGAGCCCATGTCAGAGGCTCTTTACCGGAATCATAGATGTGGTGTGTCAGACTGACACACCACATCACTGATCGCTGCACTGCACACCCCCCGTGGGCGCACGCTAGCAGCTTATCCTACTGGGCGTTATATGACTTCCAGTCAAATAACCTAACCACTTTGCGCACGTCATATTGCTATATGGCAGGCAGGAAGTGGTTAAATAGTGCCCAGGGGTATACTATAGAAAGAGGTGACAGCTTTGAGTCTGCTGCAGATGCTGACACCACTTAAGATAGCGGCACCCAAGTTGAGCACTTTGGGAAATAAACACAAGAGAGGCTTTTACAGGTGAATAACATGAATATAATATCCTAAATCCTATCTGTGGGAAATGTAAAAATGCTCCCTTGCAGTGGGGCTGCTCCCCCACTGCATACGTTATATGCTTATTTAGGTCTAGGGTTCCACAAAAAGCTAATTTATTAACACTATCCTCCACTCCCCTATCAGCCAGTGCTCTCCTCTGCTTCCCTTTGCTCCAGCAGTGGACTTTCCCTTGGCTTGTTCAGCTATAGGCTTTGAACTGGACTTGATGATGTCAGAGGTTCTGTGACTACTGGGGCATAAGGGAGACAAGTTATGGGGACCTGCATGTGATAGCAAAGGATTGGGTAAGTAAACCTGCTTTTTCTGGTCCCCTAAACCTGAATGAGTATTTGACCCTTGTAGTTTGGGGGGCATCCCCGCTGCAAGGAAGCATTTTTCCTTTCCCTGGAGTTTAGCTTTAACCACTTAACAACTGCCCTACAGCAGTTTTACTGCTACAGGGCAGCGGCTGTGCGCAGGATCATGTATATATACTTTCTGCACTTCCAGTTAGTGGGCACAAATGTACGCCGCCGCCAGCTCGCTCCCACTGTAATTATGCACATCGGGAGCCAATCAGCGGGTACCACGGATTTGATGTCCGCCGGTACCTGCCGATCATTCGTTACACAGGCAGAATTGCATTCTGCCTATGTAAACAAGGCAGATTGCTGTTCTATCAGTACAGTAGGCATGGCTTCTGTGTTCCTGCAATGCAGGGACATGGATCCATGCCTTCCCCTATTAAAAGCACCTCCCACACAGTGCACAAACACAGGCTAGGCACACAGTCATCTCTTCGATCACCCCTAATGTTAACTCCTTCCCAGATATTGTCATTAGTACAGTGACAGTGTATGTTTTTAGCACTGATCACTGTGTTAGAGTCACTGGTTCCTCAAAAAGTGTCAGTTAGTGCTTGATGTGTCCACCGCATTATGGAAATCTCTTTATAAGTCACTGATCACTGCCATTACTAGTAAAAAAATAAAATAAAATAAAAATTTCGTAAACATATCCCATAGTTTGTAGACACTATAACTTTTGCACAAACCAATCATAATACACATACTGGTATTTTTTTACCAAAAATATGTAGCATATTACACACTGGACTAAATTGATGAAGAAATTCGATTTAAAAAAAATAAATTATAGCATATGGTTTATAGCAGAAAGTAAAAAAAATATTGTATTGGTTTCAAACTTGTTTGGTCTTTTTTTATTTATAGCGCAAAATATAAAAACTGCAGAGGTGATCAAACACCACCAAAAGAAAAATCTAATTGGGGAAAAAAAGGACATACATGGCCATACACAATACAATCCCAGTACAATAACCTTTAGATTTGCCAAAAAATGTAATAGGAGGAGATACCTAAACAACCCATTCAATTTTTATCTAATCAGGTAGGTCCTTGCACTATATAGTTAATTATAAATCTAAAGAAGATTGTACAATCAGATTGCATAGTGTACAGTGACCTCATGTCTGCAGGAGATACACTTTTTCTTGATGCCAACATGGCAGCAAACTAGTGATAGAGCTCCACCTCTTGACCACTCCCTCAGGACCAGTGAATAGCATAAATGAAGCTATGGTTAGACACCACCCCATTCTTCTTTTTTTCCTCATACATCCACGCACCAGTGATGAAGTAAGGAATTTTATGTCCCCCACCCTGCCGCTGAGCAGTAACCGGCTGAGTTCAAGCCTCTCCCAGTGCGTAGTCTCAGTGCTTGGGCTGCTAATATCACCCTAATAAGTCTGAGAGACCCTCGTCTGTGTGGTCTTAATTGGTCCCTGCCAGGGCCGGACTTTCCATTTGGCTTGACGGGGCTCAAGCCCGTGGGCCCCAGCCAGTAGGGGGCCCCGCCGGCCCTGCCCGTTCCGAAAGCCACAGAGAGCGGCCGAGAGCGGCCTAAAGTCGGCTCTGTATCTCGGCAGCGCCATTTTTAAACTGAAAGGCTGCAATGACAAGGCAGCAATTACACTGGATCAAGGTTACACTGACAAGTCTACAAATGACACTGGGGCAAGGCTACACTGACACTGGGCAAGGCTGCAATGACACTGACAAGGCTGCAGATGGACACTGATAAGGCTGCAGTGATGGGCATTTAAATGTAAGTTTTTTTCCTTCAACTTCCCTCCTAAAAAATTTTTTCCTTAAAATTCCCTCCTAAACTTGGGGTGCGTGTTATACGCCGACACATGTTATACACCGATAAATACAGTAATTATCATTTTATCACTTTTATTAATCGTAGACCCAGGACGAATACCAGTACAGTATCCCCCACTTATACGCTTATATATTACCTACTTTTGTGAGTAGCCATTTGGCTGTTTTGTCTTGTCCAATTAAACAGAATTTCTTTAATACTGCACTGAGTCTGGCGCACCTTGTCCTTTTCTATTTCTGTTGCATATGTATAGAAGGGTAGGGCCCGAAAGTGACTCAAGCCCAGGGGCCCCCACCACCCTAAGTTCTGCCCTGGTCCCTGCAGTGTTTCCTCTTTAGTAACGAAATCTGCCATTCAGCATGAGCTTGGGGGGGGGGGGGGGGGCAGCCTGTCATTTCCTTTTCTAGGGGCTTGCTTGTCCGTTAGGCTATGCCTTTACCTGTTTTATTCAGTTCCTGCTCTTCTCCCTTCTTATTTGGCTTTAGGTAGGTTCCTGGTGAGCGAGGAGCGGGCCGCACCATGCAGCAGGTGTCAGGGTCTCCCTATAGGTGTGGGGCAGCCATCCAGCACCGTATTTAATGGCCTAGGGCGCTCCCAATGATGTCATAGGGCTG
The DNA here is from genome assembly GCA_037952835.1 of Lithobates septentrionalis. Lineage (NCBI taxonomy): Eukaryota > Metazoa > Chordata > Amphibia > Anura > Ranidae > Lithobates > Lithobates septentrionalis. The sequence continues at coordinate 1,390,688 of JBBDGP010000169.1, forward strand.
CGCCCGGTCTGCATGTGAGCACTGGCCGACAGAAGCTCTGGGCAATTAGTTTTGCCCACAAACAGCAGGAAGAGTCTGGGGCGGGTTCTGCCTGTCCCAGGATCACCTAAGAGTGTCAGTGGGCTGCTGTGGGATGGGCAATATACAGCCTCCTGACTGCGTCTTCAGACTGTGAAGTTTGTTCCTGGATCCAGTCTCAGCAACCTTCTGTGTCGCCATCTGCTGGTAGGAAAGGTTTCTGTACTTAAAAAAAAGGTACATTCTATTCCTTTGGTTTGTTTCAGCTGTTTGCTTTGTTGTAGTTTTCAGACTTTCATGTTAGAAGATTACTGGCAATCTCTATCCTTCTGTTTCTCTTTTCAGCTACCTCTCCTTTTCTGCTGGCCGTCCCTTATTCTCTACTACCATGAGTCAGCCACTACGTATCTAAGACCCTCAATACTTAAGGTAGGGGGACCACCAGTTGGTAAGTTTTCAGGTGTCCTTAAAAGAGTGCCCTCTAATGCGGTTTGCTTTGATAAGTTTCAGCTCCGCACACTCACGCTCTCAGAGTTAGAGTAGGTGACCGCGATATTGTGTCAATTTCGCCGCCGTTATCGGTGAGATTTGACACCTGTGAGCCCTGTCATGGGAGCCAACGCTGAGCTGGCTCGCTCATCGGGAAAGGAAAAATGTGTTTTTTCCTTTCCCGATGAGCGACAAGCATTGATGACAGGTGTTTGGTATGAATCATGAGGGGGAAATCCATGCCAAATTTTAAATAAAAAACTGGCATGGATTCCCCTCCAAGGGCATACCAGGCCCTTAGATCTGGTATGGATTTTAAGGGGAACCCCTATGCTGAAACAACGGCGCGGGGGTCCCCCCAAAATCCACACCAGACCCTTATCCAAGCACGCAGCCCGGCCGGTCAGGAAAGGGGGAGGGGACGAGTGAGTGCCCCCCTACTGAACCGTACAAGGCCGCAGGCCCTCAACATGGGGGGTGGGTGCTTTGGGGCAGGGGGGGCGCCCTGCGACCCCCAACCCCAAAGCACCTTGTCCCCATGTTGATGAGGACAAGGGCTATTGGTTGTCGGGGTCTGCGGGCGAAGGGCTTATCAAAATCTTGGAGCCCCCTTTATTAAGGGGGCCCCCATATCCTGGCCCCCCACCCTATGTGAATGAGTATGGGGTACATCGTACCCCTACCCATTTACCTGGGGGAAAAAGTGTCAATAAAAAAACACACTAGACAGGTTTTTAAAGTAATTTATTAGGCAGCTCCGGGGGTTTTCTTCCAACTTCGCTCTCTCCGGCCTCTTCTCCCGGTGTCCGGTTCTTCTCCTGCTCTCCGGCCTCTTCTCCCGGTGTCTGGTTCTTCTCCTGCTCCCCGGTTCTTCTGCCGGGCTCCTCCGCTATCTTCTGCTCTTTTGCCACTCTTTTGCTAGTGGTGGCCCGGTCTTCTCTGTTGTCTTGTTCCCTCTTCTCTTCTTCCGATGTTGATATGACGCTGTCTCTCGCTGTAATGCCGTGTGCGAGGTGCACAACGACTTATATAGGCATGGGGCGGGGTCACTGGGTGATGGCACCGTTGACCCCGCCCCCTTATGATGTCACCACCCAGGGCATGATGGGACTGTGACATCATAAGGGGCAGAGTCACCGGGTGACCTTACCCGGTGACCACGCCCCATGCCTATAAAAGTCATTGCGCACCTCGCACACAGCATTACAGCGGGAGACAGCGTTGTGTCAACATTGGAAGAAGAGAAGAGGGAACAAGACGATGGAGAAGACCGGGCCACCGCTAGCAAAAGAGCAGCAAAAAAGCAGAAGATAGCGGAGGAGCCTGGCAGAGGCCAGAGAGCAGGAGAAGAATCGGTCACCGGGAGAAGAGGCCAGAGAGAGCAAAGTTGGAAGAAGACCCCCGGAGCTGCCTAATAAATTACTTTAAAAACCTGTCTAGTGTGTTTTTTTATTGACTCTTTTTTCTCCCAGGTGAATGGGTAGGGGTACGATGTACCCCATACTCATTCACATAGGGTGGGGGGCTGGGATCTGGGGGCCCCCTTATTAAAGGGGGCTCCCGGATTTCGATAAGCCCTCTGCCCGCAGACCCCGACAACCAACGGCCATGGTTGTCGGGAAGAGGCCCTTGACCTCATCAACATGGGGACAAGGTGCTTTGGGGTGGGGGGGCCGCAAGGCGCCCCGTACCCCAAAGCACCCACCCCCATGTTGAGGGCATACGGCCTGGTACAGTTCAGGAGGGGGGCGCTCACTCGTCCCCACCCCCCTTCCTGACCGGCCAGGCTGCGTGCTCTGATAAGGGTCTGGTATGGATTTTGGGGGGACCCCCATGCCGTTTTTTCAGTGTAGGGGGTTCCCCTTAAAATCCATACCAGACCTAAGGGCATGGTATGCTCTTGGAGAGGAATTCTCTCTCGCACTTGCTGCAATAGGAGAATGTGTTTTTCCTATTGCAGCCAGCGCGAGATGTACAGTACTCTGCCGCCGAGAACCAGCGCGATGGGATCGCGCTGGAAACACATTCTCGCGGGCAGGTACTGTTAAGAACAGGAGAGGACAGGCATTCTCCAAAGGAGCATAGCTCCAGACATCGCTCCCGGTCAAAAAAAAAAATCCAAAAGAGCACTTCGCAACTCCTCTTCTTCAGAGCAATACAGGCGTCCCAGCAAGAAATCAGGCTGGGCTTATGGCGCAGTCTCCCTATCCAATAAATTGGTGTGCAAAGACCGTCTAGAGCAGGGGACTCAAACTGGTGACCCTCCAGCTGTTGCGAAACTACAAGTCCCATGATGCATTGCAAGGCTGACAGTTACAAGCATGACTCCCACAGGCAGAGGCATGATGGGACTTGTAGTTTTGCAACAGCTGGAGGGCCACCAGTTTGAGACCTCTGCTCTAGAGGAGTCTGCATTAGACAGGGAGCAGGACACTGCGCAAGTCTCATCATTACTGAAGAAGGTAGTACGAAATTCCTTGTCTGAGTTTACCTCAGCCCAGCCACCCGCCCAAAGGGTCCCATTGGAAGATCAGCCGGAACTTCAGCAAGCAGTATGACCGTGCCCAGTGTAAAAAAAAATGGCGCTCCCACTCAGGAGAAAAGCTCCAAGGAAGACGTCTCTGCTCCTCTTCCCCAGAGCCAGCGCCCCAGCAAGAGTCCTGCAGGCCCGTGGCGCAGTATCTATACCCAGGAGGCTGGTGAGTAGACACTGCCTGGAGGAGTATACAGCTAACAGGTAATGCCAAATGTCTTTATTGTTGATAAGAGTGGCACAAGATTCTGTTTTGAACTCACCTTAATTACCTGAAGCAACTGTTACACTTGTATTGGAAACTGTTGGAGACTGTTGCCATAGGAGACAGCGCTCTTATCCATGCAGATGTGGCATCTTGCTGGATGCTTTTCCTTGCGTGGCTGTCCCGTAAAAGTCCGGGAGTTTACTGGGTTAGCATTAAACAGACACATTTGGGTGCCCCAAGGAGAGTGGTAATGTAGCGCTCAGAGTGCACTAGTGGGTGTGGCCAAATTGCCCTTGCTGACATCATCACCCTTCAGTGAGGCCACACAGCCGTCTACGGCGGCAACAGGTTTGTGTATGACTATCTTGGTTACTTGGGGAACCACAGCCTGGTCTGGGTAATATGTCCGGGTCTCAGGTGGACTGAAACCCTGACACATGATTCCAAACCCGAACTGTCCGGCTGAATCCTGGAAAGGTAGCACACCCTAGGTGCCTGGCACCCTTGAATCTACTTTGCACTGCACCTACTATGCCTTACGACCCACTTTATGTGGAGGGAGGTCGACAACTCTTGGCTCTGGAGGTTCTCATTGGACTGAAGGAGTCCTGGGTGCTTGCTACATATTTTATAGATGCAGCAGTCTGCTACTCAAAAGGGAGGCTGACCAGGAAGTCCCCCCTAGTTGCTTGTATAACCACTGGAAGAGCACCCTAGCACTTTGGCGGCTAGGGAGGCCATGGTTGAGACCCTAGACTGCGTATCGCTTCCTAGAAACAAAAGTGGTGAAGAATGGAAGGGATTCGAGAAAGATGCCCGTATAAACAGGCTGTCGAAACTGTGTACCCTGAACAAGCTAAAGGTCAACCTGCTCCTACATACTGTAGCATCTGCAAGTGCCGGCAGACCAGCAATATCCAGCCCATGTACTGTGTGAGTCTAATGTGAATGGTTTAATAATTATCAACCAGCTGCTGCACCTGCAGGACTCTAAGGAGAGTGGCAGGGTCTGCATCCCTTTAGACAAGATTTCCTATTGGGAGTATCTTACAAAAAATGATATTGTTGTAGCAGTGGATGCCAAAAAATCTGACTTGTATTTTAGTGCAGACTTCTGGGAAAATCAGTGAACCAGTCACACAAGGGCATACCAAGACTCTTAAGGTAAGACCTAGAAGGCACGCTTCATGGGTTTCTGGACAGCATGCTGTACAGAGCCTTGGATGAAGGTATCAGACACTCATGGTCACTTCGGGAGATTCCTCACTGCTCATCCTCCAGACCATTTCTCTCCCACGGAGCTGCCAAGTCCACCACAACAGCAGGTGGGCTGCTACAATGCTTACAGACACCTCAGACTCAAGAGGGATTGCAGGTTTTCTACTCTATCCTGTTTGGAGTTTGCAGGGGAGGTTGGTTAGTGTCCAGTTGCAGATCGGAAGAGGTCGAACCCTTTTGTGCCCTCTTTGAGATCTTTAAGGCAGAGTCCATTAAACAGTATAACCACATGGCTGGAGGCTGTTGCTGGATCGTCAGGATGCCTATCCTATCCTCACACTTTAGAGGGAAAGCAAAGCCAACCTTTCTCCATCCCAATGGTTGGTGTACCCGGGGGTGCTCTGCTATTTCCTCTTTTATTTCCATCAGTGGAAGTGGTGACAGGCAGGAACAGAATTCTGAGGACGAATGTTTCCACTTGTTTGATGGCTTCTCAGTGCCTCAGTCATCTGGGCACAACGTCAGTGCATATAGATGATTCCTGGGGTGCATGGGCACCCGCACAAATTTCAACTAGAATTCTTAGTGCAAGGGAGGAAACAGGATAGAACACAGTTAATAAGTGTTACTCAGTATGAGTAGCGGTCTGCGGTGATGGAAAGACCTTGAGGAGGTCTTGGTCCGTTAGGACCCTAATGCCGCGTACACACGGTCAGACTTTTCGTCTACAAAAGTCCGACGGACTAAAGCCGGCTGACAATCCGATCGTGTGTGGGCTTCCCTGGACTTTCAGCAGACTTTTCCAGCCGCAAATCTGATGGACTTTAGATTTAAAACATGCTTCAAATCTTTACGTCGTAACTATGCTGGACCCAGAAATCCGCTCGTCTGTATGCTAGTCCCACGGACAAAAACCCACGCTAGGGCAGCTATTGGCTACTGGCTATCAACTTCCTTATTTCAGTCCGGTGTACGTCATCATGTACGAATCCGTCGGACTTTTGTGTGATCGTATGTAGGCAAGTCCGTTCATTAGAAAGTCTGCCGCAAGTCCGCCAAAAGTCCGTCAAAAGTCAGCCAAAAGTCAGTCGAAAGTCTGTCGGATGGGCTGTCGGACTTTTTTAGCCGAAAAGTCAGACCGTGTGTATGCGGCATTAGACTGGAGAATGGTTATGAACCATGTCTGAAAGACAGCCGGGAAGATGCACTGCGAAGGACTTTCAGTCAAGGCAAGCAGAGATTCCCAGCCAAGGAGGGTAATCTTGAACGTGCTGGGGGTTCAAACAGCCCTTTTAGCACTTTGGCCTTACTACACATAGTCAAGGAGGACCAATCTCCTTGCAGTTTAGCAACAGGGCAGCAGTTGCCTATATTCAGCTCCAGGATGAAACTTGCAGCAATATGCTATGGAGAGAGGTGAAACCCATAACGCCTGGGGCGGAAGATCACCAGCAAAATTTCGGAAGCAGTTTACCTCCCATTGGTTTCTTTTGAACAAGTACAAGCTTCCCAGAGCACAATGAGTGGGTCTATGACCCAGGTCTTCTCTGAGCCGGTCCACAGGTGGGGCCTACCACAGACACACCTCCTTGTTTCCCACAGTAATCACAAAACCTTTGTCTGATTTTGTCTGTACCCCAAGGCGCAAGGGGCAGATGCTCTGGTCTCTCCCTGGGACTGCAATCTAACCTATATATTTTTCCTTAACATTTCCCGTAAATGAGATTCCCCTTGAGGCTGTCAAGGGAGAACATAGTTGTCATAGCCAGTCCTCCATATTGACAAGGAGGCCCTCGGTTTTCCCTGGCCATTCATTTCAGGATACAGAAGACATTTCCCCTCTATAACATACGCAGACTGGGGCTGCAGGCAGGGGCACTAAAGGGGGAGGATGGGCAACTCCGGTTGCCCCAGTTTCACTCCAGAGTGATCTCTACATTGTTGTGTGCGAGAAGACATTCTACTTAAAACATCTAGGTCTAATTCTGGAACAAGTTTGCTTTTTCTTGGTAGGGCGAGACATTGATCCTACTGCCCTTCCAGTGTCAGCTGTTCTATATTTCCTCCAGGCCTTAGCCTATCCTCACATAGCTCACGAGTGTGGACTATATTGGAAATAACACATTTGAATGAGCCAAGAATCCTTCAGTTTGCACAACTTTTGAGGGCAGTCGTGAGGAGTCGGTCACCAAGGAAGAAAGATCTATTGCAGTTGCTGGATCTCATATCAGTTTAACCTCCCTGACGGTATGATTATTTCGGATTTTAGGTGCTGAAAGCGGTACAATTATTTTGCATGGAAATTTGGCGTTTTTATTTTGTAGGCCTGTAATTCTTAACAATAAAACACTTAAATCTGTCCAAACAAGAGTCTAGTAGATATCCCGGGTATGATGAAGTTTGAAACACAAAAACATAAATTATAATATAATAAATATAAATAATAAAAAAAAATAATAATATAATAATAATAAAATACATTTCCCCACGATTCACTATCGCTCAATTCTGCAAGTGTTCTAATTTACTATCACTGCTTTCTAACTGGTCTAAAGCCACTTTTGACATAAAGGGACACTTTTTGGTTGCTATGAACAATTTCCAGTTTCCAGGCAGAAAGAACAGTATATATAACATAAAACTGCATGCAGGGCATGGGCCAAAGCACTGGGGACAAAAGGGGTGTGAAATAATTTCATGCAGTACTGTAATCTGTAAGATTACAGTACTGTATGTGTTATGGTTTGTAAATTTTTTTGAATTTGCCGCCAGGCTGCGCCCCTGTGCGTTGCGACGCTCGCAGGGAACGGAGCCTGGCACGGAGAGGCTTCGGAGGAGACAGAGCTCGCAGACACAGCGGGGGACATCGCACGATCCTGGGGACAAGGTAAGTAACGCAATGTAATGCCGAGTGTGGCTCGGGGGGTTACCGCTAATGGGACTGAAATTTAACCCCGAGCCACACTCGGGATTACCGTCAGGGAGGATAACCGTTTGTTCCAACAGAGCAGTGTTTGGTTCAGGCCATCACTTACTAGGCAGTATCAGTTGCAAGAACTTTAAGCAGAAGGTTATCATTCAAGCTCTTGGAGCTTCAAAGTAATATATATATATATATATATATATATATATATATATATATATATATATTCCTTTTTTTCCAGAAAGAGTAGAGTTGGATCTTGTAGATCATCTTGCATCAAACGTAGCAACAGACTGCTATTTAACAGACAGCTGGACATTGCCTAACTTTCCAGAACATCACACAGGAAAGTCACACGTACTGTTCATTTTCAGAACTTTAAAGGAGTATCTCTCCACAATTGTCCCTTTCAGGTCATCTAAATAATTTTTTTTGTCATTCCAGCTGGGAATCATCAAGGGAAAGAGGTTACTGCCTGGATCCTAGCAGGCTTGGTCGTGTATATAGGACTAGAGGTCGCGAGCCTCCGTCAGCGGCGGCGGAGCACTCTACCAGAGCGGTTAAAGCCTCATAGGCAACACATTCAAGAGAATCTATGGTGCCCATCTGAACCTGTGTATACTAAATAATTCAAAATATTAAAGCAGCTCCAGACAAGAAAGCAGAGTGATCAGTAAACCAGTAACTTTATTAAGGAAACACTGTAATAGGGCGTACACACGGTCGGACTTTGTTCGGACATTCCGACAACAAAATCCTAGGATTTTTTCCGACGGATGTTGGCTCAAACTTGTTTTGTCTACACACGGTCGCACAAAGTTGTCGGAATTTCCGATCGCCAACCATGCGGTCACGTACACCACGTACGACGAGACTAGAAAAGGCCGGTTCAGAACCAAGCGCGGCACCCTTTGGGCTCCTTTTGCTAATCTCGTGTTAGTAAAAGTTTGGTGAGAGACGATTCGCGCTTTTTCAGACTCGTGGCTTTCAGATCGTTTTCTGCAGTTCAGTTTGTGCTTATGGGTTGTATCTGCTCTTCAGTGCGTGCAGCAAGTTCCGCGTGACTTTAATTAGTCATTGTATTCTTGTTCGTTCGTTACTGTTTTTCAGGTCGCTCTTCACAGGCCTTGCTGTTCTTCAGTGCGTTCTGTTACTTCGTTCTGAGCAGCCGACCGTTTTCTAGCCATGTTGCGTATGCGTACTCCTCGTAGAGTTCGTGCTGTGCGGGGGCTTGGTGTTGGGGTCCTGACCTTGACACAAGTCCAGTCCATGAACAGGGCGGGGAGGAGTTCATGGACCAAGAATTGGTTGCTTTAGCATGACCAGTTCTCTCATATGCCTTTGCTCCGTGAGATCCGTGAGAATAATTCCTGATGATTTCAGGAACTTTCTCAGGATGACGGACCCCGTATTTCACCGTCTGTTGGCTTCGCTGACCCCTTATATTAGCAGGCAGGATACCTGCATGAGGCAAGCCATCACTCCGGAGCAGAGGCTGGTCGCTACCCTGCGGTACTTGGCGACGGGGAGAAGCCTGCAGGACCTCAAGTTCTCGACAGGCATCTCCCCCCCAGGCTCTGGGGATCATTATCCCGGAGACCTGTTCTGCCATCATTCAGGTCCTGCAGAAGGAGTATATGAAGGTAAGATTTTTATCCTTTTATATCACATTTTATTGTATTGAATGTTTGCTAATATCTTGTATTTCTTTGCTCATTCCCTAATTACCATGATTGTAGTATGCTGTGAATGTCCCCTTTGTCCTCATGCATGCTGGATTTTTATGTAATTATTATTTTAGGTCCTTCATACATATTTGTCCTTCAATAACCTCCCCAGCATGGTGTCTCCTGCCCCTATATTCACCTCATGTAGTCACTTAACAATGTATTTTTTCGGCTCCATAGTAGTGCTTTACCCCAAACACCCCCTAAAATGTTTTGAAATGTTATCTTTGCTTTAAATTCAGGCAGAGTGCCAGAGGCTTTTTTTTGGTGGTGTCCCCAAATAATTTTTAGTAACCCTCCCAACCCCCAACTGCTAAGTCAGCTGATCCCAATTCTCTATCCTCAATCATCTATCTGCTGACTTTGCCAAACCCATACACACTATACCCATCTCTTTACTGGTCAGATTTATGGATGAATTCCCCAAAGCATGTAGTGCAAGGGCCTACCTGTATACTTTCAAATGGTAATGTTTAAAGTTTTTGTATCCTATTATTATCTTGATAGGTAATAGCAGAATGTCCAAATGTGCTCAAATGTGTACAGTGTGTATTTCTATCTTGGTATTATGACACTTCTTACCTGTCCAGTGGTCTGCCAATAGTGTAACTAAGGAGGGGCTGTTCCAAGTAATACCCCAATGAAGTGAAGAGGGTTACCTGTCCAAGATTTCCACACACCCCCTATAATGTTAGAAATGGCCCATGAGATGGGGGGGAGGGGGAATATGATAGAAGTACCTTATACTTTGGCGTTGTTAAATTCCCCTTAATAAATGCTATCTGGAGGTTGCCCCATAATGTTTGTGTCTAATCTGCTTGCCAGAAAAAATAGTAAAAAATATAGTAAATGTAAAAAAATAGTAATGTTTATTGTTTTTTCCTCAACAGTTTCCTTCCACGCCACAGGAATGGCAGACTGTGGCCTCCCACTTTGCCGAGCGGTGGGACTTTCCTAACTGCGGAGGGGCAATTGATGGGAAACACGTCCACATCATCCCACCACCCAACTCGGGGTCATACTATTTCAACTATAAGGGGTTTAATAGTATAGTGATGTTGGCGGTGGTGTCGGCTAATTACGACTTCCTGTATGTGGACGTGAGGAAGAATGGCCGGATGTCCGATGGTGGAGTTATCGCCCAGACTGAGTTTTACAGGCGTCTCCAGAATGGCAGCTTGGACTTGCCAGCTCCAGAGGACAATGTTGAAGGACTCCCATTTGTGTTCGTTGCTGATGAAGCGTTTGCGCTGGGGGACCACCTGATGCGGCCATTCCCAATGAGGACCCTCACCCCGGAACAGAGGGTTTTTAATTACCGGCTGGCCAGAGCCCGAAGAGTGGTGGAGAACACATTTGGAATCCTGGCCAGCCGGTTCCGCCTATTTCTGACACCCATCCATATGGCGGAGTATAAACTGAACCATATTATACTTGCGTGCTGTGTTCTCCATAACTTTTTAAGGAAACATTCGGCCAACTATGCTGGCTCAGTTGGGCCTGAGACCGGAATGATACATCAAACCACACTGACGGCGCTTGAAAGCGGCCGTCCTGGCTTGCCCTCCCTGAGTGCCCGTGATGTCCGGTTACGCTACCTGGAGTTCTTTGCGGGTAGGGAGGCTATCAATATGCCAGCAAATCTGTGAAGCCTTTTTATAATAAAACAAAAAAAGAAATTCTTTGTGGACATTTACTGCTTGTGTTTGTTTTAGCTGACCCTGACGGAAATGTGTTGAGTCCAGAAAATGTTGTGATTGTGTAACCTTATTATACAAAGCACTGTTGGCTGTTATTTACTAAAATGCAAAAACACATTTCACTACAAGTGCAGTTGCAACTGCACTGAAACTGCACTTGTAGTGCCAAGAGGATTTGCCCTTAGTAAATAACCCCCATTTTCTCAGAAAACAACAATGACATCACCCCAAAAGTGTTGTAGCGTTGAGACAATAATCCACACATTCTTGATTAACAATCTATTTAATACCTGCACAATCACATGTGCATTTACCAAAGGTTTTTCAAACAAACCAACATGTTGGTTGTATAACAATTTTTGGGGTAGGACACAAATCTTGAACTTACAAACGTCACATTTGGTAGAATTTGAAGGCAATATCACACATGAGTATTTAGGAACTGTGTTTGATATTGCGTTCAGATGGGGTGAAGTCACCCCAGGAAAAGCCGAATTTGGAAGATGCACACTAGGGATGAGCCGAACACCCCCCGGTTCGGTTCGCACCAGAACCCGCGAACGGACCGAAAGTTCGCACGAACGTTAGAACCCCATTGACGTCTATGGGACTCGAACGTTCGAAATCAAAAGTGCTCATTTTAAAGGCTAATTTGCATGGTATTGTCCTAAAAAGGGTTTGGGGACCCGGGTCCTACCCCAGGGGACATGTATCAATGCAAAAAAAACTTTTAAAAACGGCCGTTTTTTCGGGAGCAGTGATTTTAATGATGCTTAAAGTAAAAAAAAAAAAAGTGAAATATTCCTTTAAATATCGTACCTGGGGGGTGTCTATAGTATGCCTGTAAAGTGACGCGTGTTTCCCATGTTTAGAACAGTCCCTGCACCAAATGTCATTTTTAAAAGAAAAAATCTCATTTAAAACTGCTTGCGGGTTTAATGTCATGTCGGGTCATGGCAATATGGATGAAAATCAGTGAGACAAACGGCATGGGTACCCCCCAGTCCATTACCAGGCCCTTTGGGTCTTGTATGGATATTAAGGGGAACCCCGCACCCAAATTAAAATAAGGAAAGGTGTGGGGCCACCAGGCCCTATATACTCTGAACAGCAGTATACAGGCGGTGCAAACAAGACAGGGACTGTAGGTTTGTTGTTAAGTAGAATCTGTTTGTAATTTTGAACATTTTTAACGTGTTTAGCTCCAGCCAAAAAATCTTTTCTAAGCTTTTTGGAAAACATAGGGAAGGGTTATCACCCCTGTGACATTTGTTTTGCTGTCTTTCCTCCTCTTCAGAAGATTTCACCTCACTTTTTTGTCCCAATGAAAAATGTTTTTTGAAAATTTGGGTTTTTTTGTGGAACAAGGATTGGAAAGCATCAGTGGAAAGGAGAAATTGTTTTCCCATATTAACTCTTACAGGAGAGAATTTCCCTTCCTAGGGGTAGATTTCATCTCACTTCCTGTTGTCTCCTTCCGTTTGCAAGTAGGAGTCGTTTGTAAGTTAGATGTTTGAAAGTAGGGTCCTGCCCTATATACTCAGCAGAAATTTGGGCCTTAGGTGTTGCTGTGGCCACAACACTGTAAGCCCTCACAGGGCCCTGCTGTGAAATATTAGATCAAGAATTGTAATTACATGCCCCTGTTGAACAGGAGCTGAAAAATTAGGCCTTAGGCACTGGTGCTGGTGCCACAAAACTGCAACCCCTCACAGACACTCTAGTTGGAACGCAGGAACGAGCCCTGCTGCAAAATATTGCTTCAAAAATTGTAATTACACGCCCCTGTTAGACAGGGGCAGAAAAATTGGGCCTTAGGCACTGGTGCTGGTGCCACAACACTGCAACCCCTCACAGACACTCTAGTTGGAACGCAGGAACGAGCCCTGCTGCAAAGTATTGCATCAAAAATTGTAATTACACGCCCCTGTTAGACAGGGGCAGAAAAATTGGGCCTTAGGCACTGGTGCTGGTGCCACAACACTGCAACCCCTCACAGACACTCTAATTGGAACGCAGGAACGAGCCCTGCTGCAAAGTATTGCATCAAAAATTGTAATTACACGCCCCTGTTAGACAGGGGCAGAAAAATTGGGCCTTAGGCACTGGTGCTGGTGCCACAACACTGCAACCCCTCACAGACACTCTAGTTGGAATGCAGGAACGAGCCCTGCTGCAAAGTATTACATCAAAAATTGTAATTACACGCCCCTGTTAAACAGGGGCTGAAAAATTGTGCCTTAGGCACTGGTGGTGGCGCCCAGAACCAAAAATGTTCTTACAAGCTATCAGCGTGATGATTGAGGAGGAAGAGGATAATTACTCAGGGATAGTCACTCAGCATCAGCATAGGCAGTCTTTGAAGGGATCTGAGATTTCAAAAAAAATTATTCGGTTACATCAGCATCAGGTGCTTGGTAGCTGGTGGTGATCCAAGACTGATTCATTTTTATGAAGGTCAGCCGATCGACCGAGTCGGTGGACAGACGCACCCTGTGATCGGTTACCACGCCTCCAGCAGCATTGAATGTGCGTTCCGAAAGAACGCTGGATGCAGGACAGGCCAGTAGCTCAATTGCATACTGTGCAAGCTCTGGCCAGTGATCCATCCTCAAGACCCAGTAACCCAGAGGATTTTCGGTGGGAAAGGTGTCCAAGTCTGATCTTGCCCCTAGGTATTCCTGCACCATGTAAAACAGACGCTGGCGATGGTTGCTGGAACCGATCATACCTTGGGGCTGCGGACCAAAAAATTGTCTGAACGCATCGGTCAGGCGGCCACCTTCTCCACCGCTCCTTCTTTGACTGACCGAAGCCTCAGCAACACGTTGTCCAGAAACAGGAGTTTGTAACCTCCCAGTCTCTGGGAACGCGTTGCACAGACCTTTCTGCAAGGCCTCCCGAAGATGTTTCATCCTCTGCTCCCTCTGCGATGGCAAGATAAGGTCCGCAACCTTACCCTTGTAACGTGGATCAAGGAGGGTTGCCAGCCAGTATTGGTCCTTCTCCTTGATACCACGAATACGAGGATCCTTACGCAGGCTTTGCAGGATCAGGGAGGCCATGCAGCGTAGGTTTGCTGAGGCATTCGGTCCGGAGTCCTCTGGGTCACTAAGGACAACAACGTCCGCAGCCACCTCCTCCCAGCCACGTACAAGTCCATGTGTTCCTTGGGACTGATCCCTTAAAGACTGCTGCTGATGCTGAGTGCCAGGCTCCACCTCCATACTGACACAATCTTCCTCCTCCTCCTCCTCCTCCTCTTCCTGTGTGATCGGTGGGCACGCAGGAACACTGTCTGGATAAAGGGGGCCTTGAGAGCTAAGGAAGTCCTCCTCTTCCTGCCTCTGTTCTGCCTCAAGTGCCCTGTCCATTATTCCACGCAGCGTGTGCTCCAACAGTTGGACAAGGGGGACAGTGTCACTGATGCATGCACTGTCAGTGCTCACCATCCTCGTGGCCTCCTCGAATGGTGACAGGACAGTGCATGCATCCCTGATCATGGCCCACTGGCGTGGGGAAAAAAAACCAAGCTCCCCTGACCCTGTCCTGGTGCCATAGTCGCACAGGTACTCATTGATGGCCCTCTGCTGCGTGTGCAGCCGCTGCAGCGTGGCCAACGTTGAGTTCCACCTGGTGGGCATGTCACAGATTAGGCGGTTCTTGGGCAGGTTAAACACCTTTTGGAGGTCCGTCAGCCGAGCACTGGCATTATATGACCGGCGGAAATGCACACAGACTATCCTGGCCTGCCTCAGGACATCCTGTAAGCCCGGGTACCTGCCCAAGAACCGCTGCACCACCAAGTTAAGGACGTGAGCCAAACAGGGCACATGGGTCATTTGTCCCTGTCGGAGGGCAGAGAGGAGGTTGGTGCCATTGTCGCAAACCACCATTCCTGCCTTAAGTTGGCGTGGCATCAACCACCTCTGAACCTGCCCCTGCAGAGCTGACAGAACCTCTGCCCCAGTGTGGCTCCTGTCCCCCAAGCACACCAGCTCAAGCACCGCATGGCATCTTTTGGCCTGCGTACTTGCGTAGCCCCTTGAACGCCTACGGAGCACCGCTGGTTCCGAGGAAGAGGCCATGGAGGAAGAAGAAGAGGAGGGGGTGGAGGAGAGAGGTGTGTCACAATCAGCATTTTGGAGGCGTGGTGGCGGAACAACCTCCAACACTACTGCACCTTGTCCTGCATCCTTCCCAGCTGCCAGCAGAGTCACCCAATGCGCCGTGAAACTTAGGTAATGTCCCTGTCCATGCCTGCTGGACCATGAGTCAGCGGTAATATGCACCTTACTGCTGACCGCCCTGTCCAGCGAGGCATGGACATTGCCTTCCACATGCCGGTAGAGAGCCGGAATCGCCTTCCGTGAGAAAAAGTGGCGTTTGGGTACCTGCCACTGAGGAACCGCACATTCCACAAACTCACGGAAGGGGGCAGAGTCTACCAACTGAAAAGGCAGCAGTTGAAGTGCTAGCAATTTTGCCAAGCTAGCATTCAACCGCTGGGCATGTGGATGGCTGGGAGCAAACTTCTTTCGGCGGTGCAGCAGCTGGGGCAGGGAAATTTGCCTGGTACAATCTGACGTCGGTGTACCAAAAGCAGATTGCCCACAAGTACTTGGCTGTGACACACCTAATTCTACACCTTCATTCCTCTCACTGCAGGTCTCAGAGAGGACTGAAGGTCTAGTGGGGTTGGAAATCTCAGCTGATGAGGAGCAAGGAGAGATCCTCTTTGTTCTTTGGTGTGGGTCTTTTAGATATGCTTGCCAACGAACTGCATGGCAGGTCAACATATGTCTGGTCAAGCATGTGGTACCCAAGCGGGAGATGTTTTGGCCACGCGAGATACGCTTGAGACATATGTTGCAAATAGCAGCGGTGCGATCTGATGCACTCGTCTCAAAAAAGGCCCACACCAAAGAACTTTTTGAATAACGCGCAGAGACTGCAGCGCCCTGCACATGTGGAGCTTTGGGGTGTGATGCAGTCAATGTGCTGCCCTTAGGCTGGCCCCTGGAGGGCATCCTGCCTCGTTGGTGATGTGCCGCCTCCTCCTCCTCCTCCTCCTCCTCTCTCCTATCAGGCACCCACGTTGAGTCAGTGACCTCATCATCCCCTCCCTCCTCATCACTGGAGCAAACCTGGCAGTATGCTGCAGCAGGGGGAGCATGACTGCCAGATTGCTGTCCTTCTTGGGCACCCCCTCTGTCCGTGCTCATGTTACTGCCTTCATCGAGCTCAGTATCATCATCAGAGCCTTCCAAACGCTGGGCATCCTCCTGGAGCATGTACCCAACACTGTGGTCAAACAGTTCGAGGGAATCCTCAGGAGGACATGGTGGAGCTAGGGAAGGAGTCACTGATGACATTGAGCTGAGGGAAGAGGCCGCTGCTTTGCCAGACAAAGCACCCTGGGCATGGGTGAGAGAGGATGAGGAGGATGAGGACGGCTTGGTCATCCACTCGACCAAGTCTTCCGCATGTTGCGGCTCAACACGGCCAGCTGCCGAAAAAAAGGCCAAGCGTGTCCCATGGCCACGTGCTGATGAGGATGCACCGTCTCCACGACCAGCACTAGACACAGAGCCTGCTTGCCCTCTCTTATTGGCTTGTGACTGTCTGCCTCTCCTTCTTGGCCTTCCAGACATACTAATGGCCTGTAGCTGCACTAAGCTGGGATAGAACACCTGTAATTTTCTTCAGGTAGCTTTATATACTGTAACCAGACAAGCCTGCCTGTCAGTAGGAAGATAACAGGAACGGATCTAGCTGAACACTGTGAGCAGGACGCACTGTACTAAATGTAAATAGTCTAGCTGCCTGACCGTGGTACTAATAGGATCAAATAGAACACCTGTAATTTTCTTCAGGTAGCTTTATATACTGTAACCAGACAAGCCTGCCTGTCAGTAGGAAGATAACAGGAACGGATCTAGCTGAACACTGTGAGCAGGACGCACTGCACTAAATGTAAATAGTCTAGCTGCCTGACCGTGGTACTAATAGGATCAAATAGAACACCTGTAATTTTCTTCAGGTAGCTTTATATACTGTAACCAGACAAGCCTGCCTGTCAGTAGGAAGATAACAGGAACGGATCTAGCTGAACACTGTGAGCAGGACGCACTGCAATCAATGTAAATAGTCTAGAAGATAACAGGAACGGATCTAGCTGAACACTGTGAGCAGGACGCACTGCACTAAATGTAAATAGTCTAGAAGATAACAGGAACGGATCTAGCTGAACACTGTGAGCAGGACGCACTGCACTAAATGTAAATAGTCTAGAAGATAACAGGAACGGATCTAGCTGAACACTGTGAGCAGGACGCACTGCACTAAATGTAAATAGTCTAGAAGATAACAGGAATGGATCTAGCTGAACACTGTGAGCAGGACGCACTGCACTAAATGTAAATAGTCTAGAAGATAACAGGAACGGATCTAGCTGAACACTGTGAGCAGGACGCACTGCACTAAATGTAAATAGCAGGAACGGATCTAGCTGAACACTGTGAGCAGGACGCACTGCACTAAATGTAAATAGCAGGAACGGATCTAGCTGAACACTGTGAGCAGGACGCACTGCACTAAATGTAAATAGCAGGAACGGATCTAGCTGAACACTGTGAGCAGGACGCACTGCACTAAATGTAAATAACAGGAACGGATCTAGCTGAACACTGTGAGCAGGACGCACTGCACTAAATGTAAATAGTCTAGAAGATAACAGGAACGGATCTAGCTGAACACTGTGAGCAGGACGCACTGCACTAAATGTAAATAGCAGGAACGGATCTAGCTGAACACTGTGAGCAGGACGCACTGCACTAAATGTAAATAGCAGGAACGGATCTAGCTGAACACTGTGAGCAGGACGCACTGCACTAAATGTAAATAGCAGGAACGGATCTAGCTGAACACTGTGAGCAGGACGCACTGCACTAAATGTAAATAACAGGAACGGATCTAGCTGAACACTGTGAGCAGGACGCACTGCACTAAATGTAAATAGCAGGAACGGATCTAGCTGAACACTGTGAGCAGGATGCACTGCACTAAATGTAAATAGCAGGAACGGATCTAGCTGAACACTGTGAGCAGGACGCACTGCACTAAATGTAAATAGCAGGAACGGATCTAGCTGAACACTGTGAGCAGGACGCACTGCACTAAATGTAAATAGCAGGAACGGATCTAGCTGAACACTGTGAGCAGGACGCACTGCACTAAATGTAAATAGTCTAGAAGATAACAGGAACGGATCTAGCTGAACACTGTGAGCAGGACGCACTGCACTAAATGTAAATAGTCTAGTTAGAAGATAACAGGAACGGATCTAGCTAAACTGAATACAGTGTATATATATATATGCAACACCTGGGATGCATATATATACACAATACACTGTAAGTGCAGCTAACTGACTGACTGTTCTGCCTAATCTATCTAACTCAAATCAAATGACACTGTCTCTCTCTCTCTCTATCTCTCAGCACACCGGAACACACACTACACAGGGCCGCCGTGCAGGCGGCCTTATATAGTGTGGGGCGTGTACTAAATCCCCTGAGCCATAATTGCCCAAAGCCACCCTGGCTTTGGCCAATTACAGCTCTCTCTACTGACGGCGCTGTGATTGGCCAAGCATGCGGGTCATAGTGCATGCTTGGCCAATCATCAGCCAGCAATGCACTGCGATGCCGCAGTGAATTATGGGCCGTGATGCGCCACACGAATTTGGCGCGAACGGCCCATATCGTTCGCAATTCGACGGACGGTCGAACAGCCGATGTTCGAGTCGAACATGGGTTCGACTCGAACACGAAGCTCATCCCTAATGCACACCAATTTAACAATGTCAACATGTGCGGCCTGCCATCACGGGGGATCAAGGGATGTGTTTTGGGGGAGCAAGCCCTTCCTCACCGCTACTTTATTATTGAGGAAGGGGTTGCACCCCCAAAACGCGTCCATTGATCTCCCGTGATGGCAGATAGCACATGTGGACACACTGTGTGCATCCTCCAAATTTGGCTTTGGGAAAAATTACAAAAACATTTAGCACATTGTAGCACACAAAAGAAGAAAGTGATTTGGAGGGGCTTTAAACTCGCCCCAAAACATCAATGATGTTTTTATTTTTTGGAATAACATCATTGATGTTTTTCTTGATGATTTTCAATTGTAAATTACACCCCATGATCTCCCCGATCAGGATCTGGGCACTTTTGGATGTGAAAGGATCTGGATCCACAACCTCATGATCACCTAAAAAGAGAGGAACCCCAAAATAAATTAGGTCTAAAAAAAATGCCGTCATCCATCTCTTATCTGAGCCTGTGGTTGCAGACACTCACCTGTTGTGGTGACTAATTCCACCACGTCTTCTTCCTCCTGCTCAAATTGTGTTGGGGGTATTTTCCCTTCTTCCAGAGGGGGGGGGGGCTCTGGTCTCCTCGGATGAGGGATGTCCTCCGAGTCTTTTATCCCCTATGTCAAACAAAAATGGTATAATTAGCACACAGATATTTGATGGCAGAACTAGAAATAGGAAACATTGCTTGGAAGTGGGGTACAATTGTCAATTTTAGCAGTTCCAAGATGTAGCTTTTTTAGTGTCCTTTGTCAACCTGCAATACTTTACCTGTTTAGTACAAGCTTCACAGATGTAGCCCCCCCCCCCCCATAGTATACACTGGAGCACCTGTGTGCCCCCTCTAATAAAAATGGTGTTCTTATGTCCCACACTAGTGCTCCAGTGTCCAGATGTGAAAACAGCTGCTCAGTGTCCTCTCCTTACACAGAATCTAGTTTGCATTTCATTCTAGTAACAAAGCCATCTACACAACCCAATTCTTTTAAGACAAGTATAGGGCGTCAAAATGGTGGCCAAATGCATATGGCCTAAACAATGGTATTTTATAGTTCGAAAGAAAAATGTTTGATCCGAATGAATAATGTGCCCATGAACATGAAAGTTGCCATTTTAAACTGTACAACAGTTCCTAAAAGCACATGGAGCAGCACGAACGTAATAAACATAAAGAATAGGAACACAGCACAACTACTTACTTTTTTGCAGCACTCTCCAGATCTTTCTGTACTGCTCATGTTCTCGTAATTTGAGGTCCGACCACTGGTTCCTGAGCTGATCTTTCGATCGTCGTACCCCGAAATTACGGTGCAGACTCCTGACCACTTTCGCCATGATCTTGGCCTTTCTGATATTGGGGTTGGGGTAAGGCCCATACTTCCCGTCATAGTTGGCCTTCTTCAGGATGTCGACCATCTCCAACATCTCCCCAAAGGACATATTTGAGTCCTTAAATCTCCTTCTGGATCGGGACGTGTCTGGATCCGGCCTTTCCTCCTCCTCCTCCTCCTCGTTGCTACAATTAGCACGCACCTGCTGTGTCTCCGCCATGTGCTCTTCCCCCACTGCGCCGAACGAAAAGGGGCGGGGAATAGACTAGAAAGAACGTCAGGGGCGGGCGGGGTTACACGCATGCACAGTGTGTATAAAGCGTAACACGCGTGCGTCTTACGTACGATCTGTGAGCGGAGGAAGGAGCATGGGAGGTGCCGATCGTGATAACGAAGGTAGGAGCTAAACTTGGGCCTATACTGCTTTGAAATGGAAGCCTATATTGTAACAAGATTAGGGGAGTTTGGCCTGACATTAGGGTTTGTCTTGTGTTGTGTCTTGCAGAGAAAATGGATGGGTTCAACGACCACAATTTCCTCCCCCTGTTCATTGACAAATACAGAGAGCTGCCCTGTCTGTGGCAGGTCAGACACCCCCACTATAACCATAAACAGAAGAGGCAGACAGCGCTGGAGAAACTGCTGGAGTTGGTGAAGCCGGTGGTCCCCACAGCAACCATCCCCTATTTAAAAGCCAAAATTGGTGGCCTGAGGAGCACATATCTTAGGGAGCGCAAGAAAGTCATGGATTCCCAGAGGTTCGGAGCTGCAGCAGATGACGTTTATGTCCCCAGGCTGTGGTACTATGAGAGACTGCGATTTCTGTCAGACCACACTGAAGTCAGGGAATCACTCTCTACTCTTCCTTCCACGCTTCCTTCCATACCAGCTGAGGCTTCTGATGTCCAACCTGGGCCTTCCAGCCAGGAAGAAGTGGAGGAGCCCAGCTGGAGTCAGGTATAGCATTGTTCTACAGATTTCTGGTCAATAAATAAATTATGCTTACTAGATGTTATTATTGATCTCTAATTGCTGCTTGAAAGTGTTTTACATATCAATAGACAGTAGTGGGCACCCAAAATTGGGACAAGAATGAAAACTGCTGGGCTCAGAAGCATAGTCTGTTATATTTGTTAACATTTAATTTGCAGCAGTCAGGAGGTGAAAATTGTGTGTGATTGATGAAAAAAATACTAAAACTATGTCCCTTTTTCATACACAGGAAGACCTCAGACAGGATGAGGCTGTGGAATGTGGCAGTCAGGAGGAGGCGGTGATTAGTGGCAGCCAGGAGGAGGCGGGGCTAAGTGGCAGCCAGGAGAAGCCTGGGACCAGTCGCAGCCTGACTGAGTCTCAGGTTCCTCCCCTCCGCCTTCCATATAAAAGAGCCAGGAAGACGACTCCGAGTCCCGTGCAGGATTCAGCGTTCAGGCTGATCCAGGAGGCTTTGGCGTCCCTACGAGCCTTACCCACTCCTGAAGAGGCCTTTGCCTGCATGGCTGCCACCAAACTGCAGGCATGCAGGAGGGTCAATGCAGGCTCTGTGAGGACCTTATGTATAAAGTGCTACGTAAGGGGGTGAGTGGGGAACTAACACCCAAGACCGACGTGGTTGAGTTGGACCATCCTCCTCCTCCTCCTGCTGCCACAACTCCACCACCACAGCCACCGCGTGTAAGGAAGCGTGGAAGGAAGACCTTAGAGTGATGGCCCTGAGTTCAGTCTGGTCTGACAGAAGATGCAGTCTCTCGTATGACCACAGCCTGGGGACACAGATGTCATCTGCTGCTTTCCGGATCCCTGGGACTTCTGGACCAGACTGCCCTCCCTTAGATATGGACTCCTCAGGCCACCAATTTTGCTTAAAAATAGTTGATGTCTGCCCTGGGGGTCCAAGGCTTCGCCCACTTCTCTAGTTTCTCCAGTGTTGCCTCCCTCTTTGTTTAGTTGTGAGCCCTTAATAAAAAAATTTTTGGGAAATTCTACTCTCCTGTGTGTGTTTTCATCCAAAAAGGACAGTTTGTTGGTGATGATTCAGGTACATTTCTAACATAAAATGTGAAATTAACAAGGGACAACAACACCAAACAATTTCCTACAGATTAAATAGAATAACATATCAATGGTGTTGTAGGAACTTGTCACAAAAAACACACACAAACATTTTCGGGAGTACAAATCAAAATCCCCCAAAAAAAAAAAAACCCTTCAAAAAAATACAAACACAAAAAAAAATCTACATTAAAGCCAAAAAAAATTTAAAAAAACAACAAAAATATGTTGTCAGATGTGAGCAATCAAAATATATTGAGGGAATCCGGATAAATAGTAACGAAATAAGTTAGTGAGAAGTGTGTGTGAATATGAGCAGCAAAACTACTTAATTCTTGTCACATTATAAAGAAGAAGAGAGTGCGCTGTATTAAACCATTTTTAACATTGCAGCGTGACGAAAGTGCTGTATCCATTGCGAACGCTAAGTTTACCAGAACGAGCTGTTCCGTGCCGGAATTTCTTGTGAGCATGCGTGGCACTTTGTGCGTTGGAACAGGGCACACACGGTCGGAATTGACGCGATCAGATTTTGTTGTCGGAAAATTTTATCTCCTGCTCTCCAACTTTGTGTGTCGGAAAATCCGATGGAAAATGTCCGATGGAGCCCACACACAGTCGGAAGTTCCGACAACACGCTCTGATCGGACATTTTCCATCGGAAAATCCGACCATGTGTACGGGGCATAACTGTGCTAACATTTGAAAATCCACTCTTCTATTTAATTAATTGCATCCTTGCTTGTGCAAGACACTCACACCCTCCTGGGGGGGGGGCTCTAAAAAGCTTATTGGCACTTGATGACACAGTGCTGATCATCTTTCTGTTTTCTCTCTCTCTTTCTCTGTCTCTATGAGAGTTAAAATGGGAGTACCCTGCCTGCATTTTTATATTAGTGACCAAATACCAAATAACAGGCAACATACACCATTCAGCAAAAGAGGTGACACACTTTGTCTGTTAACAGATGCCCTGGGTATTTAGGCTGTATTCTCTGCATGGATTTAAATGGTTAATTTACAGTTTAATAAACATTTAACTTCCTAGTAACTCCAATTTATAGCCTAGCTAATGATATCACTCTGTGAGCTGTATAAACGGCTATATATCATTTCTGCACTTGGCCAAAAATGACCCAGCTTTCTATGTACAACAATCAATTTTTTATATTGAAGTATATTCCTTTAGTATAAAAACAATGGTTTCAGAACAAAATTAAGCACATCTATACAAGTGATCTATTGAAATATTCTGTTAATGGCACTTAAAGCTTTTAGCTACCTACACAATGTGATTTGTGATGGGTTTAATATTTCCTGTCTGCTAATGACTGCACTCACAAGACATGATTTACTAAAGCTGAAAAGGTAGCTTGCCAACCATCAATTCCTGGGGATTCAGTAGGGATACCTTACCTTGATTTACTAAAAATCTGAATTAGAGTGAATGCATGTTTATGCAACACTCCTATTGGTCACAACTTCCCAAACTCAAGTGTAAAGCGTTGACACCTAATTAGTAAGTTCACCTTGTGCATCATAGGGGATTAGCAATTAATTTTTCCCATAAACCCCAGCAGTGTTAAGAGTTTGATCCCCATGGGATCCCTCCTAGATGCCAAACATTCCCACATCATAATTCTTCAGAGAATTACTAAAGCAGACTGCTGTGAGGTTTCAGGAAGCTATGCACAGCAAGCTGCTGGCCCCTCTCACCTGCCATGATTTGCTTGCTGGGGGCTGTGCATGTTACTAAATGTGCAGCCCCCATGTCTGATGATCACGGTGCAGTGCTTTACAGGCTCTTAACCACTTAAGGACCGAGCCCATTTTTCAGACTCCGTGTTTACAAGTTAAAATCGTTTTTTTTTTTTTTTGCTAGAAAATTACTTTTTTTTTTCTAGCACCCTAGAGAATAAAATGGCGGTAGTTGCAATACTTTCTGTCACACCATATTTGTGCAGCGGTCTTACAAGCGCACTTTTTCTGGAAAAAAATAACTTTTTGGAATTAAAAAATAAGACAACAATAAAGTTAGCCAAATTTTTTTATATTGTGACAGATAATGTTACGCCGAGTATATTTATACCCAACATGTCATGCTTCAAAATCGTGGAATGGCGACAAACTTTTACCCTTAAAAATCTCCATATGCGAAGTTTAAAAAATTCTACAGTTTTGAGTTACAGAGGAGGTCTAGGGCTATAATTATTGCTCCCGCTCTAATGATTGCGGCGATACCTGACATGTGTGGTTCGGACACCGTTTTCATATTCAGGCGCTACTCACGTATGCGTTGGCTTCTGTGTGCAAGCTCTTCGGTACAGGGAGCTTTAAAATTTTTGATTCTTTTTTTTCTTATTTATATTCCTTTTTTTTTTTTTTTTTGACACTGTCCTTTAAAAAAAAAAATGGGTCACTTTTATTAAGTGTTCTTGCATAGCAAGACCACTTACTGTTATCTCACATATATATTATTCTTATTATAGCCAAATTTACCACCCTAACTCTTCCCACAGCATTTACACTACATAGACAGTAATATACTGAAACGTGTGGATTGTTCCCGATTGGTGTGCTATTACTTTGTGGAACATTTCACCGAATGGTTCACAAAATATCGTCGTTTTTGCTGCGAAATTCGTCCCATAGGAATGAATGGCGAAATGTTCAAAAGTAGAGTGGGAGGTGACAAAAGCTGAAAAATCAGGACATGGTTTATAAACTGCCACCACTCCCACATTTTCAAGCCCACCTACACAAATCTTATATCAAAACGTTCAGCTATCCCTGCTGCCACTAAACATGTCCACGGCTAAGCCATAGTCCTGATAGTTTTCACAATATGACCATTTGTTTGCAACTCACCGTCCATTGACATTCATTGAAACTCCACTCTAGCCACTTCAAATTTGAAGGGAAATATCTAAACTGTGACTGTGCCTTCATTTTTAATATTTTGGAAACATACTATGCAACAAAATCTAGGTCTGGGTCTTGTGATTCTCACAATATAAAGCCCCTCGCTGTAGGATTTATAGTTTTTAAAATACGACCGTTTGAAGTACTGCACAGTTATTACAGCTATCATGATCCTGTGTATTGTGTTTTGAGCAGTGGTCGTGAAGCATAAACAAGGCATGAGCGTTGCCAGGAAACAGTGGTTGTAAACACTGATTATCATCAAACAGATAGCACACCTTCACCTCCATTCTACGTCAAGATGCTGAGACCCCCCAAATGCATGTGGTCATACCTTCATCTGCTAGGCTTCATAATGCTGCTAATGTTTTTATAAATGTATGTTTTAATGTGTTTAATGTTTTAACTGTGAAGCACTTTGGGCAACAACGTTGCAATTAAATGTGCTATATAAATAAATAAAAGTTGAAATGCATTTCTCACTCTAATTAAGCTTGTCATGTGCACTTTTTAAATTTGATCAATCAATTGGTTAGTGTAATGTTTACTATCTTTACTCACTCCAAACACTCCACACAGTTACTCTGCCCACTCCATAAAGTTACTCTGCCCAGTCCAACCTTTCCACAGTTACTCCAGCCACTCCAACCACACAACCGTTACTCAAGCCACTCCTCCCAGTTACTCCGCCCACTCCAGTTGTAGACTACTGGTGGAGGCAAGAACACTTGACACAATTTCCCCAGAGATTGTAGCTTTTCTAGTTACTATTACAAGGAATGTAAACATCCCTTGTAATAGAAAAAAAGCATGACAGGACCTTAAATATGAGATCTGGGGTAAAAAAAACCTCAGATCTCATATTTACACTAAGTTGCAATAAAAAAATAAAATAATGTAATTTGAAAAAAAAAAATTCTCCTTTAAGAGCATTGGGCGTGATGTTTGACCTCGCTTACGTCCTCCAATGTTATGGAGCCGAGTGGGGGCCATCTTTCCCTCACTCAGCATCCAAGCAGTGGGGTGAGAGGAAGCGATCGTCTCCACCCCTACCGGTTGGTCCGGTAAGCGGCGGAGACGACCGGAGCATGGTGGGAGGGGGTGGGCACCTCTCCCGCCAGGGATAAAAGTGATCTTGTGGCGAATCTGCTGTGGAGGCGGCGTTCCTGAAAATACTGGGGTTATGGCAGCTAACTGCTGCCATAACAAAGGTATTTAGCGTCAAAGTACTGACCTTGCGTGAAGTGGTTAATAAAAAAATAATACATAGACATCGTTTTAAAGGGAGACGTTTTCCTTTAAGACCAACTTTTGGCATACAAAGAGATGCTAGAGCCAGAGTAAGATATTATGTCCTGGGAAACTGCCATGGCTGACATCATTACCCAGATGTGGCCGTGGCCATATTTGGATTGCCAATTTTGGTGTTGATTTGCTAAAGGCACATAGACTGTGCAGTTGCTCCAGAGCTTAGTAAATGAGGTAACGTGCCTTTTTGCAAAAAATACCCAATCACATGCAATGAAAATAAAAAAAATTAAAAAAACAGCATTTTTACTTGTACGTGATTGGATGATAGAACTCAGCTAAGCTTCTGCTCATGTATTAAGCTCTGGAGCAACTGCAAAATTTTTCAAAGTGCACAGGCTATTCGCTTTTAGTAAATCAACCCCTTTATCTTTAAAGTGTATCTATAGCCATGCGTTTGTTTTTTACATTTTGGATAGAGTGGGAAAGGAGTACTGTCAGGTTTTATGGCAATGTGAGGGTCGGTTGAAGAAATGACTTCACTTCCTATCAGGTAAAACATTGGGATTGATTTACTAAAACTGGTGCATTTAGAATCTGGTGCAGCTTCTAACTTCGGCGTGTTCAATTAAGCTTTGGCAATAAAACCTGGAAGCTGATTGGTTTCTATGCAGAGTTGCATCAGATTTTTCACTCTCAAGCATTAGTAAATAACCCCCATTGTCCCCAGAACAGAAAGTGAGAGAAAATCTCTTTTATGGAGTCCCAGGTATAAGTAGAATCTGAGGTCTAACCTTCTCTGTTCTATCCAAAAAAAAGACTTTGGAAATGAATACACTTTAACTAAAGACACAGGTGTTTTTGGAAAATACAGACAAGTGACTTTGCCTTGTCTTGATATAAGATCTTATTTGGCTTGTTTCTTAATATGTTATGCTGGTGTAACTACTATTTTGCATTTTATTGTGTGTGCTATGCTGTTATTATGGCCAAACATGTTTGATGTGGATAAATTAATATATTTAATAGATAATCACTATATACTATACAGCATTTGCTTTTTGTCAAAACAAGCTTGATTAATAAGTTAGCATACAGTTTAGGAGAAAATAACACAGTTTTCACTCTGGTGTGTCTATGTGTATTCTTAATGAATTGCCAGTCCGACAATTCACATAAAAGTTCATTGATAAAAACGGCATGGGAATTCCCCACAGGGGAACCCCGAACCAAAATTAAAAAAAAAATGACATGGGGGTCCCCCTAAATTCCATACCAGGCCCTTCAGGTCTGGTATGGATTTTAAGGGGAACCCCGTGCCAAATTTTTTTTAAAAAATGGCGTGGGGTCCCCCAAAAATCCATACCAGACACTTATCCGAGCACGCAACCTGGCAGGCTGCAGGAAAAGAGGGGGGGACGAGAGAGCCTGAACCGTACCAGGCCACATGCTCCCCAAAACACCTTGTCCCCATGTTGATGGGGACAAGGGCCTCATCCCCACAACTTTTGCCTGGTGGTTGTGTGGGTCTGCGGGTGGGGGCTTATCGGAATCTGGAAGCCCCCTTTAACAAGGGGATCCCCAGATCCCGGCCCTCCCACCTGTGTGAAATGGTAAGGGGGTACAAAAGTACCTCTACCATTTCACAAAAAAAAGTGTCAAAAATGTTAAAAATGACAAGAGACAGTTTTTGACAATCCCTTTATTTAAATGCTTCTTCTATCTTCTCTCTTCTTTCTTCTATCTTACTTCGATTTCTTCCTCCATCTTCTTCTTCTTCTGGTTCTTCTGGTTCTTCCTCCGGTGTTCTCGTCCGGCGTCTTCTTCCCTTCGTCTTCTGGGCCGCTCCGCATCCACCATGATGGGAGGCTCCCGCTGTGTGACGCTTCTCCTCTTCTGACGGTTCTTAAATAAAGGAGGGCGGGGCCACCCGGTGACCCCGCCCCCTCTGACGCACGGTGACTTGACAGGGACTTCCCTGTGGCATTCCCTGAGATGAGGGGGGCGAGGTCACCCGCTATGCCTTAATTCATTTTGGTGCTAAACAAAATTTTTTGGGGGGTCTTTAGCCTGTTGCGATAGAAGGGATAATATCAGGGAAGTGTCTCTCATACAGCCTGCTGACTGCATAAGAAGGAAGGTTTTGAGGTGCATGGCGAATGAAGGGCTGTTATGACCTCTTATTTGTATTTTAGGAAGGAGTCATGACTTCCTCTGGTTCTGTAGGTTACCTAGGAGTTGTAAAATTGGAATAGGTAGATGGGCATTTTTTTATACCAGTGAATAGATCTTCTGGATGGCAAGTAGGGCATCAGCATTGGATCACTATAATCTACACCTCTCATGAACTGATTGTAGTCATGTATGCAATAATGTTTTTGTACCGGACCGACCCTTCTTGGGATTTCCATTGAGGTGTCTTCATGAATAGAAGAAAGGACATACACATCCTGCTTATCCTACAATTTAGGGACAAAATGTCATTATTGTGCAAACCCACTGACACTCCCTTTTTAGCTTTGTGGTCGCCGGATAAAGATGCCAAACAAGTGGCAGACTGATATAAAAAAAATAGCCTACATAGAGATGGTATCCCTAATAGAATAGAGGTGACGTAAGGTCCCACACAATTTTTCCGCTGATACACATATAAGTTGGGCATCCAGGGGTCTCCAGGTGGCTGTCTTATTTGTGTAAACATGGGTGTCATATGTGTACCCTGTGGCCCTCTCACAAGGTTTATATAACTTCACCCCATATCTGGCACATTTACTTGGGATATACTGTTTGATGCTCAGCTTGACTGTAAAATGGACAAGGGACTCATCAATACAAATATGTTTGTCAAGAGTATAAAATTCTGAATTTTGGGGGGAAAAATACTTGATAAGTGGCCTTGTTTTGAAAATCTTGTTGTATTCATGGCGACTTTGGGCAGGGCACCTTGAATTCTTGTTAAAATGCAGGAATCCCATAATTATTTTATAATGTGTCCTAGTTATAACAGAGGTTTACCATGGCATATGGTGAATGGGGTGTGTGGATCAATTGGACTGCGGTTCGTTTTTTTTGGGCGTCCCATATTTAGGGTAAGGCTGAGAAAGATTTTAAATTCTTCAACTTTGATGGGATGTCACCCAAATGGGTGGGCATAAACATATTTGGAAATATTGGCGATGTACTGCTGGGAAAACAAATTACATTGGTCCACAATTGAAATGGATAAATAATTGGTGAAACACATATAAATAAAACTGTAGAGTGCAAAATGTGTGGTTTCTGCCTGAATGCCTGGTTGCACTGTAAATGGGAGGTGATAGGTGCTGCTGAATTAGAAGCTAGTCATAAAGGATTTAAAAGTACCTCTGGTATACTAGAATGGGTCCTAACCCTTTGTGGTGGATATGACACCCCACTACCGGTGCTTGCCACTTGACAGGGAAGTACTGCACTGCTGGTGTTTGCCTGCTGCTGATCAGAATTATTTTTTTCAAAATCTAAATGTTTTTTTTCCTATGTAGAAAATTTGCTGTGTACAGCATCAATTATTTAAGAGACAAAAGGGTATGCAATTTTTGCTCTGTAGTAACTTCCAGAACGTATGATATCAAATAATTTATTACCTGCTCTTCAAAAAATATTGTCTATCTTTTGCAGTGCCCATGTGGCCTACAATATGTGGGCCGGACAATTAGAACTATGCAAATTAGAGTCAATGAACATTTAGGCAATATACGGTGTGGTTTTCCTAAACACAGTGTGTCTAAGCATTATGCCCTTTGTCATGCTAAGAATCCAAAGGGGACACTGATTTTGGGTATTGATAGATTTTCCCCACATTGGAGGGGTAGTAATGTCCGGCGGGAAATCTCTAGTATAGAGACCCGCTGGATTTATGACCTTAAGAGTTATTCACCATTTGGAGTGAATATAGAGTGGGATATCAACTGCTTTATGGTTGAATAACTCTTACTATTTATAGATGTTAAACTTTTTTTCTGGTAACATAGTGACAATTGATATATATTCTTTCCTGTTCATCCTCTTTCTCTTCTAAATGACATCTAAAGTTATGTGTTTTTTTTAAAAAAAATAATGGAATTTAATTGTATCTGTATAGGATATTTAAATACTGTAGACATTATGTCCACTAGATGGCGTGTTCACCTTGCATGCCTTTCAAATTTTTTGCCTAGTGGATTTTTTATGCAATGATTAATCTGGTCCAAATGGTAGTAAAATATATCCTTTGTAATGTTTCAGCTCTTTTTATAGAAAGAAGAGATTTTTCTTCTTCGTTTTTTACACCATTTTTTCTTTAATTTATCCTTTATGTGTTCTGTGAGCAGCAGGATCAGCTTTTAATCACTTCCGGTCCATGGAACGCATAGTGAACCACTTGAGAGTGGAATAATAGTTTCTGGCAGGTGATTTGACAGCTGTGGGATCAGCTCCTAATCCCTTCGGGTCTGTGGAATGCATAGTGAACCGCATGGGAGCAGATTGACTGCTTCTGGTGGGTCACTTCCAGGTTACTTTATTATATTAGGACGTGCTTGCGTTTGGCCACTATGCCTCTGAAGATGCAATATGATTGCGAAACATGTAAGGCAGTACCGAACGATGTAAGCACGCCTTGATCTATGGACTATTCATGAGATTCTTTGCCTGATATTTATCTAAGAAAATGTGAATGTACTATATATTTTTTAAAATAAAGCAGTGGTTTTTAAAGCAATATTACACTGTTGTGGTGCCCTTACATTTTTTTAAAGAAAAACGGCAGTTTTACCTGGAGAAAGTGTTTCCTGTGCTGGGATCACCTTTTCCATAGCTGACGAGCTCGAGTGATGCAGTTACGGATGTTCAGATGACCATTCATCTCTATATCATACGCGTTCACTGACTCTTTTTATAATTTGAGAGTCAACTTCTTCTGGTAAGCAGGATTGCAGGATCTACACACTGGTGGTGTCGAGTGCATTCAATACCTTTTCACACTGCTGGTGCTGGGACTTTTCACCAACCAATCATCTATTGCTGGTGGCGATTCATTAAAAGGACTGTTCACTATATAGTTTTTTTTTATTGCAATTTTTCCTTACTGGCACAGCACCTTTTATATGTAGCACTAACTCTCGGTGGAGCTGCTGGTTTATTGCGGGCTGTTACAGTCACCTTCGCTACCTCTATTTCACCGCAACCGGTCTAGGGTCCCGTTGAGTTTATCACCATACGATGTAGGCACCGGACACTTGATTATCTTTTCCAATGCTTTAATAAACATGAATTGAAGGAAGTAGCAGGAAAGAGGTAGAAGGAGAGTTGCAGGGAAGTTCAAATACCTTTTCTTGGTGTATCATTAGGAATTTAGATCTTGTTGATGAATATCCTATCTCTTTAGAGTTGAATCTTTGCCTGCCTGGATAGGTTCCTCTCACTAACCTAGCAGCCAGTACGTAGCACGAACAAAAGTCTCTGCCACAGACTTGATTGGAACAATACCCGTATGATCCTCTGCCACAGGATGTAATGGTATAAGATGAACAGCAAACACAGCACTAGAACCTTTAAGCCGACCCGGCAGTGCTATGCGGTAGGGTTACTTTAGGATACGTCCTCCAACTGAGTCACCAGGCCCCTCTCCAGACCAGCACTCTGCATGATCCTTCCATGACGGGTCCTCCCCTGGGATCTTCTCAGTTATCCAGCTTCTTCTCTCTTGGACAGACAGCCCAAGACCATTCCTCTGCCGCTGTGGTAGGCCACAGACAGGCTTCTGGGCCTACCCACACGCCGCAGCTACGTGGGCCTCCCAGACAGAGGAGCACGAGGTAGTACTCCTAGCACATACCTGTCGGCCAGGAGGGCCAGCAGGTGGAACGAAACGAACCCCAAAATATGGCGTCTGTCCCATAAATACTCTCTCACAGAATGCAACTCAGAGGACCACCTCCACCGAGTCATCTCCGGGACAGAGGAGCACTCATACACTTCAGCGTGTTGCCTTTCCAACACCGACTCATGGTGACAACGACACCCACAGGCACAGTGTGAAACTACATGCAACTCAGCCAAGCTTGAACAGAGGCAAATCTGATTATATATGAACAGATAACCCACTAAATTTACCTATAAGCGGTAGATTGAAAATCTACCAGCGCTGCATACGCCCCCCACTACAATAGACGTTGTCCTCAACGTCTGCCAAAAATAACTGCCAAGCCTGAGAGCAGGTATTTGAACTTAAAACTTGGACAAGGGCAAGGAAAAAGAAAATACAGTATAGAAATAATACAGTTTCAACATTTATAAAACAACATGTTCGCATTCGCAAACAAAATCACATTACGACTGTCACAACCCCACTGTCTAGCTAGCTGAAAAGCCTAACAGCTTGATAGGAGATCCAATTGTTCCTGGAAAAAAAACAAAGTTAGACACACACTAAATATATACAGTATCATTACTAAACAGCTTAGGAGCAAAGTCTCATTCCAAAAGAGGAATGACACTCTCTTCCCATATATTTTTTCCTTTTAATAAAACAAACTAAAGTAACTTGAGAAGTCCATCCCTATTTTTAATGGAGAAAATCCAGCTATCAAAGAGTCTTTGGATTTTAGAAACACTGAGATGAACATTATCTCTTGATCGTGAAGATCTCTAAACACTGACACTCTCTAACTATACACCCCAGAGTTCTTTGTTCATAATCACCAATAAAACCGAGGATCTGACAATGTCAGTTTCTTTCCCAGTTTATCCACTGTGGTGTAAAGTACACAATGTCATCTTTTACAGGTCTGCAAATGACCACTTTGTCAGCATAGATGTGCCGACCATAGTTCCAGTGTAGGAAACATCCACTGAAGCATTCGTCCATGGCAACAGAACATCCAGTCTTCCGGAAAGGGTTTGGCACAAACATATAGTCCCAAACAGCTTCACTGTACCACAGTTCCCGGTTGGTCTCAATTTCCTGCATGATCTCCTGAGGAACATAAGGAAACTCCAGCCCATATTCTGTGGCAACACGTTTGGAAAGCACTCTCTGTTAACGTGACAGTTTAGGCAAAGATCTATTTTTCCCCAACCCAGGAGGCACACAAGTGTTCGGTGATTTACTCACCATAGACGGGTGTCGGAAGCAAATTAGCAACTTTGGACAATGTCTCCTTAGTAGTACTGTGCAGCTCCACATAAGGTGATGTCTTCCCAGAGTCCATAGCTGTCCACTCTGAGAAAGTTAAGGCAGAAGCAACATCTTCGCCCTGGGCCCACAATAGTTCCTGTGACATTGTCTCAAACAAATCATCATCACCGGAGAGATCTGACATGGAATCTATCTCCGAGTCTCTCAATTCTTCTGCCGGCAAATATTTATACAGAGTACCAGATATGTCCCCCTTTTGATCTCTCACCCGTTACTGACGTGGACTTCCCCGGATCCATGCATTTCTCCGGCTCCGGTTCGGGTAGTCTCTGGGGTAGGCCTCGACCACGGCCGCGGGAAGCCTTTACATACCCCACCTTCCTCTGGACAGGTGCAACGGGGATAGGCGTAGTGGACGTGGAAATGAAAGTGATGTTTGCTGATGAAGTAGCGACAGCGGTATCTCCCTCAGGAACACTCTCGGTGGCAACAGGTGAAATCACAGTCTGTTGTTCTCCAACAGCAACAGTAGCAGCTTCCACTGTAGCAATATGTGTAGCCCAGTCCATCCGATAAGCACAAGGCGACATAGTAGGCTGCTCCACTATGAACAAATATTCTCTGCACTGCAAACAACGAACAAATGGACGGAGATGTATGGCCAGTCCTTCACACTTATGGCAAAGCATGCCCAGCCCTTCAATGTCTCCAACTGTGTAGAGAACAAACCTCCCCTGCGGTTTCAGACGAATGCCGGTATTTGTCAGCAAGGTTCCGGTCAGCACAGTACCCACAGCGGTACTCGTAGGTAACATCCTAGGTCCCATAGTTGGCGATATCAATGAAAAGGAAGACATGGCCACACTCTGATCTTTTCGGCACGATCACAAGGCCTCTCTTCTCCTCTGGCACCAAACACACACGCGCGTCCCACGCGGCAACAAGTAGGTTAAGCTCCTCCCACTTGTTCTTCTGATCACGTAGCTCCCGGGCTTTTACTGCTCACCCACAGCCTACACAGTCAGAAATAAAGTCCTGCACTTTAACCCCTTCCTCTCTCTAAGAATTGACAAAGTCCAGAAATTTGTTCCAACATAAACTACTGGTGAAATAGTTCTCAGGGCTGCGGGAGGTTGACGGCTAACAATCCCAGACGATGCCCCCACATGTAGCACTAACTCTCGGTGGAGCTGCTGGTTTATTGCAGGCTGTTACCGTCACCTTCGCTACCTCTATTTCACCGGAACCGGGTCTAGGGTCCCGTTGAGTTTATCACCATATGATGTAGGCACCGGACACTTGAGTATCTTTTCCAATGCTTTAATAAACATGAATTGAAGGAAGTAGCAGGAAAGAGGTAGAAGGAGAGTTGCAGGGAAGTTCAAATACCTTTTCTTGGTGTAGCATTAGGAATTTAGATCTTGATGAATATCCTATCTCTTTAGAGTTGAATCTTTGCCCGCCTGGATAGGTTCCTCTCACTAACCTAGCAGCCAGTACGTAGCACGAACAAAAGTCTCTGCCACAGACTTGATTGGAACAATACCCATATGATCCTCTGCCACAGGATGTAATGGTATAAGATGAACAGCAAACACAGCACTAGAACCTTTAAGCCGACCCGGCAGTGCTATGCGGTAGTGTTACTTTAGGATATGTCCTCCAACTGAGTCACCAGGCACCTCTCCAGACCAGCACTCTGCATGATCCTTCCATGACGGGTCCTCCCCTGGGATCTTCTCAGTTGTTCAGCTTCTTCCCTCTAGGACAGACAGCCCAGGACCATTCCTCTGCCGCTGTGGTAGGCCCCAGATAGGCTTCTGGGCCTACCCACACGCCGCAGCTACGTGGGCCTCCCGGACGGAGGACCACAAGGTAGTATTCCTAGCACATACCAGGAAGGCCAGCAGGTGGAACAAAACGAGCCCCAAAATATGGCGTCGGTCCCATAAATACCCTCTCCCAGAATGCAACTCAGAGGACCACCTCCACCGAGTTATCTCCGGGACAGAGGAGCACTCATACACTTCAGCGTGTTGCCTTCCAACACCGACCCATGGTGACAACGACACCCACAGGCACAGTGTGAAACTACATGCAACTCAGCCAAGCTGGAACAGAGGCAAATCTGACTAGATATGAACAGATAACCCACTAAATTTACTTATAAGCAGTAGATTGAAAATCTACCAGCGCTACATATATACTTGCTTTTAGTGGTTCTATGATCAAAACCTTTAGCGCTGGCTGCCATGGATACTGTTATTTGTTTTACCTTTAGCCAAAGCGCAGATATTATTTGTTTTTTGCTGTTCAGAATGCCTGATTCTATTTGTAGGGACACTTTTATTCTCTGAACCAGTTACTAAACCCCTTCCCTCCACAGGTTTATATTCAAAATCTGAATCTGACAGGGTGAGTTCCTCCCCGCTACTTTCATCTGTCATGCTCAGAATCATAAAGGCTATCTCACAAATTAACCTTTTCTTTAGACATAGTGTTCAGGACACTGGTTCTGGCTGACAATCAAGTTATGCTGACTCTGGTGACCCTGTACTGATGTGGAGGTGCTGGATTTACTTGCCCCGCTGACACTAGCACTGCTGTGACTTGCATTCCGGACAGTTTTGCGGACTTCACTGGTTCTGTTGATACTGGTACTGGTGTGATGGTGATCAGGACAGATACATTTGTTTAGATCTAAATGTTATTGTTTTTTGTTTTCGCAGTGTGGTATCCAACATGGCTTCTGGGAACCATGTGACTTTTAATGGACTAGTCAGTGACTGAAAAGCATTCAATTCCCTCTGGTATAAATTCAAGCATCTGATATAAAAGTTTAGGCAGTGTAGAGAAGGGTGGATGGTGCCTGTAGGGTCAGAGTCATGTGAACAGAATGGGGGCTAGAGCATCAGCTACTTACAGCAATGGGCTACATTGAGCAGCAGTTCAGACTGTTATTACTGTTTTTTTTTTTTCTTAAAAACACAAGCACCTTGTCTCAGAGGCTTAACTAGAACCTTCAGGGCCCCAGTGCAAGAAACCATGATGGGTCCCCCTTTCACCCGAGCCCTGGGCTTCCAATTCTGGGAGGGTGTTCACGGACATCCTCCCAAAACCGTGCTTCCTGCATGCCCCCTGGGACATGCATCCAGTGCAATCACAGCGGCCCTTTACCATGTGATCAGCTGATCACATGTAAACAGACTTGCTGGTTATCCTCAGCCCTTTCCTCCCACACTGTGTCTGTGTTAGGAAAGGACTGCCGTTAACAGTCAAGAATGTCAGTAAATTATTTACACTGATAATCAGTGCCATCTATCAGTGCTCATCAATGCCACCTATTAGTGCCCATCAATGCTGCCTATCAGTGCTCATCAATGCCGCCTATCAGTGCCCATCATTTCAGCCTACAAGTGTTACCTATCAGTGCTCATTAATGCGGCCTATTAGTGCCCATCAATTTTGCCTATCAGCACCACCTATCAGTGCTCAATAATGCCGCCTAACAGCGTCCATCAGTGCCAACTATCAGTACTCTTCAATGCTGCCCATCAGTGCCCATCAATACTGCCTAAGTTCTGCCTATCAATGTTCCTCAGTGCCACCTATCAGTGTCCATCAATGCCACCTTCAGTGCAGCCTATCAGTGCTCATCAATGCGGACTATCATTGCCCATTAGTGCCGCCTATCAGTGCCCATCAGTGCCTTCTATCAGTGCCAATTAGTGCCTTCTATCAGTGCGCATTAGCGCACTGATAGTGCACTAAATGCAGCAAGCCCTTGAAATGAAGGGGTTGTTGGTTCAAATCCCGACCACTACATTATCTGCATGGAGTTTGCATGTTCTCCCTGTGTCTGCATGGGTTTCCTGTAGATACTTGGGTTTCCTCCCACACTCAAAAGACATGCTGGCAGAGTAATTGGCTCCTGTCTAAATTGGCCCTAGTATGTGTATGTATGAATGTGAGTTAGGGATCTTAGATTTTAAGCTTCTTGAGTGCAGGGACTGATGTGAATGTATATGTAAAGCGCTGTGAATTGACAGTGCCTATCAGTGCCTTCTATCAGTGCCTTCTTTCAGTGCCCATAATTTGTATCCTATCAGTGCCCATCATTGCCTTCTATCAGTGCCCATAATTTGCCTTCTATCAGTGCCCATTAGTGACTTCTATCAGTGCCCATTAGTGCCGCCTATCAGTGCCCATCGGTGCTAATCAGTGAATTCTATCAGTGCCCATCAGTGCTGTCTGCCTTCTCAGGACAGCACAGCTCTGAGCGGAGAGTGTCTCTCTCATTGAACAGCAGCATAGAGACACCGGCATTGACACTTCTATTTCCCTCTCCATCCATCCTCTCTTGCACGGGATGACAGAAGAAACAGCTGATCTGCTCCCCCTTCTCCCCCTCCCCTCTTCTCTGTGTGCTCCATGGGAAATGTGAGCTTGTTAGCGTCACACTTGACTGCCCACGGAGCACACACAGAAGAGAGGAGGGGGAGAAGGGGGAGAAGATCAGCTGTGTGTCCTCTGTCATCCTGTGCGAGAGAGGACAGACAGAGAGGGAAATGGACAATGCCGTTGTCTCTGTGCTGCTGTTCCATGAGAGACATGCTCTCCACTCAGAGCACTGTGAATAGCAACCCCGCTATTGCGACCCTGCGATTGTTGCGACCCTGGTAATTCCACCACTGCCTTGTCTGTCTGTACCTATCACGTTATGCAGAGAGGGAGGATGTACACTGTCAGTGCTCACTGCTATAGTCTATTGGCTAGCCAATTGCTATCTGCAACTTTGTGAGCTTGTCCTTATCATTGTGTTTTCATGGTGATTGTGTTATGCATCCATGCACTAAGTGTTTTCATTTATTTCTTTGTCTAGGAAAAATTTTCATGTAAATGTAGATATTTTTACTTTTGCAAACACATTAGGATAACACCTACTTTATATTTGCTACATGTACCAATTCATATAACATACGTTATTTTTAAGATTGCAGCTTGCTTTTTTAAGATACTCTATTCTGGACCCTCTAGAAAGGAAAACATCCAAGGTAGTTCTCTTTGTTTGCAGCTGTGTTTGCAAAATGAACCCTGCCTGCACTATGCAGGCAGATCATTCTTTGATTCATTATCAATTGTAACTAGATTTAAACAATGTCTGCCCTAGCAAAAGATTAAAGCCTGGTACACATTATTCAGTTTTTTTCGTTCAACCAAGTGGACTGAACAAAAAAAAACTGTCAGCTCCAGTTAGAGCCACTGTAATAACTATGCAAAGTTAGTACAGCGATCTCCCCTGCTGAGCTATTGTGTTCTGACAGGGGGATGGTCCCCCCACCAGAACACTCTGATCAGCGCTCTCCGCCATTGGCGGAGAGTGCTGATCAGGAGTCAGTTGGCTGCTGGTTTTCCAGCATGCTCGTCTGACAGAAACTGGCCAAATGGCTGGCTTCTGTCTGACAGGGTGGCATACACGCGGACCGAATGTCGGACGTTTTCTTTGAACCAGCCGATGCCTCCCTACGTTTGCCCGTGTGTATGGGGCTTAAAGGTACGTAGTCTAGGCTTGCATGTTATGTTAATTAAAACAGATTTAGGGCAGGTTTACTCTAATATTGTTCTAAATACTTTGAGGTTAGCCATTAAAGCTCTTCTTGAGAAACATCTAAAAGGTAAGAAATATATTTAAAAAATTGGCATGCTGTGAGAAAAAGAATACATAACAAAAATATAGATTTTCCCCAAATTTGACTGTAAATGTGGAAAATACATTTTTCAAGCATACAGTGCAAAAACGCTAAATGTTGTGATAAGTGGCTCACACTATTGATTGCACTTACTCTGTGTTACATACCTTGTATTAGAGCCTGACTTGTAGGAGGAGACCTCTCTTTCAGCCCTGGCCCAGGAGCCACTGGAGTTGGGACAGTGGTCTCGAGAGTGCAGTGAGGTAGGAGTGCCTGTGAGATCTGTGGTAGCTGGCACAGATGGGCAGATGATGAACCATCAGGAAGGACCGGCATGCGGATGACAGCGGAGGAAGATGCAGGTCAGCGACCCGGTGAGCTGGATGGTGCAGGATCAGCAGCAGGCTGGAGCAGGGTGAGACAAGCCGGTTCAAACACAGGTAATTAGACAGAGCAAGGTAGTTGGCTGGAGCGGGGTCCGACAAGCCGGGTCAACACAGGTAATCAGACAGAGCAAGGCAGCAGGCTGGAGTAGGGTCAGATGAACAGGCAGTGGTTTGCAACAGGATATCAAGCAGAAAGTCTTTAGCAGAGTCAAGGCAAGCTGAGGTCAGGATTGGAGATATCAGGTAAGTCAGCAGAGCCTGGTCAATATAGATAATCAGATAGCAGGTACAGGTTTTAGGACACGGTAAGCTGCAGATCAATTAGCACTACACAATAGCAGCTGCTATTCTTTTAAAGGCCTATTGGCGCCAAGCAGCATCTAGCGTGCGTGCACACACATCTGGCAAGTGCCCCTGTGCACGAGCGCACACATACACTGCTGCCCAGCTCATTGGACTGGAACGGGTGTGCGCATGTGCGCACGCATGCACCTCCATCTTGCTGCAGTAAGTCCCTGACATTGCCCCCTCCCAATGGGCAGCCCCAGGATGCCTAACTGGCCTTTATTTTCTGGATGGGTAAGGAAAAAAATCACAAATCAACCTTCTTGCATGAATGTTACATTTGTGGATGTTACACACAGTAAGCTGCAGATCAAAAAGCACTGCACAAGTGCAGCTGTTGTTCTTTTAAAGGCCCATTGGCGCCAAGCAGCATCTAGCGCACGCGTGCACATCTGGCGTGTGCCCCCGTGCACGCATCCACACACACGCTGCTGCCCAGCTCGTTGGACTGGAACTCGTATGCGCACATGCACGCACACACCTCCGTCTTGCTGCAGTAAGTGCCTGACACTCTGCTTCTGGTTAATCCTTCTGCTGCTTACTGAGTACACCAAAACTACCACTTTCCTAAAAAAATTCATGTAAATTATTTTCATTCAGAAAAGTTAAAATGGAAGGGACTTCCAAAGCTTCTTGTAGCTGCTGTTTTTTTTCTAATTTCCTTTGGCCCTGTTTCCTTCAGGGTTTACATCTGCTCCAAACTGGGTGCAGGCAGCCTATGGAGGTGGATGCAGACACAGCAACTGCACAGACTTAGTCAAAATTGAACAGCCATGCAGGAGCGACTGCACAACCCTCAATACACACTGCATGCAATCCTGATTGCATAGGCTGCACATTTACAGCTCCTTGCAGAAAGGGACACTAATAGAAAGGCAGCCTGGAAGTAGGGATGAACCCGATGTTCGAGTCGAACGTAAGTTTGACTTGAACATCGGGTGTTAGCCCATCCGCTGAATTTAGAACATTATGGGGCATTCGTGGGAAATTTTGAGCACCCGCAGAACACCCCATAATGCACTGCAAGATGATCAATGCACTGTAAGATCGCAGTGCATTGATGGCTGCTCATTGGCCAAAGCATGCACCTTACCTGCATGCTTTGGCCAAACACAGTTGCTCTGCTGTGAGAGCCATGATTGGCCAAAGGCAGAGTGCCTTTGTCCGATCATGGCTCAGGGGCCATGATATGTAAGGCCGCTTACATAGCTGCCATACATTGTGTAATGAATGCGTCTGTAATGTATTGTCGGATTCCGGAAATATACATAAAAATCATTGAAAAAAACAGCGTGAGTCCCCCCAGTCTGTTACCAGGCCCTTTAGGTCTGGTATGTATTTTAAGGGGAACCCCACGCCAAAATTTTTTAAAAATGGCACGGTGGTCCCCCCAAAATCCATACCAGGCCCTTCAGGTCTGGTATGCTTTTTAAGGGGAACCCTGCACCAAAATAAAAAAATGGTGTGGGGGTCCCCCCAAAATCCATACCAGACCCTTATCCGAGGATGCAACCTGGCAGGCCACAGGAAAAGGGGTTTGGGCAAGAGAGCCCCCCTCCTGAACCATACCAGGCCACATGCCCTTAACATGGGGAGGATGCTTTGGGGTCTGGGGTCCGGGGGGCTTATCGGAATCTGGAAGCCTCCTTTAACAAGGGGGCCCCCAGATCCCGCCCCCCCATGTGAATGGGTATCGGGTACATTGTACCCCTACTCGTTCACCAAAAAAAGTGTCAAAAAAGTAAAAATGACAGGAGACAGTTTTTGACAATTCCTTTATTTAAAAAAAGTGTCCCACGATGTCCATCCATCTTCAATCACAGCACCGATGGTCCCGAGAAAAAAAAAAGGGAAAAACTCCACCTCCATGGGAAGCGTCCCACGACTGCAGCCTTTTTTGCAATGACAGCTGTTATATAGCTGAGGGCGAAGCCACCCGGTGACATAAACGGGTGACCCCGCCCCATCTGACTTCATGTGACATCACATGACGTCAGAAGGGGGCGGGGTCACCCGGTTACATTACAAGGTGGGCCTGCCCTCAG
This sequence comes from Lithobates septentrionalis, assembly GCA_037952835.1. Lineage (NCBI taxonomy): Eukaryota > Metazoa > Chordata > Amphibia > Anura > Ranidae > Lithobates > Lithobates septentrionalis. The sequence goes on from JBBDGP010000169.1 coordinate 1,432,561, forward strand.
CTATATAACAGCTGTCATCGTAAAAAGTCGCGGGGACGCTTTCTATCGATCCGTTTTATTTTCGGTCGTCGGCGCTGTGATTGAGGATGGATTTACATCGCGGGGCACTTTTTTTTGTTTTACTTTTTTGACACTCTTTGGTGAAGGAGTAGGGGTTCAATGTACTTGTTAAAGGGGCTTCCAGATTCTGATAAGCCTCCCCAGACCCCCACAACCACTGGCAAGGGTTGTAGGGAAGAGGCCCTTGTCCCCATCAACATAGGGACAAGGTGTTTTAGGGGGGACCCCAAAGCACCCTCCCCATGTTGAGGGCATGTGGACTGGAACGGTTTAGGGGGGGTGCTCTCTCACCCCCCCTTTTCCTGCGGCCTGCCAGGTTGCATGCTCTGATAAGGGTCTGATGTGGATTTGGGGGGACACCACAGCATTTTTTAAAAATTTTGGCTTGGGGGTTCCCCTTAAAATCCATACCAGACCTGAAGGGCCTGATATGGATTTTGGGGGCCCCCGCGCCGTTTTATTTTTTTAATTTTGTGCAGGGTTCCCCTTAATATCCATACCAGACCTGAAGGGCCTGATATGAATTTTGGGGGGACCCCCACACCATTTTTAAAAAATTTTGCTACGGGGTTCCCCTTAATATTCATACCAGGCCCAAAGGGCCAGGTAATGGACTGGGGGGGAACCCATGCTGTTTCTTTCAATGATTTTTATCTATATTGCTGGGATCCAACAATACATTACAGCCACGAGCAGTTTTAAATTACATTTTTCTTTCTTTAGAAATGTCATTTTGCTGTGGTACTGTTATGAACACGGGAAAGATGTGCTACTTTACAGACAGACTAAGGAGACCCCCAGGCACGATAGTTAAAGCAATATTTAATTTTTTTTGTTTCACTTTAAGCATTATTAAAATCACTGCTCCTGAAAAAATGGCCGTTTTTAAAACTTTTTTTTTGCATTGATACATGTCCCCTGGGGCAGTATCAATGGCAATAACTTGAATATAAGCTTTTAAAATTATGTATGGGTTTCAACACCCGTCTGAACAAGGCCATCCCAGTTGTTTAATTTATTTTTTGTCACATCATCTCATCAGGATGGAAATTCAATATGCTATAACTCATGAGAGCAGGCTGAACGAATGCCCTACATACAACATTTTCCATTATTTTTTTCCATTGTTGGGGTGTCCACCCAATAAAGTTACGATGCTCCCTTTAGCTAGTGTCTGAAGTTACCCAAATGTGGCTTGTAACACTTTTATACGTACACATGTGGCAAAGGAGTTTAACAGAGAATAGGCTACATGATTATAACAAAAAGGTTAGATCTCCTGTAGAAATGTTAGCATGCTAAGTCCATGCATTAGTTTGCACACGCATTGTGGCTTTTATTGCTGCACTATGGGTTTCTGTACTGTATCTCTTGTTAGTGGCATTGTTATATCTGTTGCTGCCACTATCTCAAATCTAGCAGCCTCAACTGAAACGTTCCCTCCCTGTGCTGTTCCTCCTCACAGGCTTCCACCACTAGTGTTTCAAAGATATGCACCCATTTCATTTAGTGGTTAGTGGTTTTGGTTAATTCTACATGCTTGGAACTTCTTAGGTGCACCTGTGAAATGTTGACATAATTGTTATATAAAGAAGTTCTAGGATTTATACACCCTTTCCTGAACCCTGGTGTTTACTCAGGTCCCTGTACCTTGTTCCTGTGTCTAGTACCTTGTCCTTGCATGCTATGTCCAGTTCCTTCCCTGCCCCTAATATTCCTGCTCCAGATTCCTGGTATTCTGCTAATTAATTATCAGGGTTTGATCCCTTGGATAGTCTGTTGCACAAGTGATATGTGCCCTGATAAAGATGGGTCCTTTGGTCCTCATTTCTCCAGGTAATGCAACATAAGCGTGCACCCTCCACCTTCAAGCCTGGTAGGTGACAAGTATATGCACTGACCTTGATATATTAAGTCAATAACTAGGGATGAGCCCACGGTTCGAGTGGAGTGTAAGTTTGACTCGAACATCGGGTGTTCGTTTGTATATAGTCTCGTGTGTGTGTGTATGTGTATATGTATATATATATATATATATATATATATAGCTATGAGTAAGCACTCAGCTCCGAGTGCGAAACGCGTCAGCCAATCTGTACTTTCTGCATGATGGTCTTGTTATTTTGATGATCCCATCTTTTCAATAAAGTGAAGTTTTGATTACATCCGGTGTGCGGCATCCAAATCTCCTCTATTCAAGCCTACATGCCCCTGTTAAACAGGGGGAAAAAAATGGGCCTTGGGTGGTGGTGGTGCCACAACACTGTAAGCCCTTACAGTTACTCTTGTTGGGCGCAGGAATGGACCCTGCGTTGAAATATTATATCAAAAATTGTAATTACATGCCTCTGTTAAACAGGGGCAAAAAAATTGGGCTTGGGTGGTGGTGGTGCCACAACACTGTAAGCCCTCACAGATACTCTTGTTGGGCACAGGAATGGGCCCTGCTGTAAAATATTAGATTAAAAATTGTAATTACATGCCCCTGTTAAACAGGGGCAGAAAAATTGGGCCTTGGGTGGTGGTGGTGCCACAACACTGTAAGCCCTCAGTAACTCTTGTTGGGCTCAGGAATGGGCCCTGCGTTGAAATATTATATCAAAAATTGTAACTACATGACCCTATTAAACAGGGGTAGAAAAATTGGGCCTTGGGTGTTGGTGCCCTAAACCGAAGATTTTGTTGGAAGCTAGCATCATCAAGATTGAGGAGGAATAGGATAGTCAGCATAGGCAGTCTTCAAGGGATCCCACATCCATAGCAGATTCAATCAATTACATCAGCATCAGGTGCTTGATAGCTGCTGATTCAAGACTGATTCATTTTTATGAATGTGAGCCTATCAATGGAGTCGGTGGACAGGCGCACTCTTTGATCCATTACAAACCCTCCAGCAGCACTGAATGTGCGTTCAGAAAGCATGCAGGATGCAGGACAGGCCAGTAGCTCAAATGCATATTGAGCAAGTTCTGGCAAGTGGTCCATCCTCAAGACCCAGTAACCCAGTGGATGCTCTGTTGGAAAGGTCTCCAAGTCTGCTCTTGCCCCCTAGATATTCCTGCACCATGTAATGCAGATGCTGGCGATGGTTGCTTGAACTGATCAGACCTTGGTTTTGAGGACTGAAAAATTGTTTAAAGGCATCAGTCTGCTGGCCACCTTCTCCACCGCTCTTCCTCTGACTGAACGAAGCCTCAGCAACACGTTGTCCAGCACCAGGAAATTGTAACCTCCCAGGGTCTTGAACTACGTTGCACAAACCTTTCTTCAAGGCCTCCTGAAGATGTTTCATCCTCTGCTCCCTCTGGGAAGGCAGGATAAGTTTTAGCCTTAGCCTTAGCCTTAGCCTTGTAATGTGGATCAAGAAGGGTTACCAGCCAGTAATGATCCCTCTCCTTGATACCACGAATCCTAGGGTCCTTTTGCAGGCTTTGCATAATCTGGGAGTAAGTTTGCAGAGGCATTCAATTCTGAGTCCTCTGGGTCACTAAGGATCACATGATCTGTAACTACCTCCTCCCAGCCACGTACAACTCCTTAGGTTTCTGGGGACTGAAAACCATCCCTTGAAGACTGCTGCTGAGTGTTATCCTCTACATCCATGCTGACACAATCCTCCTCCTCTTCTTTCTGTGTGTTTGGCGGGCCCACAGGAATGCTATCTGGATAAAGGGGGCCTTGAGAGGTAAGGACGTCCTCCTCTTCCTCCCACTGTTCTGCCTCAAGTGCCCTGTCCATGATTCCACAAAGCATGTGCTCCAACAGGAAGACTAGAGGAACAGTGTCACTGATGCATGCATTGTCACTGCTCACAATCATTGTGGTTTCCTCACATGGTGACAGGACAGTGCATGCATCCTTGATCAGTAGCCACTGGCATGGCGAAAAGAAGCCAAGCTCTCCTGACCCTGTCCTGGTGCCATACTTGCACAGGTACTCATTGATGGCCCTCTGCTGCAGCCGCTGCAGCATTGCCAACGTTGAGTTCCACCTGGTGGGCATGTCACAAATGAGGCGGTTGGTGGGCAGGTTGCATTCCCTTTGAATGTCAGCCAGCCGATCACTGGCAGTGTATGACCGGTGGAAATGACCACAGACTTTTCTGGCCTGCCTTAGGAGATCCTGTAAGCCTGGGTACCTGCTCAAGAACCACTGCACCACCAAATTCAGGACATGTGCCAAACATGGAACATGGGTCAAGTGTCCCTGTCGTAGGGCGGTGAGAAGGTTGGTGCCATTGTCGCATACAACCATTCCTGGCTGAAGCTGGCGTGGCTTCAACCACCTATGAGCCTGCCCCTGCAGAGCTGACAGAATCTCTGCCCCAGTGTGGCTCCTGTCCCCTAAGCAGACCAGCTCAAGCACTGCATGGCATCTTTTAGCCTGACTGCTTGCCTAGCTCCTTGAACACTTACTGAGCACCGCTGGTTCACAGGACAAATCTGCAGAAGAGGCCATAGAGGAAGAAGAAGAGGAGGCGGTGGAGGAGAGAGCTGTGGCAGAATCACCACTAACATTTTGGAGGCATGGTGGCGGAACAAGCTCCAACAATACTGAACCCTGTCCTGCATCCTTCCCAGCTGCCAGCAGAGTTACCCAGTGCGCCATGAAGGAAAGGTAACATCCCTGCCCATGCCTGCTAGACCATGAGTCAGCGGTAATATGCACCTTACTGCTGACCGTCCTGTCCAATGAGGCCAAAACATTGCCTTCCACTTGCCAGAGCATGTAGAGAGCCGGAATGGCCTTCCGTGAAAATAAATGGCGTTTCGGAACCTGCCACTGAGGTAAAGCACATTCCACAAATTCACGAAAGGGGGCAGAGTCTACCAGCTGAAAAGGCAGCAGTTGCAGTGCTAGCAATTTGGCCAAGCTAGCATTTAGACGCTGATGTGGCTGGCTGGGACCAAATTACTTTTTACGGTTTAGCAACTGTGGTAGGGAAATTGCCAAAATCAATTGGTGGTGTATAGGGATGAGCCGAACACCCCCCTGTTCGGTTCATACCAGAACTTGCGAACAGGCAAAGAATTTGTTCGAACACGCAAACACCGTTAAAGTCTTTGGGACATGAACATGAATCATCAAAAGTGCTAATTTTAAAGACTTAGTATCCATATTTAGACCTGTAGGGCCTGGTATGGAAATTAGAGGGACCCCCCATGTCATTTTTTTTTTAAATTTTGGTTCGGGGTTCCCCTGTGGGGAATTCCCATGCCGTTTTTATCAATGAACTTTTATGTGTATTGTCGGACCGGCAGCTCATTAATAGCCGCGAGTAGTTTAAATGACTTTTTTTCCTTTGAAATGTCATTTTGCTGTCAGACTGTTCTAAACACGGGAAACATGCGCCCCTTTACAGGCATACTATAGACACCCCCCAGGTATGAAATTTAAAGGGATATTACACTTTTATTGTTTCACTTTAAGCATTATTAAAATCACTGCTCCCGAAAAAACGGCCGTTTTTAAAACTTTTTTTTGCATTGATCCATGTACCCTGGGGCAGGACCCAGGTCCCCAAACACTTTTTATGACAATACCATGAATATAAGCCTTTAAAATTAGCACTTTTGATTTCTCCCATAGACTTTTAAAGGGTGTTCTGCGGCATTCAAATTTGCAGCACACATCCCAAATTGTTCGCTGTTCGGTGAACTTGCGAACAGCCGATGTTCAAGTCGAACATGAGTTCGACTCGAACATGAGTTCGACTCGAACTCGAAGCTCATCCCTAATGGTGTACTACTAGCAGATTGGCTGCAAGTACTTGGGACATCTATTGCCATACCTTCATTCCTCACTAGGGATGAGCTCCATGTTCGAGTCGAACACACATTCGACTCGAACATCATGTGTTCGGTCGTTCACCGAATTACGAACGTTATGGGCCATTCGTGCCAAATTCGAGTGGCGCGTCACGGCCCATAATTGCTGGCTGATGATTGGCCAAGCATGCGGGTCATAGTGCATGCTTGGCCAATCACAGCGCCATGTGTACAGAGAGCCGTAATTGGCCAAAGCCAGGGAGGCTTTGGCTAATTATGGCTCAGGGGGTTTAGTACACGCCCCACACTATATAAGGCCGCCTACGTGGCGGCCTTGTGTAGTGTGTTGCGGTGGAGAGAGATAGATAGACAGAGAGACAGTGTCATTTGATTTAAGTTAGATAGAGTAGGCAGGTCGAGTAAGTTAGCTGCACTTACAGTGTATTGTGTATATATATGCATCCCAGGTGGTGTGTGTGTATATATATATATATATATATATATATATATATATATATATATATATATATATATATATATATATATATATACACTGTATTCAGTTTAGCTAGATCCATTCCTGTTCTCTTCCTAATATACTGACAGGCAGGCAGGTGTTTTTACAGTATTTCTAGTTAGTGTACTGTGTACCCTGCACAGTTGCACCTACAGTATAGCTACCTGAAGCCAAGTGCTTGTGTGCTTCTTCTGATCCTATTAATAGCACAGACAGGCTCTTGAAGTATTTCCAGTTAGTGTACTGTGTACCCTGCACAGTTGCACCTACAGTATAGCTACCTGAAGCCAAGTGCTTGTGTGCTTCTTCTGATCCTATTAATAGCACAGACAGGCTCTTAAAGTATTTCCAGTTAGCGTACTGTGTACCCTGCACAGTTGCACCTACAGTATAGCTACCTGAAGACAGGTGCTTGTGTGCTTCTTCTGATCCTATTAATAGCACAGGCAGGCTCTTGAGGTATTTCCAGTTAGTGTACTGTGTACCCTGCACAGTTGCACCTACAGTATAGCTACCTGAAGACAGGTGCTTGTGTGCTTCTTCTGATCCTATTAATAGCACAGGCAGGCTCTTGAAGTATTTCCAGTTAGTGTACAGTGTAACCCTGCACAGTTGCACCTACAGTATAGCTACCGGAAGACAGGTGCTTGTGTGCTTCTTCTGATCCTATTAATAGCACAGGCAGGCTCTTGAAGTATTTACAGTTAGTGTACTGTATAACCCTGCACAGTTGCACCTACAGTATAGCTCTGCCCCCTTCCGTGAGTTTGTGGAATGTGTGGTTCCTCAGTGGCAGGTTCCCAAACGCCACTTTTTCTCACTGAAGGCGATTCCGGCTCTCTACCGGCATGTGGAAGGCAATGTCTTGGCCTCGATCGACAGGGCGGTCAGTGGTAAGGTGCATATTACCGCTGACTCATGGACCAGCAGGCATGGACAGGGACGTTATCTTAGTTTCACAGTGCATTGGGTGACTCTGCTGGCAGCTGGGAAGGATGCAGGACAAGGTGCAGTAGTGCCTCCAAAATTCTACTACTGGTGATTCTGACACACCTCTCTCCTCCACCCTCTCCTCTTCTTCTTCCTCCATGGCATCTTCCTGTGCTTTGTACTTGGAACCAGCGGTGCTCCGTAGCCGTTCAAGGGGCTACGCAAGTATGCAGGCCAAAAGATGCGGTGCTTGAGCTGGTGTGCTTGGGGGACAGGAGCCATACTGGGGCAGAGATTCTGTCAACTCTGCAGAGGCAGGTTCATAAGTGGTTGATGCCATGCCAGCTTAAGCCAGGAATGGTGGTTTGCGACAATGGCACCAACCTCCTCTCCGCCCCTTGACAGGGAAAACTGACCCATGTGCCCTGTTTGGCTCACATCCTTAACTTGGTGGTGCAGCAGTTCTTGGGTATGTACCCGGGCTTACAGGATGTTCTGAGGCAGGCCAAGAAAGTCTGTGTGCATTTTCGCCGGTCATATAATGCCAGTGCTCGGCTGGCTGACCTTCAAATGGAAGTTAACCTGCCCAAGAACCATCTAATCTGTGACATGCCCACCAGGTGGAACTCAACATTGGCCATGCTGCAGTGGCTGCTCACGCAGCAGAGGGCCATCAATGAGTACCTGTGTGACTATGGCACCAGGACAGGGTCAGGGAAGCTTGTTTTTTTCCCCACGCCAGTGGGCCATGATCAGGGATGCATGCACTGTCCTGTCACCATTTGAGGAGGCCACGAGGATGGTGAGCAGTGACAGTGCATGCATCAGTGACACTGTCCCCCTTGTCCACCTGTTGGAGCACACGCTGCGTGGAATAATGGACAGGGCACTTGAGGCCGAACAGAGGCAGGAAGAGGAGGACTTCCTTAGCTCTCAAGGCCCCCTTTATCCAGACAGTGTTCCTGCATGCCCGCCAACAACACAGGAAGAGGAGGAGGAGGATTGTGTCAGCATGGAGGTGGAGCCTGGCACTCAGCATCAGCAGCAGTCTTTAAGAGATCATTTATAGTCCGAAGAAACCCATGGACTTGTAGGTGGCTGGGAGGAGGTGGCTGCGGATCATGTCGTCCTTAGTGACCCAGAGGACTCTGGACCAAATGCCTCAGCAAACCTACCCTGCATGGCCTCCCTGATCCCGCAAAGCCTGCGGAAGGATCCTCGTATTTGTGGTATCAAGGAGAGGGATCGTTACTGGCTGGCAACCCTCCTTGATCCACGTTACAAGGGTAAGGTTGCGGACCTTATCTTGCCGTCGCAGAGGGAGCAGAGGATGAAACATCTTCAGGAGGCCTTGCAGAAAGGTCTGTGCAACGCGTTCCCAGAGACTGAGAGGTTACAAACTCCTGTTCCTGGAAACGTCTTGCTGAGGCTTCGGTCAGTCAAAGAAGGAGCGGTGGAGAAGGTGGCTGTCTGACCGATGCGTTCAGACAATTTTTTAGTCCGCAGCCCCCAGGTATGATCGCTTCCAGCAACCATCGCCAGCGTCTGTTTTACATGGTGCAGGAATACCTAGGGGCAAGATCTGACTTTCTTTCCTACCGAAAATCCTCTGGGTTACTGGTTCTTGAGGATGGATCACTGGCCAGAGCTTGCACAGTATGCAATTGAGCTACTGGCCTGTCCTGCATCCAGCGTTCTTTTGGAACGCACATTCAGTGCTGCTGGAGGCTTTGTAACCGATCACAGGGTGCGCCTGTCCACCGACTCAGTCGATCTGCTGACCTTTATAAAAATGAATCAGTCTTGGATCACCACCAGATACCAAGCACCTGATGCTGATGTAACCGAATATTTTATTTTGAAATGTCAGATTCCTTCAAGACTCCCTATGCTGATGCTGAGTGACTATCCTGTTACCCTGTTTCCCCGATAATAAGACCTAGCGTGATTGTCGGTGATGGCTGCAATATAAGCCCTACCCCCCAAATAAGCCCTACCCTGTTTCTTCGAAAATAAGCCCTACCCTGAAAATAAGACCTACAAGGACTACAAGGACTTTAACTAGGGCTTATTTGGGGGGTAGGGCTTATATTGCAGCCATCACCGACAATCACGCTAGGTCTTATTTTTGGGGAAACAGGGTATGCTGAGTGACTATCCTCTTCCTTCTCAATGATCATGCTGATAGCATGTAAGAATATTTTTGGTTCTGGGTGCCGCCACCAGTGGCTAAGGCCCAATTTTTCTGCCCCTGTTTAACAGAGGCGTGTATTTACAATTTTTGATGCAATACTTTGCAGCAGGGCTCATTCCTGCGCTCCAACTAGAGTATCTGTGAAGGGTTACAGTGTTGTGGCTCCAGCACCAGTGCCTAAGGCCCAATTTTTCAGCCCCTGTTTAACAGGGGCATGTAATTACAATTTTTGATGCAATTCTTTGCAGCAGGGCTCGTTCCTGTGCTCCAACTAGAGTATCTGTGAGGGGTTTGCAGTGTTGTGGTACCAGTGCCTAAGGCCCAATTTTTCTGCCCCTGTTCAACAGGTGCATGTAATTACAATTCTTGATCTAATATTTCACAGCAGGGCCCGTTTCTGCGCCCACCAAGAGTAACTGTGAGGACTTATGCCCCGTACACACGGTCAGACTTTGTTCGGACATTCCGACAACAGAATCCTAGGATTTTTTCCGACGGATGTTGGCTCAAACTTGTCTTGCATACACACGGTCACACAAAGTTGTCGGAAAATCCGATCATTCTAAACGCGGTGACGTAAAACACGTACGTCGGGACTATAAACAGGGCAGTGGCCAATAGCTTTCATCTCTTTATTTATTCTGAGCATGCGTGGCACTTTGTCCGTCGGATTTGTGTACACACGATCGGAATTTCCGACAACGGATTTTGTTGTCGGAAAATTTTATAGCCTGCTCTCAAACTTTGTGTGTCGGAAAATCCGATGGAAAATGTGTGATGGAGCCTACACACGGTCGGAATTTCCGACAACAAGGTCCTATCACACATTTTCCGTCCGAAAATCCGATCGTGTGTATGGGGCCTTACAGTGTTGTGGTACCAACACCACCAACACCACCACCAAAGGCCCAATTTTTCTGCCCCTGTTCAACAGGTGCATGTAATTACAATTCGTGACATAATATTTCACAGCAGGGCCAGTTCCAGTGCCCACCAAGAGTAAATGTGAGGACTTACAGTTTTGTGGCACCAGCATCACCACCACCATCACTAGGGATGAGCCGAACACCCCCCGGTTCGGTTCGCACCAGAACCTGCGAACGGACCGAAAGTTCGCGCGAACGTTAGAACCCCATTGACGTCTATGGGACTCGAACGTTCTAAATCAAAAGTGCTCATTTTAAAGGCTAATTTGCATGGTATTGTCCTAAAAATGGTTTGGGGACCTACCCCAGGGGACATGTATCAATGCTAAAAAAACTTTTAAAAACGGCCGTTTTTTCGGGAGCAGTGATTTTAATGATGCTTAAAGTAAAAAAAAAAAAAGTAAAATATTCCTTTAAATATCGTACCCGGGGGGTGTCTATAGTATGCCTGTAAAGTGGCGCGTGTTTCCCGTGTTTAGAACAGTCCCTGCACCAAATGTAATTTTTTAAGGAAAAAAATCTCATTTAAAACTGCTTGCGGGTTTAATGTAATGTCCGGTCCTGGCAATATGGATGAAAATCAGTAAGACAAACACCATGGGTACCCCCCAGTCCATTACCAGGCCTTTTGGGTCTTGTATGGATATTAAGGGGAACCCCGCACCCAAATTAAAATAAGGAAAGGTGTGGGGCCACCAGGCCCTATATACTCTGAACAGCAGTATACAGGCGGTGCAAACAAGACAGGGACTGTAGGTTTGTTGTTAAGTAGAATCTGTTTGTCATTTTGAACGGGTACATTTTTAACGTGTTTAGCTCCAGCCAAAAAATCTTTTTTAAGCTTTTTGGAAAACATAGGGAAGGGTTATCACCCCTGTGACATTTGTTTTGCTGTCTTTCCTCCTCTTTAGAAGATTTCACCTCACTTTTTGTCCCAATGACAAATGCTTCTGAGAATTTGTTTTTTTTTGTGGAACAAGGATTGGAAAGCATCAGTGGAAAGGAGAAATGTTTTTCCCATATTAACTCTTACAGGAGAGAATTTCCCTTCCTAGGGGTAGATTTCATCTCGCTTCCTGTTGTCTCCTTCCGTTTGCAAGTAGGAGTCGTTTGTAAGTTAGATGTTTGAAAGTAGGGTCCTGCCCTATATACTCAGCAGAAATTTGGGCCTTAGGTGTTGTTGTGGCCACAACACTGTAAGCCCTCACAGGGCCCTGCTGTGAAATATTAGATCAAGAATTGTAATTACATGCCCCTGTTGAACAGGGGCAGAAAAACTGAGCCTTTGGTGGTGGTGGTGCTGGTGCCACAAGACTGTAAGTCCTCACTCGCTCTTGGTGGGTGCAGAAATGGGCCCTGCTGTGAAATATTAGATCAAGAATTGTAATTACATGCCCCTGTTGAACAGGGGCAGAAAAATTGGGCCTTTGGTGGTGGTGGTGGTGGTGCTGGTGCCACAACACTGCAACTCCTCACAGACACTCTAGTTGGAACGCAGGAACGAGCCCTGCTGCAAAGTATTGCATCAAAAATTGTAATTACACGCCCCTGTTAAACAGGGCAGAAAAATTGGGCCTTAGGCACTGGGGCTGGTGCCACATCACTGCAACCCCTCACAGACACTCTAGTTGGAACGCAGGAATGAGCCCTGCTACAAAGTATTGCATCAAAAATTGTAATTACACGCCCCTGTTAAACAGGGGCAGGAAAATCGGGCCTTAGGCACTGGTGCTGGTGCCACAATACTGCAACCCCTCACAGACACTCTAGTTGGAACGCAGGAACGAGAACGAGCCCTGCTGCAAAGTATTGCATCAAAAATTGTAATTACATGCCCCTGTTAAACAGGGGCAGAAAAGTTGGGCCTTAGGCACTGGTGCTGGTGCCACAACACTGCAACCCCTCACAGACACTCTAGTTGGAACACAGGAACGAGCCTTGCTGCAAAGTATTGCATCAAAAATAGTAATTACACGCCCCTGTTAAACAGGGGCTGAAAAATTGTGCCTTAGGCACTGGTGGTGGCGCCCAGAACCAAAAATGTTCTTACAAGCTATCAGCGTGATGATTGAGGAGGAAGAGGATAATTACTCAGGGATAGTCACTCAGCATCAGCATAGGCAGTCTTTGAAGGGATCTGAGATTTCAAAAAAAAAATATTCGGTTACATCAGCATCAGGTGCTTGGTAGATGGTGGTGATCCAAGACTGATTCATTTTTATGAAGGTCAGTCGATCGACCGAGTCGGTGGACAGACGCACCCTGTGATCGGTTACCACGCCTCCAGCAGCACTGAATGTGCGTTCCGAAAGAACGCTGGATGCAGGACAGGCCAGTAGCTCAATTGCATACTGTGCAAGCTCTGGCCAGTGATCCATCCTCAAGACCCAGTAACCCAGAGGATTTTCGGTGGGAAAGGTGTCCAAGTCTGATCTTGCCCCTAGGTATTCCTGCACCATGTAAAACAGACGCTGGCGATGGTTGCTGGAACCGATCATACCTTGGGGCTGTGGACAAAAAAATTGTCTGAATGCATCGGTCAGATGGCCACCTTCTCCACCGCTCCTTCTTTGACTGACCGAAGCCTCAGCAACACGTTGTCCAGAAACAGGAGTTTGTAACCTCCCAGTCTTTGGGAACGCGTTGCACAGACCTTTCCGCAAGGCCTCCTGAAGATGTTTCATCCTCTGCTCCCTCTGCGATGGCAAGATAAGGTCCGCAACCATACCCTTGTAATGTGGATCAAGGAGGGTTGCCAGCCAGTATTGGTCCTTCTCCTTGATACCACGAATACGAGGATCCTTCCGCAGGCTTTGCAGGATCAGGGAGGCCATGCAGCGTAGGTTTGCTGAGGCATTCGGTCCGGAGTCCTCTGGGTCACTAAGGACGACATGGTCCACAGCCACCTCCTCCCAGCCACGTACAAGTCCATGTGTTTCTTGGGACTGATCCCTTAAAGACTGCTGCTGATGCTGAGTGCCAGGCTCCACCTCCATACTGACACAATCTTCCTCCTCCTCCTCCTCCTCCTCCTCCTCATCCTCTTCCTGTGTGATCGGTGGGCACGCAGGAACACTGTCTGGATAAAGGGGGCCTTGAGAGCAAAGGAAGTCCTCCTCTTCCTGCCTCTGTTCTGCCTCAAGTGCCCTGTCCATTATTCCATGCAGCGTGTGCTCCAACAGGTGGACAAGGGGGACAGTGTCACTGATGCATGCACTGTCCTCGTGGCCTCCTCAAATGGTGACAGGACAGTGCATGCATCCCTGATAATGGCCCACTGGCGTGGGGAAAAAAAAAACAAGCTCCCCTGACCCTGTCCTGGTGCCATAGTCGCACAGGAACTCATTGCTGGTCCTCTGCTGCGTATGCAGCTGCTGCAGCATGGCCAACGTTGAGTTCCACCTGGTGGGCATGTCACAGATTAGGCGGTTCTTGGGCAGGTTAAACTCCTTTTGGAGGTCTGTCAGCCGAGCACTGGCATTATATGACCGGCGGAAATGCACACACACTTTCCTGGCCTGCCTAAGGACATCCTGTAAGCCCGGGTACCTGCCCAAGAACCACTGCACCACCAAGTTAAGGACGTGAGCCAAACAGGGCACATGGGTCATTTGTCCCTGTCGGAGGGCAGAGAGGAGGTTGGTGCCATTGTCGCAAACCACCATTCCTGCCTTAAGTTGGCGTGGCGTCAACCACCTCTGAACCTGCCCCTGCAGAGCTGACAGAACCTCTGCCCCAGTGTGGCTCCTGTCCCCCAAGCACACCAGCTCAAGCACCGCATGGCATCTTTTGGCCTGCGTACTTGCGTAGCCCCTTGAACGGCTACGGAGCACCGCTGGTTCCGAGGACAAAGCACAGGAAGAGGCCATGGAGGAAGAAGAAGAGGAGGGGGTGGAGGAGAGAGGTGTGTCACAATCATTAGCATTTTGGAGGCGTGGTGGCGGAACAACCTCCAACACTACTGCACCTTGTCCTGCATCCTTCCCAGCTGCCAGCAGAGTCACCCAATGCGCCGTGAAACTTAGGTAACGTCCCTGTCCATGCCTGCTGGACCATGAGTTAGCGGTAATATGCACCTTACCGCTGACCGCCCTGTCCAGTGAGGCATGGACATTGCCTTCCACATGCCGGTAGAGAGCCGGAATCGCCTTCCGTGAGAAAAAGTGGCGTTTGGGTACCTGCCACTGAGGAACCGCACATTCCACAAACTCACGGAAGGGGGCAGAGTCTACCAACTGAAAAGGCAGCAGTTGAAGTGCAAGCAATTTTGCCAAGCTAGCATTCAACCGCTGGGCATGTGGATGGCTGGGAGCAAACTTCTTTCGGCGGTGCAGCAGCTGGGGCAGGGAAATTTGCCTGGTACAATCTGACGTCGGTGTACCAAAAGCAGATTGTCCACAAGTACTTGGCTGTGACACACCTAATTCTACACCTTCATTCCTCTCAGTGCAGGTCTCAGAGAGGACTGAAGGTCTAGTGGGGTTGGAAATCTCAGCTGATGAGGAGCAAGGAGAGGTCCTCTTTGTTCTTTGGTGTTGGTCTTTTAGATACGCTTGCCAACGAACTGCATGGCCGGTCAACATATGTCTGGTCAAGCATGTGGTACCCAAGCGGGAGATGTTTTGGCCATTGTGAGATATGCTTGAGACATATGTTGCAAATAGCAGCGGTGCGATATGATGCACTCGTCTCAAAAAAGGCCCACACCAAAGATTTTTTTGAATAACGCGCAGAGACTGCAGCGCCCTGCACATGTGGAGCTTTGGGGTGTGATGCAGTCAATGTGCTGCCCTTAGGCTGGCCCCTGGAGGGCACCCTGCCTCGTTGGTGATGTGCCGCCTCCTCCTCCTCTCTCCTATCAGGCACCCACATTGAGTCAGTGACCTCATCATCCCCTCCCTCCTCATCACTGGAGCAAACCTGGCAGTATGCTGCAGCAGGGGGAGCATGACTGCCAGATTGCTGTCCTTCTTTGGCACCCCCTCTGTCCGTGCTCATGTTACTGCCTTCATCGAGCTCAGTATCATCATCAGAGCCTTCCAAATGCTGGGCATCCTCCTGGAGCATGTACCCAACACTGTGGTCAAACAGTTCGAGGGACTCCTCAGGAGGACATGGTGGGGCTAGGGAAGGAGTCACTGATGACATTGAGCCGAGGGAAGAGGCCGCTGCTTTGCCAGACAAAGCACCCTGGGCATGGGTGAGAGAGGATGAGGAGGATGAGGACGGCTTGGTCATCCACTCGACCAAATCTTCCGCATGTTGCGGCTCAACACGGCCAGCTGCCAAAAAAAAGGTCAAGCGTGTCCCACGGCCACGTGCTGATGAGGATGCACCGTCTCCACGACCAGCACTAGACACAGAGCCTGCTTGCCCTCTCTTATTGGCTTGTGACTGTCTGCCTCTCCTTCTTGGCCTTCCAGACATACTAATGGCCTGTAGCTGCACTAAACTGGGATATATATATATATATATATGTACTGATACTGCAGCTAGCAAAATCAACTGCCTGCCTGTAGTATGAGAACACCACCAACCTTCTACAGGTAGCTTTAGCTGAACACTGTGAGGTGGACGCACCCCATTAACTTGTAGGTTTTGCTGAACACTGTGAGCAGGACGCACTGCACTAACTGTAAATAGTCTAGCTGCCTGACTGTGGTACTAATAGGATCAAAAGAACACCAGCAATTTTCTTCAGGTAGCTGTATTTACTGTAACAAGACAAGCCTGCCTGTCAGTAAGAAGATAACAGGAACGGATCTAGCTGAACACTGTGAGCAGGACGCACCCCACTAGCTTGTAGGTTTAGCTGAACACTGTGAGGTGGACGCACCCCACTAACTTGTAGGTTTAGCTGAACACTGTGAGCAGGACACACCCCACTAACTTGTAGTTTTAGCTGAACACTGTGAGCAGGACGCACTGCACTAACTGTAAATAGTCTAGCTGCCTGACTGTGGTACTAATAGGATCAAAAGAACACCAGCAATTTTCTTCAGGTAGCTGTATTTACTGTAACAAGACAAGCCTGCCTGTCAGTAAGAAGATAACAGGAAAGGACCTAGCTGAACACTGTGAGCAGGACGCACCCCACTAGCTTGTAGGTTTATCTGAACACTGTGAGGTGGACGCACCCCACTAACTTGTAGGTTTAGCTGAACACTGTGAGCAGGACACACCCCACTAACTTGTAGTTTTAGCTGAACACTGTGAGCAGGACGCCCTGCACTAACTGTAAATAGTCTAGCTGCCTGACTGTGGTACTAATAGGATCAAAAGAACACCAGCAATTTTCTTCAGGTAACTGTATTTACTGTAACAAGACAAGCCTGCCTGTCAGTAAGAAGATAACAGGAACGGATCTAGCTGAACACTGTGAGCAGGACGCACCCCACTAGCTTGTAGGTTTAGCTGAACACTGTGAGGTGGACGCACCCCACTAACTTGTAGGTTTAGCTGAACACTGTGAGCAGGACACACCCCACTAACTTGTAGTTTTAGCTGAACACTGTGAGCAGGACGCACTGCACTAACTGTAAATAGTCTAGCTGCCTGACTGTGGTACTAATAGGATCAAAAGAACACCAGCAATTTTCTTCAGGTAGCTGTATTTACTGTAACAAGACAAGCCTGCCTGTCAGTAAGAAGATAACAGGAAAGGATCTAGCTGAACACTGTGAGCAGGACGCACCCCACTAGCTTGTAGGTTTAGCTGAACACTGTGAGGTGGAAACACCCCACTAACTTGTAGGTTTAGCTGAATACTGTGAGCAGGACGCACCCCACTAACTTGTAGTTTTAGCTGAACACTGTGAGCAGGAAGCACTGCACTAACTGTAAATAGTCTAGTTGCCTGACTGTGGTACTAATAGGATCAAAAGAACACCAGCAATTTTCTTCAGGTAGCTGTATTTACTGTAACAAGACAAGCCTGCCTGTCAGTAAGAAGATAACAGGAACGGATCTAGCTGAACACTGTGAGCAGGACGCACCCCACTAGCTTGTAGGTTTATCTGAACACTGTGAGGTGGACGCACTCCACTAACTTGTAGGTTTAGCTGAACACTGTGAGCAGGACGCACCCCACTAACTTGTAGTTTTAGCTGAACACTGTGAGCAGCACGCACCGCACTAACTGTAAATAGTCTAGCTGCCTGTCTGTGGTACTAATAGGATCAAAAGAACACCAGCAATTTTCTTCAGGTAGCTTTATATACTGTAACAAGACAAGCCTGCCTGTCAGTACGAAGATAACAGGAACGAATCTAGCTGAACACTGTGAGCAGGACGCACTGCACTAACTGTAAATAGTCTAGCTGCCTGACTGTGGTACTAATAGGATCAAAAGAACACCAGTAATTTCCTTCATGTAGCTTTATATACTGTAACAAGACAAGCCTGCCTGTCAGTAAGAAGATAACAGGAACGGATCTAGCTGAACACTGTGAGCAGGACGCACTGCACTAACTGTAAATAGTCTAGCTGCCTGACTGTGGTACTAATAGGATCAAAAGAACACCAGCAATTTTCTTCAGGTAGCTTTATATACTGTAACAAGACAAGCCTGCCTGTCAGTAAGAAGATAACAGGAACGGATCTAGCTAAACACTGTGAGCAGGACGCACTGCACTACTGCACTAACCGTAAATAGTCTAGCTGCCTGACTGTGGTACTAATAGGATCAAAAGAACACCAGCAATTTTCTTCAGGTAGCTGTAAATACTGTAACAAGACAAGCCTGCCTGTCAGTAAGAAGATAACAGGAACGGATCTAGCTGAACACTGTGAGCAGGACGCACTGCACTAACTGTAAATAGTCTAGCTGCCTGACTGTGGTACTAATAGGATCAAAAGAACACCAGTAATTTTCTTCAGGTAGCTGTAAATACTGTAACAAGACAAGCCTGCCTGTCAGTAAGAAGATAACAGGAACGGATCTAGCTGAACACTGTGAGCAGGACGCACTGCACTAACTGTAAATAGTCTAGCTGCCTGACTGTGGTACTAATAGGATCAAAAGAACACCAGTAATTTTCTTCAGGTAGCTGTAAATACTGTAACAAGACAAGCCTGCCTGTCAGTAGGAAGATAACAGGAACGGATCTAGCTAAACTGAATACAGTGTATATATATATATGCAACACCTGGGATGCATATATATACACAATACACTGTAAGTGCAGCTAACTGACTGACTGTCCTGCCTAATCTAGCTAACTCAAATGAAATGACACTGTCTTTCTCTCTCTCTATCTCTCAGCACACCAGAACACACTGCACAGGGCCGCTGTGCAGGCGGCCTTATATAGTGTGGGGCGTGTACTAAATCCCCTGAGCCATAATTGGCCAAAGCCTCCTTGGCTTTGGCCAATTACGGCTCTCTTTTCAGGCGGCGCTGTGATTGGCCAAGCATGCGGGTCATAGTGCATGCTTGGCCAATCATCAGCCAGCAATGCACTGCGATGCCGCAGTGAATTATGGGCCGTGACGCGCCACACGAATTTGGCGCGAACGGCCCATATCGTTCGCAATTCGGCGAACGACCGAACAGCCAATGTTCGAGTCGAACATGGGTTCGACTCGAACACGAAGATCATCCCTAACCATCACCAAAGGCCCAATTTTTCTGACCCTGTTCAACAGGGGCATGTAATTACAATTCTTGATCTAATATTTCACAGCAGGGCCCTGTGAGGGCTTACAGTGTTGTGGCAACACCAACACCTAAGGCCCCAATTTCTGCAGAGATTATAGGGAATGCCCCTACTTCCAAACATCCAACTTACAAACGACTCCTACTTGCAAACGGAAGGAGAAAACAGGAAGTGAGATAAAATCTACCCCTAGGAAGGGAAATTCTCTCCTGTAAGAGTTAATGTTGATTTCTCTTTTCCACTGATGCTTTATCACCAATCCTTGTTTCACTAAAAACCCCAGATTTTCAAAAAACATTTGTCACTGGGACAGAAAGTGAGATAAAATCTTCTGAAGAGGAGCACAGACAGCAAAACAAATGTCACAGGGGTGATAACCCTTCCCTATGTTTTCCAAAAGGCTTAAAATAGATTTTTTTGGCTGGAGCTAAACACTTAAAAAATGTACCAGTTCAAAATTACAAACAGATTCTACTTAACAACAAACCTACAGTCCCTGTCTTGTTTGCACCGCCTGTATACTGCTGTTCAGAGGGCCTGGGGCCCCACGCCTTTCCTTTTTTTAATTTGGGTGCGGGGTTCCCCTTAATATCCATACAAGACCCAAAGGGCCTGGTAATGGACTGGGGGGGTACCCATGCCGTTTGTCTCACTGATTTTCATCCATATTACCAGGACCTGACATTACATTAAATCCGTAAGCAGTTTTAAATGACTTTTATTCCTTTAAAAATTGTCATTTTGTGCAGGGACTGTTCTGAGCACGGGAAACACGCGCTACTTTACAGGCATACTATAGACACCCCCAGGTACGATATTTAAAGGAATATTTCACTTTTTTTTCACTTTAAGCATCATTAAAATCACTGCTCCCGAAAAAACTGCCCTTTTAAAAACTTTTTTTTGCATTGATACATGTCTCCTGGGACAGGACCCGGGTCCTCAAAGCCTTTTTAGGACAATACCATGCAAATTAGCCTTTAAAATTGGCACTTTTGATTTCAAACGTTCGAGTCCCATAGACTTCAATGGGGTTCTAACGGTCGTGCAAAGTTTCGGTCCGTTCGCAAGTTCTGGTGCGAACCGAACTGGGGTGTTCAGCTCATCCCTATCCCTCACAGTACAGGTTTTTGAGAGGACTGGAGGTATAGTGGGGTTGGAGATCCCAGATGAGGAGCAAGGAGAAGTTCACCTTTTTCTTTGATGTGGGTCTTTCAAGTACTGTTGCCAACAGACTGCATGGTAGGTCGTTATATGCCTGGTCAAGCATGTGGTGCCTAAGCGGCTGCTGTTCAGGCCACGTTTGATCTGCTTCAGACAAACAGCAACTGTGCAATCTGCAATCTGCTGCACACGTGTCAAAAAAGGCCCACACCAAGGAACTTTTAAGTGGAGAGTCAGCAGCGCCCTGCACCTGCAGAGCTCTGCAGTGTGATGCAATAGGGTGGTTACCCTTATGCTGCCCCCTAGAAGACATCCTGCCTCGTTGGAGTTTTGCCTCCTCCTCCTCTCTTCTCTCAGACACCTAAGTACAGTCAGAGACCTCATTATCCCCTCCCTCCTCATAACTGGAGCAAACTTGGCAGTTTGCTGCAGCTGGGGGAACATGACTGCCAGTTGCTTGTCCTTCTTGGGGACCCCCTCTCTCTAGGCTCACGTTACTCCCTTCCTCAACCTGGGAACCAACATCAGAGCCTTCAAATTGCTGCGCATCCTCCAGCAGCATGTACCCAACACTGTGGTCGAATAATTCTGGGGACTCCACCTGATGGTGGGACTATGAAAGGTGTGACTGTGGACAAGGACCCGATAGAATAGGCAGCTTTGGCAGCAGCGTTGGAAGGCAAACTACTCTGAGCCTGGGTGACAGAGGATGAGGATGAGGACGGCTTTGTAATCTACTCCACCAACTCTTCTGCATGTTGTGGTGGTTTTCCGGACAAAATGTATTTTTTGCTTTGCAACACCACACTACACTGTATTAGATACTGTGTACACCGCCTGAATTGTATTAGAAACTGTACACACTGTATTATATACTGTGTACACCACCAGAAAAGTAGTAGAAACTGTACTACGGCTGGGCTGTATTATGTACTGTGTACACCACCAGAAGTGTAGTAGAAACTGTACACACTGTATTAGATACTGTGTACATCGCCTGCACTGTATTACCAACTGTACAACAGCTGCACTGTATTGTATACTGTGTAAACCACCAGAAGTGTAATGGAAACTGTACACACTGTATTAGATACTGTGTACACCACCTGCACTGTATTAGAAACTGTACTATGGCTGCACTGTATTGTATACTGTGTACACCACCAGAAGTGTAGTAGAAACTGTACACACTGTATTAGATACTATTTACACCACCAGAAAAGTAATAGAAACTGTACTGCGGCTGCACTGTATTGTGTACTGTGTACACCACCAGAAGTGTAGTAGAAACTGTAAACAATGTATTAGATACTCTGTACACCACCAGAAAAGTATTAGAAACTGTACACACACTGAATATATAGTCTATGCTAAATGCAGAGTATATACATATATATATATATATATATATATATATATATATATAGATAGATAGATAGATAGATAGATAGATAGATAGATAGATAGATAGATAGATAGATAGATAGATAGATAGATAGATAGATAGATAAATATACTAGAATGACTGTATATGTGTGTGTGTATGTGTATATATATATATATATATATATATATATATATATATATATATATCAAATACACTTCCATTAACTGAATAACCTGCCTGCTTAATCTAAATCAAGCTATCTCTCTGTCCAAGCCAACAACACTACACATGGCCGCTGTGTAAGCAGCCTTATATAGTGTGGGGCATGGACTTAGTCCCCCTGAGCCATGATTGGCCAAAAGCACCCTGCCTTTGGTGAATAATGACTCTCTTTGCAGAGCGCACTGTGATTGGCCAAAGCATGCAGGTCAGGTGCATGCTTTGGCCAATTATCATACAGCAATGCACTGCAACCTGGCAGTGTATTATGGGGCATTCCGCAGCACTCAAATTTTCCACGAACGCCCCATAATGTCCGCTCTTCAGCGAAGGGGTGAAGACCCGATGTTCGAGTCGAACTTATGTTCGACCAGAACATTGAGCTCATCCCTAGTGAGGGGTTACAGTGTTGTGGCACCACCACCACCCAAGGCACAGTGTAGTTTGCCTTCCAATGCAGCTGCCAAAGCAGCCTATTCCGGCTCCATGTCCACAGTCAATCCTTCCGTAGCCCCACCATCATGTATGGAGGAGTCCCCAGAATTATTTGACCAGTGTCGGCTATTTGCTGCTGGAGGATGCGCAGCGATTTGAAGGCTCTGATGTTGGTTCCCAGGTTGAGGAAGGGAGTAACGCGAGCCTAGAAAGAGGGGGTGCCCCAGAAGGAGAAGCAACTGGCACTCATGTTTCACAGCAGGGTCAGTTCCTGTGCCCAACAAAAGTATCTGTGAGGGGTTACAGTTTTGTGGCACCACCCCCACCCAAGGCCCAATTTTTCTGTTTAACAGGGGCATGTAATTACAATTATTGATATAATATTTCACAGCAGGGCCTGTTCCTGCACCCAACAAGAGTAACTGGGAGGGCATACAGTGTTCTGGTACCACCAACACCTAAGGCCCAATTTTATGCAGAGTATATAGGGCAGGCCGTATAGTATATATACTGCTGTTCAGAGTATATAGTGCCTGGGGGACTCCCACAACATTTTTTTTTACATTTGGGTGCTGTGTTCCCCTTAATATCCATACCAGACCTGAAGGGCCTGGTATGGAGTTTGGGGGGGACATCCACACCATTTTTTTTTGGTATTTTTATCTATATTGCCAAGGATTCAACAATACATTACAGCCTTGAGCAGTTTTAAATTTTATTTATTCCTTTAGAAATGTCATTTTGCTGTGGCACTGTTATAAACATGGGAAATATGCGCTACTTTACAGGCATACTAAGGACACCCACCAGGCACAATATTTAAAGGAATATTTCATTTTTATTTTTTCACTTTAAGCATTATTAAAATCACTGCTCCCGGAAAAAGTCAGTTTTTAAAACTTTTTTTTGCATTCATACATGTCCCCTAGGGCAGGACCCGGGGTCCCCAAACACTTTTTATGGCAGTAACTTGCATATAAGCCTTTAAAATGAGCACTTTTGATTTTTCATGTTCGTGTCCCATTAACTTTAACGGTGTTCAAACACATTTTTTGCCTGTTCGCATGTTCTGCTGCAAACCGAACCAGGGGGAGTTTGGCTCATCCCTACCCTTAACTAAAATTTTCACTGAGGAAATACAATCAAGACCAATGTTTTCACACTGCTTTTATATTTTGGCCATTCACCATAACAATTTGTTACACATTTCTTCTAGTTTGAAAAAAAAGAAAAGACAAAACCAGTACATATATTGAGCTACAAAAGATGTCTTTGATTTTCAAATGCAAAGGCATGTTTTACTAGCTCTATTTATTATACCTTTTCCTTTCTGCAAGAATGAGACACGTTATGACTTGTTTGTAATACAGCCAATAATAAACTGTTAAAACTGTACATTTTTTCAGTATTGTAGTGTTGATTAAGCCATGGTCGGAAGAGTATTGTTTTAAAGGCTAGTTTAAATGTATATGGTTGTATGCATCACACTTATTTCTACTATATATTTTCTTGATCTTTATTAAATCAACAATTAATTAATTTTTCTAAAATAATTCTTATTTTCATATTGGTTAGCAAAATGATTGTGACACTTCTGGCTTTACCACATAAAGCATACTGTATAATTAAAAACATGTTAAAATATTTTCTTCTGATCATAAAATAATAGTAATTACAGCACAATTAGCTTTATCTGTAACATTTAACCACTTGCAATCCAAGGACTATGTATAAATACCATGCTTTAGCCCATAATGTGTACCTGGTATGTAGTGATAAGCTGAGGCCTGTTCAAATCCTAGTCTAAACCCACCTGAATGAGCCCTCCAGGAAGCTGTCACCTATACTGGGCAAATCCTTGCCACTTATGATTGACCCAGTACAGTGACAGCTTTCTGTCATGTGGGTTTGAACTAGAAACCAAACACCTGAGTGCATCCCTACTTTTATGCACTGAAACCCCCAAACTGTTATATGCAACCATGGGTGGCATGCTTTAAAAAAGGTAATTGTACAAATCTTTGATTAAAGCAGAAAACTTTATTTGAAAAGTCACTGATAAAAACAAAATACAGATAGCCAAGGGAAAGGTCAAATTCTAAGGGGGATAGAAACTGTAAAGTTTTGCAAGGATATAACACCTATATGAATTCATATAGATGTACATAGTTTGCTTACTTTCTCTAAAAGATAAGATTGGTTTCAGGATGCACATTAATTTACAGTTCTGCAGCTAACATTAGGTATGGCCATTAAAGTATTTACATACTCATCCAGCAGTAAAAAAAAAACAAGCCATCTGTCCTCTCTAACTGCTGTACTGTGAAGTAAATATTTCTCAAAAAAGACTCTCCAGTCCCCATTTACACTTGTGAATAGGGCTGTCAACAAATTGCTATGGCAGCTGCAACGCCTCAGTCTGTACAAAGGAATGACAGGCTGGCAAAAGCTGTTGCTGTCAGCCTGTCATTGCTTTGCACAGGCTGAGCAGTCACAGCTGTTAGCAGACACACACACCTGTAAATCCTGTATCAGGAATCTAGATTCATAACGCAGGAATCCACTGACAATTATATTCACAAGTGGGATTAGTGCTGTTTTTTCACCCTTAAAAAATGAGTGGTGCATTTTCCTTACATTTACGGGGGTGACTCATAAAATTAGAATATCACCAAAATGGCAATTTTATTTCAGTAATTCAATTTAAAAAGTGAAACTCATATATATTATATAGATGCTTTAAACACAGAGTGATATGTTTAAAGCATTTCTTTCTTTTAATTTTGATGATTATGGCTTACAGCTAGTGAAAACCCAAAATTCTGTATCTAAGAAAATTGGAATATTACATAATTGCACTGCTGAGGTGTTATGGAAGCCCAGGTTGCTTTGATAGTGGCCTTCACCTTGTCTGCATTGTTGGGTCTGGTGTCTCTCATCTTCCTTTTGACAATACCCCACAGATTCTGTATGGGGTTTAGGTCAGACGAGTTTGCTGGCCAATCAAGCACAATGATATCATGGTCATTAAACCAGATATTATTATCATTGGTACTTTTGGCAGTCTGGGCAGGTGCCAAGTCCTGCTGAAAAATTAAATCAACATCTCCATAAAGCTGGTCAGCAGAGAGGAGCATGAAGCGCTCTAGAATTTCCTGGTAGAGGGCTGCGCTGACTTTGGACTGGATAAAACACAGGGGACCAACACCAGCAGATGACATGGCTCCCCAAATCATCACCGACTGTGGAAACCTCACACTGGACCTCATGCAACTTGGATTCTGTGCCTCTCCACTCTTCCTGCAGACTCTGGGACCTTGATTTCCAAATAAAATGCACAATTTACCACAGTCCATGATGATTTGAGCCACGTCATCTGCTGGTGTTGGTCTACTGTGTTTTATCAAGTCCAAAGTCAGCTCAGCCCTCTACCAAGAAATTCTAGAGCACTTCATGCCTCCCTCTGTTGACCAGCTTTAAAGAGATGTCAATGTTATTTTCCAGCAGGACTTGGCACCTGCTCACACTGCCAAAAGTACCAATACCTGGTTTCATGATCATGGTATCAGTAATTCATCGAAAAGAAGCCCTGACCAAGTATTGAGTGCACACTATACTGTACATGAACATACTTTTCAGTAAGCAAACATTTCTGTATTAAAAATCCTTTTTTATTGGTCTTATATAATATTCTAATTTTCGTGGATACTGCATTTTGGGTTTTCACTAGCTGTAAGCCATAATCATTAAAATTAAAAGAAAGAAATGCCTGAAATATACTGTATCACTGTGTGTAACGTATCTATATAAAATATATGAGTTTCACTTTTTCACTTTTTTTGATGTTGTCGGTGTCTGGATAAAGGAGTTATTTAACCACTTGCCTACCAGGCACTAACATCCCCTTCCTGCCCAAGCCATTTTTCAGCTTTCAGCACTGTCACACTTTGAATGACAAATGCTACACTGTACCCAAACAAATTTTTTATAATTTTCTTCACACAAATAGAGCTTTCTTTTGGTGATATCTAATCACTGCTGGGTTTTTTATTTTTTACAAAAAAAAGACCAAAAATTTTGAAAAAAACTGTTTTTACTTTTTTCTGTCAGTAAATTTTGCAACAAAGTAAATTTTCACCTTCACTTATGTGCGCTGATGAGGCAGCACCAATGGGCACTGATAGGCTGAACTGGTTGTCATTGATGAGGTGGCACTGATGAGGTGGCACCGATGAGGAGGCACTATATATGCCGCACTTATGGGCACTGATAGGTGGCACTGATATGAGGCACCGATGAGCACTGATAGGCGGCATTGATGGGCACTGTTAGGTGGCACTGATGGGCACTAATAGGCGGCACTAGTGGGCACTGATAGGCAGCAGTGGCGGGCACTGATAGGTGGCACTGGTGGGCACGGATAGGCGGTACATATGGGCACTGATGGGCATTGATGGGTGGCACTGATGGGTGACACTGATGGGCATTGATGGACACCAGTGATGGGCATTGATGGGCAGCACTGAAAGGCGGCACTGATTGCCAGCACTGACTGGCATGGCTAATGGGCACTGATTGGTGGCACTTGTGGGCAATGGTGGGCACTGATTGCTGCCAATGGTGGGCACTGTATGCTGGCATTGGTGGGAAATGGTGGGCACTGTATTGTGACACTGTATTTCACTATTGTAATCAGGGAACTGATGATCAGTGCCCTGATTACATTCCTACATGTCCCCCTGTGAGGAGATGCCACTGATCGGCATCTCCGTATTTACATGTGACCGGCTGTGATTGGACACAGCCGATCACATGGTTAAAGAACCGCGGACGCAGGTCTTTACACAGAACGGGGTCGCGCCATGTCCTAGCAACACGGCGCAGCCACGATCGCCACGCTGCATGCCCCCGTGGGCACGCGAGAGCGGCCATTCTGGGATGCTGTCCTAGAACAAGAGCTGCATTGCTCCGTCGTCATTTGATGGTGGGTGGGCAGCAAGCAGTTAATTAAGAGCGGCTGTTGGATAAACCATGTTTTGCTTTTCCCTGAAAAGAGAGTTATAACATTTGGTGAGTGCATTTCATTTAAGGCATAGGGTCCTGAATTCACTTATGATTGAAGAAATACATGGATTTGAAGAAGATATTTTTGAAGGCTTATTAGTAAACGTAGGTCAGGTAACTCATAATGGCCAATAATGTACACTTTGTAATGTCCAAACGAGACCCCCAAAAAATATAGATCCTAGGAGTGGTAATTCTAATAGTAATGATGCCTGAACGCAATGTAAGGGGAGGTATGTCCAATAATTTCCAAAAATTACCACAAAGGATATAACGCCTACTACCGGCTACCAAAACAATATTTATTAACAATATTGGACATCATCGTAAAAACTTCCAGTGAAAAATCCAAACTTCCCCAGGAAAAAGCCCCCCCAATCTCTCCCAACACACTCTCTTAACCCAAACAGCAACTACCCAACCTACTAAAACCCCTACACCTCCTCAGATGACAAAGACTACTAAAGTCCTGAAATGGCATGCAATAGGATGAACAATCACTGTTCATGTCACAAATGTCACAATATGTAGGAGGGGGTCTCTGTAGTTAAACAGAAATGCAAGATTGCAATCTCCTATAACACAGGAAAGTATTCCAGTAAGTATAGGTAGTCCACTACAGCCTCTCAAAACGCCTTCCTTTGGCTTTTTCAATAGAAGTTTTTGACTATGATGGCCAATATTGTTAATAAATATTGTTTTGGTAGCCTGTAGTAGGTGTTACATCCTTTGTGGTGGTTTTGGAGGCTTTGTTATGTACCAGCCCCACACTATAAAAAGGTAGGATTCCCTACATCCATATTGTACTTAGTTGTGATAGGGAAAGCAGATAAAGTGCATATTGTAGGGACAGATTCGTATAAAGCTGGGTACATATGGCTTGTTTTTCTTCAATTCATCCAGAAGGCTAAGAAACACTAAAAGATTCCTGCATCCACACAAGTAAGGTAGATGCAGGAATCCCCCCACTGGAGACAATGGGATTCTCCACTGTCAGAATACATTGATCAGAGCCCCAGCCATTTGGCTGCAAGCCGCTGATTGAAGACACTTTCCAGCAGGTCCAGGCTGTACACAGATTGAAATTCAGTCAGTCCTTGCTGAACTGATTGAAATTTTAATCTCTCTGTACCCAACTTAAAGTGTCATTAAACTCAGGCTATGAAAAACTCCCATTACATGCTATATAGCAAAGTGTTCATACTCACAAAGCCACTAACGCCTATGTTTTGTGTAGAGGGAAATCTACCTGGTTTATCCTGCCTTCAGCTGTCCTTCCCATCTCTTTGTCCCCATTGCAGGCTGAGATTGTGTAGACCAGCTGGTGTCTTCTACGAAAAATGCTCATATTTCATTTCTCTTCTAAGCTTTTCATTTCCTCTTTTTTCTTATCTGTGCAACCCACTTGTCTATAGAGTCACACATGTGGGTGTATACACAGTGGTAAATCACACTCTCCTCCCTCCTCCTCCATGCCCTCCTATTGCTAAATACTATGAGAGTGGGATATAGTTTGCTGATTGATTACATTTACAAAGAGATTCACAAAATAGCTTAGTTTTCATATAAAGTGGTATTAAATACATCAAATCTAATTTGCTATATCAAATCTAATTGGTAATACCTGTAATGTGAAAAAAAGTGCAGATGCCATCTAAATGAAAATCAAAATGAAAGCTAATGTCAATTATATTTGACCGCATTAATGCACAAATACATATCTGATGTTCAATAAAGATTTATAGGGAGCTATAAAACAGTTATTTGATGTTTATAATCTAATTTGAATTGTTTTTTTTTCCCCAATCAGGGCTGGCCAGACACACACTGTAGATAGCATACATAAGCAGAGCAATAGAAGCCCCTACAGATGCCAAAAAACAGGGAGTTAACATTGTGTACTGAAAGACTTCTAGAAATTGTGGGATTGTATAGGATATTGATCATAGGAGAAAATGAGGAGTAGATAGTTAATTTCAAATAGTTATTGTAAACCATATGAATATTAACAAGCAGGCTGTCAGTTTTTCAGTGAATTGTTTCTTATTCAATGTTTTTAAGCACATTGGCAAGTTAGAGTTTAATGTATGCAACAGTAATGGTTCAGAAAAATGTTCTGTTTGCATACTATTTTCTATGTAAGCTATCTTACATATTTGGTGTCTTAGATTTACAGAGGTATCACAAAAGAAGTGGGGAACAAAGGACAGGCTAGGTGCTTGTTAGGGGTAGGTAGGGAGTGGTAGGAAAGGGTTTTAAGAGGGGGTTTCTAGGAGTATGAAGTAGTGATTGGTTGCTGATGAGGCTGGTATTAGTTTTGTATTGTGGTGTGGTTTATGGTGTTGTCAGGATTCTAACAGAGAAGAGTTAAATCCTGTTGTGAGATATTTATCTATCTAGGGTGAATTATGTTGGTGTAGAAGTGTTCGAATTGTAATACTTCCAAACTCAGAAATGTAGGTGTCTCCTGTAAGCCTGATCTGTACATGCTTTACTTCCAATAAGCTAATATATTCTTCATTAAGAGTTTCACTTATTCTGGACATCAGGTGCTCCTTTCTCCCTCCTCAAGTATCCTGTAAAGCCTGGAAAAGTTTGATTCCATTGACGCACACTATTTGATGTAATCTGGTCAGGGTCAGCACAGACCAGGGTGCAAAGGAAATGAGGCATACATGGCTTGCTTAATGTCATTCTTATTACCACTATTACCATTATTATTGATTTCTATAGTTCCAACAGTTTGTACAAGCACTATACAACATGAGGGCAGACAGTACAGTTACAATACAATTCAGTACAGGAGGAATCAGAGGGCCCTGATTTTAGAGCTTACATTCTAAAAGGTTGTGTTACAAAAGGCAATAACTGTGGGGAATGAGCTAATAGAAACA
Source organism: Lithobates septentrionalis (assembly GCA_037952835.1). NCBI lineage: Eukaryota > Metazoa > Chordata > Amphibia > Anura > Ranidae > Lithobates > Lithobates septentrionalis. The sequence goes on from JBBDGP010000169.1 coordinate 1,462,776, forward strand.
TGTAAAGTATAGTTGTTAGGTGGAGGCTCGATAGGCTTCTCTGAAGAGAGGAGTTTTCAGGGATTGCCTATCCTGCCTAAAATGAAGGATTTCACATAAAAGAGAGAAAGAATAGATGCAGTGAAAGTAGTCCAGAGGTTTGTTTAATTTGATCCCATAGGGCAGGGATATGCAATTAGCAGACCTCCAGCTGTTGCAGAACTACAAGTCCCATGAGGCATAGTAAGACTCAGACAGGCACAACCATGACACTCAGAGGCAGAGGCATGATGGAACCTGTAGTTTTGCAACAGCTGGAGGTCCGCTAATTGCACATCCCTGCCATAGGGTCATTGAGTGTAGTGTAACGGGGTTAGAGATACTTTTGCATTCTGATGGTTTTAACTAGTGAATGTTGTCAATAGATAGAAGGTCACAATTTACTGCTGCAAGTGCTACCCAAAGAAAAGTTTCCCAGGGGGTGTGGGATTTAGTCAATTGTACCATTTGCCAGGCATGATAATATTTTGTACTGTTGGAGAGTCCCAAGCACATTTGTAATCTAAATTGAAATAAAATCACTTTGTGTAATCTTGATTTGATTGTTTCCCAGATGTAGTGAAGAGCTCACCTCTGAAGAATCCTTGGGTAATAATTTTGAGTGAAATAGGGAAAACTTCAAAAAGAGAAAGAAACTTGGAAACATGGTCATATTAACCACTAGGGATGAGCCGAACACCCTCCGGTTTTAAAAATGGCAGTTTTTTCGGGAGCAGTGATTTTAATAATGCTTAAATTGAAACAATAAAAGTGAAATATTCCTTTAAATTTCGTATCTGGGGGTGTCTATAGTATGCCTGTAAAGGGGGCATGTTTCCCGTGTTTACAACAGTCCCTGCACAAAGTGACATTTCTAAAGGAAAAAAGTCATTTAAAAGTACTCGCGGCTATAATGATTTGTCGTTCCCGGCAATACACATAAAAGTCATTGATAAAAACGGCATGGGATTCCCCCACAGTCCATTACCAGGCCCTTTTGGTCTGGTATGCATATTAAGGGGAACCCCAAACCAAAATTGAAAAAAAATGCGTGGGGGTCCCCCCAAATTCCATACCAGGCCCTTCAGGTCTGGTATGGATATTAAGGGGAACCTTGTGCCAAAATAAAAAAAAAGGTGTGGGGGTCCCCCTCAAAATCCATACCAGAGCCTTCATCTCTGGTATGGATTTTAAAGGGAACCCAGCGCCACAATTTAAAAAAAAATGGCGTGGGGGTCCCCCCAAAAATCCATACCAGACCCTTACCTGAGCACGCAACCTGGCAGGCTGCAGGAAAAGAGGGGGGGACGAGAGCCCCCCTTCCTGAACCGTACCAGGCCACATGCCCTCAACATGGGGAGGGTGCTTCGGGATAGCCATAGGGATGTCCCCATGAGTCAGATGGGGGCGGGGTCACCCGGCGATGTCACTGTGTGGCCCCACCCTCAGTTATAAAAGAGCTGTCACCTGAGAGGACCGTCATTACGGCGGGTGCCTCCCATGTAGGTGGGTCGGTCGCAGTTTTTTTTTCCTTTTTCGGTCCATCGGCGGAGCAAGAGAAGAAGAAGAAGACTATATGGGACAGTTTTATTTTTTATTAAAGGACTTGTCCCCAAGCCGTGTCATGTCATTTTTAAAATTTTCACACTTTTTTTGTGAAATGGTAGGAGTACATTTGTACCCCGTTACCATTTTACACAGGGGGGAGGCTGGGATCTGGGGGTCCCCTTGTTAAAGGGGGCTTCCAGATTCTTTTTTTTTTTTTTTTAAATCTTTATTCAGGGAGTGCAGATTATACATAGAATTCAACAATACAGTATGACAGTTATCTGTTTCTGTAAGTATTTTTCACACACAAAAAAGAAAATCAAGTATATATTGGTTTAACAGCAGGCATGGTTCCTTTGAAATGTGCTATTAAGACAGGTAGTCGTAGGTTAACGGTTCCAGCTTGATTTATCCATCGGTGCTGGGGATAGTGCCCTCTATCCGAAATTAAGTAATAAGCTTAAATCTAAGCATAATTCAAACGAGGGAGCTCCAACAATACATTGTAACTAACTATGTGACTTCCCGAGGGGTCACACCAGTCTATCCCTGTTGTCTGAGTAGCGCTCTGCCATCTTATGGTGAATTAAGTCTATGTATTGCGTTATATACAAATTATGGTGTTCAATCCTACGAACATAGGAGTGGCACCAAAATGGGATACTGCAATCGGGGGGGGGGTTTCCTTACCCCTTCCCCCTTTACTGATGGGGAAAAGAGTCAAAGAACACTAGTAGTGCCAAAGAAGGAAAAAGGGAATAGGAATGAGGGGAAACAGAAGTGGAAAAGCAAGAAGGAAGGAGGGGTAGGTATAGGGTTCTGGCGAGGCCGGCGGCCCGCGGTCCCGAAGCATCCAGGGAACAGACATCTATGTGTACGAGTTTTATTCATCTGAAAAGCGGAACATGTTCCAATGTGTCCAACGGGTGCCATGTTCCTCCTCTTTCTCCCTGAGAGCAGCTGTGAGGCTTTCCATTTGCTGAATATCACAGACCCTGCTAAACCATTGTGTCACTTTTGGAGTGGACTGCTGCTTCCACATGCTGGGAATACACGCCCTAGCCGCGTTCAAGAAGTGTTTCAGCAAAGATTTGCGGTACCGCTTACTAGACATCGGAGTCAGATTCAGGAGTACTGCCGCTGGATTGTTCTGAAGAGCCACATCAGTGAGTTTGTGAATGATTTCCAATACCTGTCTCCAGAAAGGAGTCAAGGCCGGACATTCCCAGAAGATGTGGATTAATGTGCCATTTTGTGTGCCACATCTCCAACATAGGGGACTGTGCCCCGGGAAAATGAATGCCAGCACCAAAGGTGTCCTGTACCATCGTGTCAGGATTTTGAAGGTAATTTCTTGGTATTTGCTACATAGAGAGGATTTATGTGCAAAGAAGAGGATTCGGGTCTTTTGGTCTTCTGTAAACGTGATGTTCAGATCTCTCTCCCACTTCCCCAAGTATGGGGGATCCTGTTGGAACATATGGGTCAGTAAGATGTTGTAAGAATGAGAGAGAGATTTCCGAATTGGCTCCTCGCCCATGCACAACTCCTCAAAGGGTGTAGGTTGTCTACAAAAACCCCGGACCTCTGGAAGGGATCTGAGAAAGTGTGACAATTGTAGGATCTTCCATCTGCCCAATATGGAGGTGTTAAATCTAGGGTATATGTTAGAAGGGTCATTCCAACCCAAAGGCCCACAAAAAGAGGAGGCTCTAACTAGACTCCGATCCGAGTGAAGCCAAAAGGACCGATCGGAAAGGCCTGGGTGGAAATCCGGATGTCCAATTATGGGTGTCATTGGGGAAGGAAAATTGGGCGTCTCCACCATTCTGGAGTATCTACAGAGTTCCTCCAAGGTGGCATCCAGCAATGAGTGTGAAGGTAAGAAACTGGAAGAGTGAGTTCCACTCCAGGGTAGACCTTCAATGGGAAACGGAATTGTTTCCTGTTCTAATCCAATCCACAGCTTGTGTGATGAGTGCCTGCATCAGTCTACAATTCTGTTCATGTGGACTGCTGTGTAATATAGAGCTGGGTCAGGGAGGCCAACGCCTCCTCTCAGTTTTGGTCTTTGTAATAGGGATCTCTTGAGCCTCGGTGGTTTGCCCTGCCAGACATATCTAACAAATACTGAGCATAACTTACGGAAGAAGTCCTGTGATATCCTAACAGGCAGTGCCTGGAGGAGGTAGAGCAGTCTCGGCATGATGTTCATTTTTAAAACATTGCATCTGCCGAACCAGGAGACCGCCAGGCCCCTCCATTTGTCTAGGTCTGAGGAGAACACACTCAGAAGTGGTTGAAAGTTGAGTTGGTAAATGAGGTGTAGATCAGAGGGAATTTTTGTGCCTAGATACTTGATGGCCTGAGGAGACCACCGGAAGGGGAAATTGCCGCTAATGGAGGCCCGGGACCTAGGGGTAAGAGTGATGTTTAGCGCCTCTGACTTTTGGAGGTTAATTTTGAAATCCGATAATTCCCCGTATTTACGTATGGCCGATAGTAAGTTTGGGAGAGACGTATGGGGATCCGAGATGTAGAATAATAGGTCGTCCGCATACGCGGCAATTTTATGGTGATAAGTGCTTGTCTCTAGTCCCTTGATGTTCGGGTTAAGCCTTATATGTTGTAATAAGGGCTCTAGTGAAATTATAAAAAGGAGCGGGGAAAGTGGACATCCCTGCCTCGTACCGTTACTTATCTTAAAGGGGCTAGAAGTACTCCCATTTACCCTAACTGTTGCTGTGGGAGAAGAATATATGGCAGAAATCCAGGATAACATAGGAGCTGGCATGCCAAGGCGTCGCAGGGTGGCCAAGAGGAAAGTCCAATTTACCCTGTCAAACGCCTTTTCGGCATCCGTAGATAACAACACGAATGGGATGTTGAGGCGTTTAGCCCTAGCCACTACATTTATCGTCCTGATGGTATTATCTCGAGCCTCTCTGTTACGGATAAAGCCTGCTTGGTCTAGAGGGATTATGCGTTGGAGAACTGAGCCTATTCGCTCAGCCAGGATTTTTGTGAATAGCTTCAGATCACAATTAAGAAGGGAGATAGGCCTGTAACTCGCGCACATCAGCGGGTCTTTTTCAGGCTTAGGGATGACAGATATACTGGCTTGCAGGATATCTGTAGGTATGGCGTGGTTATCCAGTATGGCATTGAAAGCAGTAACGAAGTGAGCTGCCAGTAGAGTTTGGAAGGTTTTATAATCGGTGATGGTGAAACCACCGGGCCCGGGCACTTTCCCCGTCGGGGTGTTGGCTAAGGCCTTTGTGAGCTCATCTGGGGTAATAGGCTGTGAGAGCAAATCTATCTCCTCCTCATTGAGGGAAGGTAGTTTCGCAGCTGCGAGATACGCCTCTATAGAGTCTACACTATTTTGGTTTTGTTCCCCCGAGGGAGAGGAGTGTAGATTGTACAGGGCTTCATAGAATACCCTGAAAGACTCAGCCATTTCTGCGGAATTGTGAACTTTGGATCCTGTGGAAGAAGATAAGGCGGTGATGTAGGAAAGGTTGCGCTGGGTCCGTATGGCGTTTGCAAGTGTTCTGCTGCACTTATCTCCGAACTTGTAAAAGGTTCTGTGTATCCTCAAAAGGTTATTCTTAGCATGAAACAGAGAATGCTCTCTGATTTGCTCTCGGAGCTTGGTTACTTCTGCCTCTGTGGCCCTGTCTGGATGATGTTTGTGACGTTTTTCACAATCGTGTAATTTTACGAGTAATTCAGATAGTGTTTTTTCTCTGGCTATTTTGAGTCTGTGGCCATGTTTAATAAATATTCCTCTTATGTAACATTTATGCGCTGACCATATAGTTAGCGGATTGGGGACCGATTGTTTGTTACTCTCGAAAAAGAGATTCAGTTCTCGCAAAATGTCTGCTCTCACCTCCGGATCTTGGATAAGAGATTTGTTTAGACGCCAGGTGGCTCCCTTGGGAGCCGGCCGTTTCCAATTTAGGGTTAAAGAGATCGGAGCGTGGTCTGAGAGTGCGATGTGTCCAATCTGTGCCCCTGTGACAAGTGGAATCGTAGCGTGGGAGACCAGAAAGAGGTCAATTCTGGAATATGAGTTGTGGACAGCCGAGAAAAAGGTGTAATCTCTCTCCTGCAGATGAAGAATCCGCCATATGTCAACTAAGCGACGAGAATGCAGTAGGTCCTTGATTCGGTTCCGGTATCGCAAAGATAGGGCCGAGGATCCCGATGATGTATCCCTACGGGGATCTATGGTAAGATTAAGGTCTCCCCCTAACACTAGTGTTCCCTCTGTGAAGGAAGCCAAGGCGTCCAAGCATGATTCAAGTACCGGCAGTTGGTCCACATTTGGCAAGTACAGGTTTGTGAATGTGAATGTCTGTGACTGAATAGTACCAAAAAGGTATCTACCTTCAGGATCAGCATGGAGGTCTCCCAGCTGCCAAGGAAAAGTTTTAGCCAGGAGGATACTTGTCCCTTTAGATTTTGAGGAGGGTGAAGCACTGTGGTACACTATTGGGAAATGCTTACTGTGGAGTTTAGGGATACAATCCGCCCAAAAGTGGGTCTCCTGTAAGAACACGATCTGGGGTCTTTGCCTCCAAAGATCCGAATGGCAACTAGAACGCTTCTCTGGAGCATTTAGGCCCTTCACATTCCAGGATATCAACTTCAGAGACATGTCTGATAGAACAGGGTCGGGTCGCCAGACCCCGCCAGAAACTGGAGCTGTTAGCGGTGTGGGGGAGAGGAAGGGAGGGGGAAAACGGTATAGTGTAAGAGAGTTGCAGTGAGAGGGTGGGGAGGAACACAGATAGGGGCAAGAAAGATAAAGAGAAGAAAGGGAGGACAAGAAAGGAGAAGTAAGAACAATCTAAATCTCCAATCGGAGAGTTACTGCCTAATTGGGCAGCTAGGGCCTAGTGGGAGAGGAGGTAGGGTACTTCAGAGGTCGGGGATCCCGGAACGCGAGCTCCCCCCCAGTCCACTTCTCATTAGGTTGCGGTCCTGTCAGGAACCGCATTAGTACATTAGGCTTCTTTGAAAAGAGATAGCTCCTTAGAAACACATAACATATAACCTTGTGACATTCAATTGAACATAACACGTCTTAACATTATAACCGGCATAAATAAGACAGTAAGTAGTACCGTAATTGAAAGAACTATGTCAATTTCTGATCTCTTGTTATTAGCTCTGTTTACTAAATGGATCGCTAATCCCACCGGGTCCAAATGAGAGCGATCCATAACCCCTTACCCGAGTCCCCATATCTGTGAGAGACAATTTCCGTCTGGAACAATCTTAGGGTCCCGAGATAGGGTAGTTGGCAAGAAGGAGGGGTGGATGAGGGAGGGGGTGAGGAGAGGGAAGAGGAGGGTGAATGTGGGGGAGGGTGGGGAGAGAAGAGGGATAGGGAGGGAGGGGAAGTAGGGGACCATTAGTAGGATAATAACATCTCCAGACAGATATTCATCTTTGGTTGTTATAAGAATTTCCACTCCTGATACCAGCTAGTCCCTCTGTATCCCATCTTAGAAGTTAAACTCACTTCAGTGGTAAGCATCAAAATTATTAAACAGTGCGAACTATTTGTACCCATTTCTGTGTCTTTTAGTGTGGTACATGCTGAAACCCAGAGTGATTGCTAAGCTATTATCAATAGAGTCCGTTATCTCTAGCTTATGACAATAAAGACAGACATGTCGGTGTCTTCTTTCAGAATGATCCCACCTGTGGGACCCGCTTACTAGTCTGTGTACTTTCCCTCTGTTCCTGGTAAAAAAAAAAAAAAAACAACTAACCAGGATGCTGGAAACTTTACTTGTCTCCATGGAACCAATAGGCCAGAGAGGTACAAGGAAGTCAATCCAGATGAGCAAACGAAAGGAGACCACAAAAGAAAAGTAAGTAGCCAAGTTCAGGCTAAACAATGCTGTTTTTAAGCAGATGTAAAAATAAAGAATAAAGCAGCTGGGCAATCGTTATCAACATCATTACTCCAGGTGAAGGGGGGCAACAAAATCTTGAACAGTCCTTTAGCCCGAGAGACGTTCCGCTCTAAGGGGCTCATGGTTCGTTGTCCTGAGGAGCCTGTGGCCTTCTGCATTGATTTTGGCGATTGCGCCTAGACCTTTGAGGTCTGCCATTAGGGTACACCGATGGGTTGTTATTGCCAGCAGGCAGCGCAAACGCTAACCAATTGGGAAGCGACATCAGCGGCAGACCAAGAGAGCTGAGGAAGGCAAGTACATCTGAGGGGTGTCGAAGAGTGTATGTACGGCCTCCTTTCCTTGCAATCAAGTGGAAGGGGTGGCCCCACTTGTAGGTGATTCCTTGTTCGCCAAATTTTTCCAGCAAAGGTTTCATGCAGCGGCGCATCTGGAGTGTCCTTCGAGACACGCCTGGCAGAAGATTGATCTGAGCTCCATCAAAGTCAACATGCCCTCTGCGCCAGGCCCTTTGAAGGATGTCTTCTTTAACAGAATAGTTGTGCAAACAGCAAAGAACATCTCTGGGCCTGTCATCTGTTGAGCCTCTAGGGCCGAGGGTTCTGTGTACTCTGTCGATGGTGATGGGGGTCTCTGTCGGGCCATGCTGACAATCGTTAAATATGGCAGTCACAGTCATCTTGAGGTCGGCCTGCCGGGTAGCCTCCGGTAAACCGCAGATTATAATGTTTCGCCTGCGGTTATGATTTTCCAAATCGTCCATTAATAGGTGTAGCTGTGCTATTTGGTCAGTTACTTATTCATGCGTGACTTGTAATTCTTAGACATCATTGCAGAGGATAGAAGTGTCAGTTTCCAATGTAGAGACTCGTGCGGTCACTTCTGTTACTTCCTGCTTAATGCCTACAATTTCCCCGCAAAGTGCTGTCTCCATTCTGGTTGCCACAGAATCTAGATCCTCTCTGGTGGGTAGTTTTTGCAAAAGCGCCCATATTGCCCTGTCACTACTGAGCAAAGCTGTGTGCTCCTGAGAGGGCATGGCTAGAGGACTTGCTTCCCTCGTTGCCTGCAGCTGCTGTGGTATATGCACGGGTACACTAAGGGATGGGAGCTGGTGCTGAGAGGGCTGCGTGTGCTGTGGAGCCCATGGTATGGAGCTGCTGGTCACTCCTCCTGGGCTGCCCAAAGATGTGAGGGACAGAGAGCGGGGGAAGCAGGGGGAGAGATCGCTAGAGGGAGAGAACGGTAACATGTCATTACCGTGATCTTGTTTCTCCTCTCTTCCTGCAGGTGATCCGTCCTCGTGGCTGAGTTCGGCGCCATCTTGGCTGGATCAGGTGTGGATGCCGTTTGCTGTTTCGGCTTCAGGAACCGGTCCATTAGAGCTCCGGAACCCACAGAGCGGTAGGGTCTCTCCTCTGGCAGTGAAATTAGGGGCTGAGAAGCTGCAATGCTGGGTATGGCTGTGCGGGTGGCCTGTGAAGGAGCCGAGGTCCGGGAGCCCTGGGAAGAATTGTCCTCACTCTTCCATGCCGAGACCACGCCCCCGGGATTCCAGATTCTAATAAGCCCCCTACCTGCAGACCCCCACAACCACCAGGCAAGGGTTTTGGGGATGAGGCCCTTGTCCCCACCAACATGGGGACAAGTTGCTTTGGGAGCTACCCCAAAGCACCCTCCCCATGTTGAGGGCATTTGGCCTGGTATGGTTCAGGGGGGGCGCTCTCTCATCCCCCCTCTTTTCCTGCGGCCTGCCAGGTTGCGTGCTCGGATAAGGGTCTGGAATGGATTTTTGTGGGGACCCCCACGCCATTTTTTTGTAAATTTTGGCACAGGGTTACCCTTAAAATCTTCAGGTCTGGTATGGATTTTGAGGGGGACCCCCGTGCCATTTTTTTAAAATTTTGGTGCGGGGTTCCCCTTAATATCCATACCAGACCTGAAAGGCCTGGTATGGAATTTGGGGGGACCGCCACGCAATTTGTTTTAAAAATTTTGGTTCAGGGTTCCCCTTAACTGCTTACCTACTGTCTCACGCAGATATTTGTTTTTGGTGGTGACTGCATGCTGATAATTCTGGTACTATCTCCTGGTGGAGTGGAATAGAGCAGTCTGGTCCTTCCATCCTGCCATCTGTGAAGCGAGAGTGGTGATGCTGGATGCCATTTACACAAAGCGCTTAATGTTGTTCTAGTAATAGACAGCATATTCCTCTGGTGAGTGTGTATTTTTACCATTGGTGAAGGATTGGCACTATGAGTGTTTCTAAGCATTAGAGGAAGGCTGAAGTGGAGCACTTTTATATGTTTTACACCCATAATAATATGAACTGTTTTTGACATTTTTGTTACTTAATAAGTGTTTCTTTTTATCATACTTGTCTAATTTCTTAGCCACATGCATTGCCCACAGTAACCACCTTTTTCTTAACTCTGGCACTTATGCTGAATCTTTTTTCTGTATCAATTGGTTGGTTACAGTGACAATACCACACATAGTGAGTTGGAAAAAATTGACAAAACATATATAAAACCACACTGATAATATGAACCAATGAAGAAAATATACAGCTAAATATAACCGATTTGTAGCTACATGGAATCTGACAACAAAGGGATTTGCTGTATAATAACGGTGAGTCCAAGAGTATGGTTATATTGCAATGAAGTGATATCTTGCTCTAAATATTACGCGCCTTGCGCTTCTTTAGGAGCATTTGAATAATACATAATGTAAAGCACAGGCTCACAACTAAAAGCAACACAAATTGCAAGGCGGCTGCTGAGGGGTCAGGTAATCCCATCAAAAAGTAGAGAAATCCGTTAAAAAGACAGCCAATATTTACAAATAGAATTATAGAGCCAAAGGTAGATGCAACAAATTACATTGTTTACATCTTTGATCAATGGCGCTTTATGAATTTGTGGCAATTTCTACTATAGAGGGTGAACCATGTTAGCGCTTTTCTCCCCCTTTTTTTTTTGCCATTCGTTGCATCTACCTTTGGCTGTATACTTCCTCCCATTTGTAAATATTGGCTGTCTTTTCAACGGATTTTTCTACTTTTTGATGGGATTACCTGACCCCTCAGCTACTGCCTTTCAATTTGTCTGTGTTGCTTTTAGCTGCGAGCCTGTGTTTTACATTATATATTATTCAAATTCTCCTGAAGAAGCACAAGACGTGTAACATGTATAACCGTACTCTTGGACTCACTGTTATTATACATTTGTTGTCAGATTCCATGTAGCTACAAGTCGGTCATATTTAGCTGTATATTTCCTTCATTGGTTCATTTTATCAGTGTGGTTATATATATATGTTTTGTCATTTTCTATAAATAAATTTATATTTTTGTAACTTTTGTGTTGTTGTGCCTAAAAAGTCCAAGCTCTCTTTATTCAATTTTTACCAATCTAAATGGGACGTGGCACGCTGCATCTCTTGGTCCCGCCTCTCCGCCTCCCCCCCGGCTCAGTTAGACGTGCTATCCCATGCTGCACGCTGCACAGCTGCCTGGAAAGGATCAGCACTTGGGGATGACATGTCAGCTGCTGTGGGAGCCGGGCTTCCCCCGCTGAATATCTGAGGATGGATCTTGAGGCTGCAAGTTTGATCCCCATACCAACTACTACAGACTGCTGTGTGGAGTGAAAGATGCACGGGGAAGTGGTAGGACTACACAAGTAAAATATAACTATCCTACATGTCTTTTACTGCTCAAATGGAACTGCTTGCTGTACGATAAAAGCATTTAAAACATGTAAAATAGTGGAAAAACTTCCCTTTATCTGTGAGTCTTTAAGTAAGCTGGTTGCCAACTGCTGATATTTGATGCCAATTTGCGAGGACAGTGGAAGGTTGGAATATTCTTGTAGAACAGTTGCTTGCTGATGACTGTTGCTGATAACGATCGGCATTGGCTGATAATTAATGCTACTGCATGCTGCTATTTGCTGATCACTGCCGCTGTCTTCTGATGATAGCTGCCCCTTGTGGATGATTGCTACTGATAATCTCTACTCACTGTTAACTGCTATTACTTGATGATAATTACTGCTACTTCCCAAAAACTGAGGTATTCATCGAAAATTTCTGCAGATAAATATAGCTAGTTCAGGATAATGACTGCTGCAGAAAATTAACGCTCTCTGTCAATAATCACTCCTATTTTCTGATAAATTATTGATGCCTGCTGATGATTCCTCATGATTTGCGGATAATTGTCACTGTACCCTGATAACTGCTGCCTTGAGAGGACACTGACAACTGTATATACCTGTTGATAGGGGCCATCATCATCAATAGACGATTGTTGTTACTTTATGAGACCTGCTGTTACTCATTGATAATTGCTGTTACTCTCTACCATTTTCCTTGATAACTACTGCCACTCAGTTATACTGCTGCTGCTACTACTTGACAATTGTCATTAATAACCAAAAACTACTGCTGATAACTGTTCTTTTTCTCTTGATATTCTCACTGATAATTACCGCTATCTGTTTTAGTCGCTGATGCAGGATAAGATGTGTTACCCGTTGAAGGTTGTGACCTTTCACTAAGGTTTTTTGCTATCTGTTGACAATATTCTTGCCACTTGCTGACAACTACTGATAGTTGGGGCCATCAGGGATCAATTTTGTTTCTTTGCATTCTCCCCTTGGAAGTATCTATGGGAAAAAAGTTTTTAAACCAACATGAGGGGAAAGACTGCCAAACCGGGGAAAGGGGCTCCACCTGCTGTGAGCCCAGGGGGTATTCAGCGTTATGTCAGCGGAAACAAGCATGACAGAGAATGGGCGTGGAAGCTCTAGGCAGGTTGTGGTAGCACGTGCGAGTATGATTAAGCAAAAAGGGACAGAGGAAGACACTAAAACAGGGAAAATCATTGGAACACCTGTAGAGCGGCCAAAACATATAGGGAATAACTCCCAAGGAAGCTCTAAGGCACAAAATGGAGATCAGAAGAAGAAAGGATGTGCGGAATCAGAGACTGAGGAGAACTTAAGGCCAGAGGCAGCCCAAACAAGCCTACCTCAAATTAAAGAGATGTTGGCTGAGATGCTGTCCAAAGTCGAAGTATCACTGAAAACAGATATAGCGGCAGTTAGAGCAGACATTGGACAGGTTTTGGGACGAGATGAAGAAATAGAGGAAAGAATGCATAAATATGACCTAAGGTTGGAGGAAATGAACAAACAGATGAAATCCCTGCAGAAAACAAACAGATTGTTACTCTATAAGATGGATGATCAAGAAAATAGAAGCCGACAGAAAAATCTGCGGATAAGAGGGATACCAGAGAAATATAAAAATGACAAATTAATAAAAGTGATGCAGGAACTATTTAACCCCATGTTGAGGAGAGAAGCAGCAGAAATACTAAAACTGGACAGGGTACATAGGATTACAAGATATCAATCCCAAGCGAATGACAATCCAAGAGATGTCATAGCTAGTTTCACTATCCCAAAGAGAAGTCTAAAAGCATGGAAGGTTCACGGACGTCGGCAGGAATTTCATATGATGGAACTGAGCTAGAAATATTTTCAGATTTATCAGCAGAGGCTTTAAAGCAGAGACTTTAGCAAGAAGAAGACTCCTTAAACCACTGACAGAACAAATGCAGGCATTGAACGTGACATATCAGTGGGGATTTCCAGCTTGCCTCAAAGGGAAAAAAGATGGACGCAGTGCAGTATTAAGATTCCCAGAAGATTTACGGGATTTTTGCAGCAAATTGGACCTCTTGCCCCCTTCTCTACAGGGCTGAGAGGAGAATAATGGGTCAACAGTAGCTCTTAGTAGTATGCATTGGACTCGTAGTCGGGGGGGGGAGTAGGGGTAGAGTACGCTATGTGTAATAAGAGAAGTACTCCGAGAGTTACTTGAGAGTAAGAAATATTAGGGCATAATTGGAGTTAAAATGGAAAGGTTGCGGAGTGGGCGGGTGGAGTGGAGGGGGTGGGGCCCAGAGGGACAGTAGAGGGGCTGGTGGTGTAGGAGTACCCCCCAAGGAGATATGGGAACCAAACTATATCCAAATAGATGTCATAGGACCCGCACATGGAACAACATGGAGTTAGTCTATCCTCCTGTGAGGGGGAGGATTTTGGGGAAAGGGGGGAGGGATGGGAATTGGGAGGGGTTGGGGCAGGCGGGGGTTTCTCTCTCTCTTCCTTCTCTCTGGATTTGTCACGGTCTTCCAGGTGCTCTCTATGATGAACCATGGCCACAATAAACGTAATCACTTATAATGTAAGGGTGATGAATACCCCAAGCAAAAGGTATAAAGTAAATAAAGAGCTAATTTTTCTGGGGACGAATGTGGTCTGTCTCCAAGAAACGCATATTGCTCACGCAATATGCATTTCAGGGTGTAGACTGGCTTCACATTCATTCCCTATGTGGTTCTATGGCGATTCAACATCTAGCAACTCGAGGGGTGTGGCCATAAGTTTTCATAAGACCACGGTTTTTACAGTAAGAGAGCAACTGGCAGACCCCGAGGGGAGATTTCTCTTTGTAAAGGGGACTCTGTTTAATATGGAATGCACACTTGCAAATATATATTCACCAAAAAAGGAACCAGACCTATTTTTAAAGAAAGTTTGAAAAAAACTTGAAGTATTTAAAGAAAGTAAACTCATAATGGCTGGGGATCTAAACTTGAGTATAGATCCGCAGTTAGATACAACAGGGCGCCCCTCTCGCTATACAACTAAAAGACAGAAGGCCGTAAAAAAATTACTACTGGAACATCAGCTGGTAGATACATGGCGGGTTAGGCACCCAGGAAATAGAGATTATACTTTCTACTCCCCAGTCCACAGGTCATTCTCAAGGACTGATTACATTTTTATAGAACATTAATTATTACCATCTCTTAAAGATGTGGATATTAAAGCAATTACTCTATCTGATCATGCTCCAGTAGTGATTAAGTTATAAATATTAAATACTAGGATGGGAAGGAACTGGAGACTAAACAACTCCTTATTCAGGACCCAGGAATAATTAAGAAGATTGAGCAGGAACTCGAAAATTTCTTTGCAGTAAATGACACACCAGAAATTCCCCATTCAGCCTTGTGGGAAGCGTATAAGGCTGTCATAAGGGGGATATTGATAGGGGCAGGCGCAGGGAAAAAGAGAGAAAGGGGAGAGAAACTTTGTACTCTATATAGAGAGATACAGGACTTGGAAAAAATGACAAGTCCCCAAGGTATTCCGGAGAGACAGGAATTAGTAGCAAAAAGGGTGCAATTAGCGGACCTTTTAGAACTGGAAAAAAAAAAGCAAGCCTTTCATATGGTAAACAAGGAGAGGTATCAATGGGGAAATAAATCTGGGAAGTGGTTGGCCAGAGTAATAAGGGAAAAAAATCATTCCTTCATCCCTATAATTAAAGCGGAGCTCCACCCGATTTTCCTACACTAACTGCAGCTGATTACCGCAATGTCCTAATGACAAAACGGCACTTTTTTTTTTTTTACAGCCTTTACCTTTGTTCTTCCAGCTGTCTTTGTTTCTGCAGGAAGCATAGGCTGCGGTTAGGGGCGTGTCTGGAGCGGCTAATTAGTCACTTCCTGTAAGCCGCACTGGCTCCTGGGAGCTTGTGCCATTGTT